>CM061068.1:143026296-143557782 GCA_030762895.1 Sophora flavescens | reverse complement strand
AAATGTATTTTAGGATGGCTCAGTGGTAAGTGCAAATGAACATCATAGTTAAATCTTAATAACCATGAAATTCCAAATTGACACAATGTAACAATTTTACATGAGGAAATTTTGGGTGTTAAATTCTTGTACTCAAATATTTCTCATAAAGAGTATGAAAGGAGAATTTCTGCAAATAAACCGTACTCCAAAACCATTCCATAAACCAAGAAAGGTAAACAGGTTAGTTCTTGATTATGATGAAGTACCAAGAATTTTTGATTGGGAACAAAGAAAGTAATCCCAGCCTTTATGCCAATCCATATAGTTGTATATTGGAGGATCATAAACCCTAGAAAATCTTTTTGGGCTTCATTGGGCTTTTATTTGATCTGTGAGGTCAAAACCTTTAAAATCTTCTGCCAGGAATAAGCCCACAATTCTTGGTGCATCATTATTCATTTTAATTATTTTCTTGGAACAGAATCTGTGCACATAATGATAAAATTTTAAGGTTTTGTTTCTACATGAACATTGATCCAACCAAAAGCCATTTGAAAATATTGAGCCCCTAATACCTATTCCATGGTTCCTATATTTTATTGGATCACCCATGTTGGGCTCAGAGCAACAATTTGATGACAAGCAGTTTTGCTTTGTCTTTTGTAAGGATTAGTTCAATTCCAGACTTGAACATTTTGTAGGGTATTTGTGGGGGTTTACCCAAGGTAAATTTATTTGATATTTCAATTGGGTTTTTTGTAGTGGGTTGGTGGTATTTGGAGATTTTGCTATTTGAGATGCCTTTGGGTGCAAAGGAATCCAATGTTAAAGGTTGATTTTGAAGAAGAGGAAGGGGATGCTCCACCCCTTGTGGGACCACCTCGGGCCTTGCTTGCCATTTTATTTTGATGCACCCAAAAATTCCACAGTTAGATAATTGGGGATAAAATTATTTCTCCTTTTAGAAATTCAATTTCAAAATTAAAACGACTTAAAGACTTTGCCATCGGCAAAAATATGTTTGAAACAAGATTTTTAACATCTTTTTCTAAAACATCTTCCTCTTTACAATCTATACGTAAATAAAAACCTTTAGTAAACAAATCATCTTGAAATTTTTGAAATACATAGTACTATAGATAAAATTTCTTTTTAATAGTACTATATTTTTCTTGTGATGAGATCAAAGACGAGAATGATATCGGACTATTTGTTGACTTTTGACTCCGGAAGGATGCTGGGTAGGATACCACCATATCCTTTTACGAAGCATCATGCCGAACTATTAGACTTGCCCCGGATGAGGAATACCAAGACACGGAAGAGACTTGACATCCTTTTTAATATCAGCCACTAGATTTGACAACTCATCGGACCAAGGTTTAAGATTCTTAGTCTTCCTAAGTCTAGAGTATAAGAAGCACATTTTATTCTAATGTTAGGGATAAGCTCAGGACACATAATTTAGACAACCCCAAAATCGTAAGCGAGTTTTATTTTTTAATTCATTTGGAAAGTTATCGGCTAAAAGCAATGCTTCCTCTTTGATTGGAGTTATTGTGCCTTGAAATATTTCATGGCCCAAAATCTCATTTTTGTTAAACACAATTTGTTTTCTTGGTTGGAAAGAGCCATGCCATTTTCTTTTAATGGTTTCTTTGAAAATATTTAAGTGTTTGAAATGTTGTTCCAATGATTTGGAAAATATTAAAATATCATCAATGTATATTAAAAGCAAACTCGGAATGAGGTTTTAATATTTCATCCATTATATTTTGAAATTCGGAGGGAGCATTTTCAATCCTAAGGCATTACATTCCATTCGTAGCCTAAGGAACTATAAGCGAGTTTATATTTATCTTCTTCTTTTAAGGCTATTTGGTAATGACACGATTTTAAATCAAATTTAGAAAGATAATTGCATCGTGCAATCTTTTGATAAGATCTTTCTTATTTGGAGCAGGATCCCAGAATCCATTGCAAAGCTTTATTTAATGGTTTATAATTTATAACCATTATGGGTTATACGTTCAATTCAGAATTTTTATTTACATAAAAGGCGGTGCAACTCCAGGGGATTTGCTTGGCCTAATTAATTTTTATTTAAAAGATCTTGTATAGCTTTTTTGCAAAATTCTAAAGTTTCACTATTCATTTGAATAGGTCAAGCTTTAGTTGGAATGTTTCTTTCATGAAGTCTTTTCATAAAGGTAAAGATACCATATGAACTTTCCTATTCAAAAAGCATTTGGAATAATGAGCAGAACTCCATTTCAAATTCTTTTGTAAAGAAATTATTTTTCTTTTATAATCGGATCTTGCAATTGCTTTTCAATTTTTTGATAAAATTTCTTTTTGAAGAAAACCATTTTGATTTTATTTTCCTTTTATTATAGAAAGGAAATTTGTTTTCTTCAAGATTATCATTTATATTGTTTAAATCTTTTTGATTTAACGGATTTAAATTCAAAAGAATATTTTGATTATTTCTTTTAGTTGTTATACCTTCATCGAAACTCCAAAGGATATAACTGTGTTATAAAAGGAGTTCCTAATATTATTTGTTCGGACATGTTTTTAACAAGTAAAGGAGTTTTTAAAGCAGACTCAGTTATTACAAATCCTTGCTTCATCGACTTATATTTTACTTTAAGTTTTCATTATTTGCAGTATATAATTTTTGAATGGTCATTTTGTAATATTGGTAGGGATCAGACCTTCTTGAATGCAATTTAGGTCTGCTCGAGAATCAATTAAAGAAATAAATGGTTGGGGAAAAGAACTATTAATTTTCAAATTAACTTTTCACGTCATTTTCTTTGTAATGTTTTGATTCCGAAGAAGAAATTAGGCTTCTTCTTTGAACCAAGTGTTTTCATTTGTTAATGAAGCGGAAATAGTCCCTAGACTAGTCCCAAACTTTGAGAAGAGGATGGAAGCGAGAAATAGTCCACTTTCGGGGGTTTTTGAAAAATTTTGTTCCAAAATTTTAGTTTTTAACTTTAAATCTGCTATTTGATTTTAACATTTTAATTTCCTTATATAAAAGGGAAGACTTAAAGGTTCTTGATTAAACGAGGAATGCGGAACATTTTGAGGGTTGAATCTCATTTAAATTATAACCTTTAAATTTTTCAGTTTCAACTTCTTTAGATTCTAATTCTTTATATTTTTAGGCATAGCGATTTAATTTGTGGATCCTCAATTTGACCAATGAGGTCAAGAAGGACTCTTGCTTCTTTAGAGATAACATTAATTGTAAATTTACAATTACAATTATCTCCTAAACATCCACAACTTAAACAACCAACATGAGAATCGGAAGATGTTTCTTGATTACGATATATAACTATCTGAATCATCGTCGGAAGATGAGTCTTGGAGGAATTAGATTCATAAAGAAGAATTTTTGAAATTTGTTCTTTAATTTCATCATCCATTTTAAGTTCTTCAATATTTTAATATCTTGTAATATTTAAAGCTTGTAGTGTTCAAGCTTATAGTAAAAGTAAATATTTTGATATTGAATATCATCAATTATATTTTCATACTCTGATATTTTGCTTCTTCACCTATTTTTCCTCTGTTTTCTCTAATATCTTTTTGTGAAATGTTCCACAGTGGCATTCTATATATATATATATATATATTTCATACAATCTATAATTGATTGATTAGTGAAGTAATAAATTTTCTTTTTATATATATAGAATTGGGTTAATTAGTAGTACTCCAGAAATATTCTAGGGTCACATATCACCTCACTTAGATTTATTTTCATTAAATGAACAGTCATATTCCCTCTCATTCTATGCATAAATATGATTAACTCACCCATTAATTTAAACCATAGTATTTATCTTTATTTAAAATTTTACAAGTGGCCAATGCCTATCAAGGAAGTCTAGCCCTATTGGTTAAATAAAAAAATATAAAAATTTATTCACTCAAACTCCCCTCCCTTATACAATTCGGCCAGACCAAGAAAAAGAAGGAAAATGAGACTTTTGCTTCATTCTTCTTCACAGAACCTCCATGTTTTACCTCTTTAAACCCTAAACCTCAACCAAGCCTCCATTCTCTACCTTTCAAGCTCACAAATTCAGCCAAGAGAGTGAGTTTAGGGCAGGGCAACACAACCATCATCATCTATACTTTCAGAAACAACACATTCCATTCCCTCTTCCTTCATAATTTAGGCCTCCTCTACCACCTCCTCTCTTCTTCTTCTTCTATTTTCTTCCAAAATCAACATGGAAACAAACATCAATTTTCCTTGTGAAGTGAGTTTGAAGCAGCCACACTTGAGAGCAAGGAGGAGCAAAGTCACATCGAGGAGGGAATTCTAAGAAAATAAACCTCCACCACACTATCTCCATTCTTTGCTTATTTGAGTTTCCTTAGTTTAGTGTTTGGTAACCATATATCCAAGCTTTATGAATTTTGAAGTTTGCTTTTATTGTTCGATTTCAGACCTGCATGTTGATTATATGATTTAAAATGAGTGCAGAATTATGTTGTAAATTATTTAATTTTCATGCATGTGTTTTGTTTATGAAAAGTCCCAAAGAGAAGTTGCTGGCCAGAAAACCCGTATAGACATAGGTGTAGTATTTTACTTGTAATTATTTCTATATGGCTCTGTTTGGAATGATTCTTGTTTTGTTATAAAGTAGACTCGAAATGCTACACTTTAGACACTGATTTTACTGTTTTTCACTGAGTATTGATGAAGAAAAACCTGTTACAAGTTGGGGTATTGTAGCTGTTTTGTTTTGAGTGCAGAGGCTTTCCTATCAGAACTGTAATTTTTGGAAGACTGTTTTCCAAAAGTAAAATTTTATTCATAAAGTAGACTTGATTAGATTTCTATGGAGGGGTCGTTTGACTAAATCCGACTTCGTTTTGGTATTTTAATAAATTCATAGCAGTTGGCTGAAAACTGAAAATTTCTGCAGGTGTTGTTGATGTTTTAATTCTTGATAAACACTTGTTTAAAGGTTATTTGGTCGGATTTAAAATGTTTTGTAGTGTAACAATAATACATAAAAGTAAACTATAGCTTGGCATCCAATATTGATAACCATCCTCTATCCGATATGATTCGATTTAGAATGGATGTCAAAGACATTTCAAATGTTGAGTATAGAGTCCTTCCCGTTTGGAAGGCAATCGTGAAGTCCTTTCGGATTGAAAGGCAAGTAAGGAAGTCCTTCCGGTTAGGAAAGGCAAGCAAGTAAGTGAAAAACAAGTGGGATGCCGCTTGTGGTCATAGACGTATGTCCTGCCTTACAAGTATAGAGCTGGTTCCTCTAAGTACCATAGTGTGCAAGGAGAGGGACATCGACGTTTTCATGACAAAAACACAAGGAATGACCAATTGTATAAAGTTTACTTTCATATTATGTATTGATGTTTATCGTTAATATTCTTATGAGTATTTATGAAACTGAGTTCTTGCAGAAAATTCACTGAGATTAGCTATCTCACTACTCATATTTGTTGTTTCAGATAAGAAAGAGTAGTGCATCACTGTACCCCAAGGATTACGGGCATTGATGACTTTGTAAAATTCCTTGTATAAGCCATATTTAGTATGTAATATTAACTAGTTAATGCCTTAGTTCAAAACTCAGTTTCGTTTATTTAGATTATTATGGACATAATTTGTACAAACTAGAGACTTATGGCTTCCGCCATTTCATTGTTATCTACTTATGTCTAACCTTCATGTGATAATTTATGCCTTACTTAACAATGTAACATATGGTATTACATTTATGGTATCATAGCAGTTCAATCCAATTGGGCTGTGAATAATTAGTTTAGTTCCTTCTTACTTTTGGTTTCATTTTCCACAATCTTATTACTTTGATATAAAGCGATGCTTTGATCAACTTAATGTTTTTGTACAATGTATGCGAGACAATGGAACCCGGACTGTAACGCTGAATGGATGCCCATGGTAAATTCCATGAGAGAACAAGCCAATGCCACCACTCATCTTATTAATCAGTTGGCTCAAGGAGGACTTGGAAATTTGGGAGCAGGTCCAGCCGACCTCCGAAGATCCCGATCCACGGTTAGAATGAGTTTAGAAAGAATCGCCCATACCCTTTCTTTGGAGGACCGGGAACCCACGAGAGCGCAATATTGGTTTAGGGAAATGGAAAATATTTTTAATATGGTGGTATGCACTGAACAACAAAAGACTGCTTTTGCCTCTCATTATTTGAAGGAGAAGCGAGAGGGTGGTGGAGAGGGTGTCGAGAAGCGAATGATATCAACTGAAACACCTCGACATGGGAAAATTTCCAAGCCGCTTTTCTTGGAAAGTATTTTCCTAGAAGTGTGAGGAAGCAAAAAGAGTTAGAGTTTACTCGCCTTGTGCAAGGTGATATGGCCGATTCTTTGAGTACACATCTAAGTTTGAAGAGTTGGCTAAGTACTCCCCACACTTGAGATATGCCCCAAATGATGAGTGGAAGGTAACTCGGTATGAATTGGGGTTGCGACATGAGATTAGATGCTATGTTGGACAAGCGGGAATCCTGAGTATACCACATTGGTGGAGAAATGTCAAATTGCTGAAGCCAACCTTATGATCATGCAAGAGGACCGTCAACTAAAGTGGCAAAAGAAAAACGAGAAAGGCAAACATTCTCAACAGTTGAGGGTAAAGGGAAGTCTTGGAAAAGGAAAACAAGTGCAAGTTTCAGAGCCGCCCAAGGGAACAGGATGTGCAAAGTGTGGCAGAAATCATAGAGGAGAATGCCGCATGGGTCAGAATGTATGTTACCATTGTGGACAGGCTGGACATATATCTCCCAACTGCCCAGCTCGAAAACAAAAATGAGTGGTCATTTCGGGACGATCATTGAAGGAAGGGTCTTCACACTTAGTGGTAAGAAGGTTAAAGGTACGAATGACTTGATTACCAAGTCGTGTTTTCTTAATCAAGAACCTTTAGTAGTACTTTTTGATTCTGGTGTCACTCACTCTTTTATTTCATATGAGTGTGCCTTGCATCTAAATTTGTACTTATCTTCATTGCCATGTCCCTTAGTCATGTCTACCCTAGCGGAAGGTAACATAGAAACTTCTTTAGTCTGTGAGAAATGTCCCTTGGTGATTTTAGATAAATTGTTCCATATTGACTTAATTTGTTTACCTTTAAGTGGTCTAGATATCATCCTAGGGATGGATTGGCTCTCGCTAATCGGGTCACACTAAATTGCCAAGATAAAACCATTACCTTTCCTTCCCACCATCATGGACTATAACAACTCAACTTCCTTTTTAGTTGTTAGTGAGTCACAACCAACTCAATGCCTAGAAAGTAGGGTCCCAGGTTTCATCAGTTTATTCTCTTCAAGTTCTAAGGCAAGCAATGATGTAGCATCTATCCCTGTGGTAAATGAATTCAAGGATGTGTTTAGGAAGATGTGGTTTCCTTACCTCCAGGAGAGGAGATTAAGTTTTCTATAGATTTGGTTCTGGCACGGGACCGATATCTATAGCACCCTATAGGATGTCACCCTTAGAGTTAAAGGAACTGAAAGTCCAAATAGAAGACTTGTTGGCCAAACAGTTTATCAGACCGAGTGCATCCCCGTGGGGCACACCAGTACTGTTGGTTAAGAAAAAGGATGGGGCATGAGACTCTATGTAGATTACAGACAACTCAACAAGGAGACTATAAAAAATAAGTACCCACTCCCTAGGATAGATGATCTGTTGGATTAACTTAGAGGAGCAGGAGTCTTCTCTAAAATTGATATAACGTCAAGATACCATCAAATAAGGATAAAGCCTGAAGATATACCAAAGACTGCGTTTCGGATGCGGTATGGACATTATGAGTAGTTGGTTATGCCGTTTGGTTTGACTAATGCTCCAGTAGTATTTATGGATTATATGAATAGGATATTCAGGCCTTTCTTAGATAAGTTTGTAGTTGTTTTCATTGATGATATCCTGATCTATTCTAACATTTCTTAAGAGCATGAAAGTCATCTTAGGATAGTGTTTCAAATCTTGAGGGAGAAGAGGTTGTTTGCTAAACTAGAAAAGTGTGAATTCTGTATGATAGAGGTAAATTTCTTAGGCCATGTAATTTCACAAGAAGGAGTCACGATGGATCCTAGTAAAGTAGACGTTGTTCTGAATTGGGAAAGACCTAAACCATTACCGAAGTAAAGAGTTTTCTAGGACTAGCTGGATACTATAGGAGGTTTATTAGGGGGTTTTCTCAGTTGGTCTTGCCCTTAACTGGTTTGACTCATAAAGATCAACCCTTTTGTGTGGACTACAGAGTGTGAAAAGAGCTTTCGGGAATTGAAGACCGGCTTAACTCTGCACCGATACTAACTATACCGGACCGGCCCTAGGATTTGAAGTTTCTTGTGATGCATCTTTAAGGGGTTTGGGATGTGTCTTGATGCAAAATAGACAAGTGGTAGCCTATGCTTCCGATCAACTAAGACCTCATGAAGAAAATTATCCTACCCATGACCTTGAACTAGTTGCCATAGTATTCGCTTTAAAGATATGGAGACATTATCTTTATAGAGATCGATTTGAAGTGTTTAGTGATCATAAGAGTTTAAAATACCAATTTGATCAAAGAGAACTAAATATGAGGCAAAGGAGATGGATGCAGTTCCTTAAAGATTATGATTTTGAGTTAAAGTATCACCCGGGAAGCGAATGTGGTAGCAGATGCTCTAAGTAGGAAAAGTCTTCATATTTCCTTCATGATGGTACATGAGATGAAATTGTTGGAAGATTTTCGCAATTTGAATTTTAATGTGGCAATAGGGGCGGGATAACATCTTTTTGAACCGCATTGAAATCTCTTGTGATTTCCGAACTCAAGTTAAGCGAGCACAACAAGAAGATGAGAAGTTACCCGAAAAATATAATCCCGATTTCTCAAAAGCTAGAGATGGAGTTATCCTCTTCCAGGGAGAGGGTGTACATTCCCAATGATGGACAGATTAGAAGACAACACTAGTGCAATAAGTGCTTTTTACGTTAGTTAAAATTGATTTTATAAGTCAGAATATTGTCTGACGTAAATACAACTGACGTTAATAGTTAATATTTTAACGTCAGTTGTTTAAACAATCGGCGTTAAATATAAAACTATTAACGTCACTTCTTTAACACAACCGAGCGTTAATATTGTTCAAACTAACGTCGGTTGTGTTAAAGAACCGGCGTTAAAGGTTTTATTTTTAACGTCGGTTTCCTAATACAGCCCGGCGTTAATAAGTATCTGTATATTTTATAAAATACTATTAACGTCAGTTTTTTGATACAACTGACGTTAATAGATTTTTTTTTAAATTCAGTTTTAAAATATCACTCCCCTAAGCTATCCCTGCATTCAGTAAATATCCCAGTAACACATAGAATATCACACACATTCACTAGTGCAATAAGTGCTTTTTACGTCAGCTAAAATTGATTTTTTACGTCAGAATACTGACTGACGTGAATACAGCTGACGTTAAAAGTTAAACTTTTAACGTCAGTTGAGAACTGTCGTTAAATATAACACTATTAACGTCGGTTTTTTAACACAACTGACGTTAATTTTGTCAAAAATAACGTCAGTTCTTTAACAAAACCGACGTAAATTTTGTTATAACTAATGTCAATTGTTATCAAGAACTGACGTTAAAGGTCTTAATTTTAACGTCGGTTGTAATAAACAAGCCCGGCGTTAATAGTGTCTTTGTATATTTTTATAAAATACTTTTAACGTCGATTTGTATGATACAACCGGCGTTAATATTATTTTTTTTTAAATTCGGTTTTACAATATCACTCCCTAAGCCATCCATGCATTGAGGAAATATCCCGAGTAACACGGAATATCACACACATTACAGAATTGCAAAGGAAAAAATGGAACAATGATCCATATGTATGCCTGTTCAAAACAATATATATTTATTAACATAGGTTATAAATGTATACTAAGTTTAAACTACCTATATCAATATCCCTTCGTGATGATCATCACGAGTGGCATGTACATCATCCACCTGTGTCTCCTCGATTATAGTAGGCATGTTTGTTGAAAAAGAAGGAGTCTCAGGAATATCAAGATTTGAATCTTCATTTTCATCACTACCATTATACATGCTTTTTTCCTTGGAGAACCACGGACAACCTTTTGTTAGAAGGATCAGTGATGTAGAACACTTGTTTTGCTTGGGAAGCCATTATGAAAGGCTCATTTATATGACCTAACTTGTTGAGGTCTACCAATGTGAACCCGATTAAGTCGGTTTGTACACCACCGTTACTATCAACCCACTTACATTTAAATACCGGCACCATAAAGCTTAGTGTAATCGAGCACCCAAATATCTTCAATATATCCAAAGTAAGGTCTCGGTCTTTAACGGGTTTTGTGTCCTTTGCACTAGAGAAGTGCATTGCTTCGGCGACGACATAACCCCACTATTTTGCATGGTACTCTTGTTATCTTGTTCCTTTGTATAAAAGGAAAAGTTATATATGTCGTATCCGCTCCAACATATGACGTTGAAGTTAGGCCCACGTGCTAGCCATTTTACGTCATCGGAAGCGATACTACCATCCTTAAGCATTTCTTCCTTGAACCATGGTAAGAAAGTCTTGTTATGCTTGTTCAACAACCACCTTTCGCTCATTCGAGGGTTTTCTTGATTGACTTTTCTTTTATGTTCAAATAAGAAAGGCTGAACACATTCGATGTTGTTCAATACATACAAATGTGCTTGAAGCACTTCCTCCCGATCCTTCCTATTAATTCTTAAGCCATGTGTACCCTTACCTTGACATCCGATCTCATCATGCCGAGGCTTAGGAACCCCTATAGGATCAGGTGTTATGGAGGTAGTCCGAACAAAACTCAATAGCTTCTTACGCAACATACCTTTGAACAATAGATGCTTAGGACGATGAAGATTCTTCACGTACCCTTTCAAGATCTTCATGTAGCGCTCAACGGGTACATCCATCTCGGAAAAACCGGCCCACATAATCTAATCTCCCTCAACATATGAACAATTAAGTGAACCCTTATGTCGAAAAAGGAAATAGGAAAATAACTCTCCAATTGGCACAAGATTGTAGCAGCCTCAACTTCCAAGTCATCCAACATCCGGGGGTCAACGACTTTGCTACATATAGAATTGAAGAATGAGCACAACCGAGTAATGGCATGTCTCACATTTTTTGTAGCAATACCACGAATAGCAACGGCCAGAATATGTTGCATCAAGATGTGACAATCATGAGACTTCAAGCCAACCAATTTAAGATCACTAGAGACAAGCCTCTTCATATTTGAAGAGTAACCATGTGGAACTTTGATGCCACAGAAGACACCCTTGAGAAACTTTGTCTCTCTTTTTTTGACAAAGTATGACATGCTGGCGGCAAATAAGTCCGCTTACCATCCTCAACAACTGGAGCTAACTGCTCTCGTATACCCATAGCAACGAGGTCGAGACGAGCATTCACACTATCCTTTGTCTTGCCCTGAATGTTGAGAAGCGTCCCGATCACACTATCACACACATTTTTCTCCACATGCATCACATCAATGCAGTGTCTGACATCAAGCTTGCTTGAAGATGGAAAAATCAAAGAATATCGACCTCTTCTTCCATATGTTTTTCTCAACAGCTTTACCTTTCTTTTTGGACTTGCCGAATAAAACATTGATGTCATTTACCCTCTGATAAACATGCTCTCCAATTAAGGCCGCTGACGCTTCTTCTGCCTCTTGGCATCCATTAAAAGCTTTTTTCATCTTACGATATGGGTGATCACGTCTAAGAAATCTCCGATGCCCAAGGTAAACCGTCTTCTTTCCATGATGCAACTGATAGCATTTGCCTTCTTCACATATAGGGCATGCTTTATGCCCTTGACACATACCGGACAAGTTACGTATCTTTGGAAAGTCGTTGATGGTGCAAAATAACATGGCACGAAGATTGAAAGTCTCATGAGAATACCCATCAACTACATCAACACCTTCCACCCACAACGTTTTCAAGTCTTCAATAAAGGGACCTAGATAAACATCTAAGTCATTTCCCGGTTGCTTTGGGCCTGAAATCATCATAGACAACATCATGTATTTGCGCTTCATGCACAACCAAGGGGGCATGTTGTAAATTACTGATGAGCCTCTGGTTGACGGGTTTTATAACCAGTAAAGACCTTGGCTTTGTGCTAATTTTATATCATTTTTACCCAAATTAGACTTGATTGTCCTTAAGTAGTATTTTGAGTCTATAAAGTATTTTTAGGTTAATTTAGTTGATTTAGAGTGAATAAAGTATTTACTTTTATTTTCTATTTTCAGGTTAATAAAAGGAATAAATCTGAGTCTTTACGCCGTGAGAAAGGGCATTCTTCGCCACGAACGGAAGGTGACTGTTCCTGAAATTGTAAAACTTTCTGTCTCGCCCCGCGAATAAATGGCTCGCCTCGCGAGTCATCCAAGCCTGAAAAGTCAGAGACGATCACGGTTTACCCGTGTGAAAGGTCACGGGCGTTACAGTTTGGAATTTGAAGAGTTCACCTCGCGAATTTATGCTCGCCTCACGAGAAGACCAAGAGTTGCAGACCTTTCGCATAATTTGCCTCACGAGCAATGCTTCGCCTCGCGAGGCCTTGGATTCCAGAATTTGTATATAAACTGCTCTATGGCAGATTGAAAATGTGGCTAGTCAGTTTTGGCTAGTCTCAGTTAGTAGTTAATTAGTTTTAGTTTTATTTTCTCTTCTTTTGTTTTGCTTCTGTAATGGAGAGCTAGTCTCCAAGGATTAATCTACTGTAATTGGTTTCCATTACCACACTTGAGGTTCTGTGATTCCTCTTTCATTTGCTTTTCTCTTTTCAATGCAATGCTGTATGTTTCTGTTTGTTATTTCAGGAATGTATAGTGTGGTATTGTTTCATTTCGGTGATGTTATGTTCCTATATATAATTGCGTTTGTTATTTCGCGTGTGTTCATTCATGTTCGTTTGTTCATGAGAGCTTCACCCCGTTTGTTATTTCGGGAATAGGAACATACATCTGTAGTGGCGGTTTTCGTTTGTTAATTGTTGCTACAACCAGGGAGGGATTAATATCTGCTTAGTAGAATATGCATGAACCGATGATAGTGGGGAAACCGAGAACAGATGGGTTAATCGTTCTTTAGTTATTTGTTAATCTCTTGATTGCTCTGTTTTCTTGCTTTGTTTTTCTGTTTCGTTTCTTTATTTTATTTCAATCTCAAAACCCCAAAACTAACTTTTGATTTTCCCTTAATAATAACAACAACTAAAGAGTCCTTGAGAGACGATATCCAGAGTTGTCGCTCTATACTACATTATTTTAATAATCGCTCGTTCTTTTTTGGCGCGTGGCGGCAACCACGACCAAAAATTGGCGCCGTTCGGGGACTACGGTTTGTTGTTATTAGCAGAAAATAAAATTTGTAAAAAAAAATCTTTGCTAATTAGTTTTGTCTGCATTGTCACGTTGTGAATTTTGCCCCATGGATAATTATATGCGAAATTATGTGCCTAATGTTTATTACGAGCAACCATGCATGTATTATCCTAATTTTAGTGAGCCACCACCATACTATCCTAGCCAAGTGACCACCTCTCGCACCTTCAGAACCTTCCAGAGCACCTTGGATGAGATTGCTTCAATGCTACAACAAATGGAAGAGAACAATCAGCGGTGGGCACAACAAAATCTCGAATTTCAACGGATGATAGAGGAAAATCAACGAGAGGATGGAGGCTGAATACCAGAAGGACCAAGCTGAATCTCAGAAGTTGTGGGCCCTAATTGATCAAGTTACCGCCAACTCGGCTGCAATGCTAATTCCACAGCCCCTTGAAGAACCTACAGAGGCACAAGTTATTCTTGAGAATATTTCTGATGATAATTCTGATAATATTTCTGTTGATGATGAATTGTGTGTTGAATCCCCTGATTCTAATGATTGTTATTGTGATGGCAGTGCTGCTTTGTGTATATTCTGTTATGCAGCTTTATACTGTTCAGGAAACATAGAGAAGGAGGATGAGGAGGACATTTGCTCCACCGTGCTTGAGGATAAAGAAGAATCTTTGGGAGTAGATGATTCAAGTAAAACAATTGAATGTGTTGAGATTAATGGGGTGGAAGCACTGTGTGAAGAATTCCCAGACATTCTAACTTTTTCTGATTCATTTTCTTGTAATATATGTACTAACTCTAACCTCTGTGTGGTGTGTGCTGAAATCTCTGCATGTATAGCAGGTGTTGAATTTGTTAGTGCAGTGAATAAAGAAAGTGCAGAAAATGAAGCAGCACCAGTGACCCCAACTAACTGTTTGCCACCTCCCCCTGTGAAACCAAAAGCTCTGGATTTTGCACCCTTGGATTTTGCACCATGGCCAGTCCAAGAGGTTGAGCCCCACTTCTATTGGGGAGACTTTGTTGAGAAAGCGGTCAGCTGTGACCCGAAGGGGAGTGAGAAGTCCGCCGCACTCGGCGAAGTCATCATAATTGTCAAGTGCTCACCCCCACATCAAGGCTGCAAGTCATGGAAGCATGGAATGAACTCCCACTCTTTGTCTATCACGTGGGCCTTATGCTACAAGCAATGGGATCCTGGTGGAACCGCCCTTAATGAGTTTTCTTAACCCTTTCTTCTTTTTAATTTTCTTTTCCTTTACTTTATTGCTGTTTTGTTTTCAATAAAGCTCCTGAATAATTTGAGAAGCTCAGGAGTTGTGTCGAGTCTTTTGTTGGCAAGTTTGATGGATTTGATTAATTTTGCATAGATGGATGGCATGATATGTTTTGATTGTTTTCCCCTAAGATATGAAAATTTTTGAAAAATGATCCCCATATGATTGAAAACTGAACTTTGGGATTTTGTTATGATGACATGATTTATGATAAGTTTGGGGTGATAGGAAGCACACACTAGGGATAGAATCTCTATCAAACAATTTGCATAAATGTCCAGGTGAGGTTTTGAGCCTCCAACATGTTTTAAATTGTGTGAAAATCACTTTTGAGTTGCACTTTCCTGAATTTGCTTGAATCTCTTTTTGGTTTGCATGATTATGTGTTTGCTTCATATGATTTAGGCATTTTCTTTGTAAATAGCTACTTGGCCTAAAATAACCAATTCCTAATGCATGTTCCTTAGTTAGCCCCATTGAGCCTATTAGCTTGTTAATTCTTGATAACCTAATGTTATAAGCCCATAAATCTGGAAAACCATGTTAACCCGATCTTAGGATTAGGAGAGCATGGAATTTTAGCGGGAAAAAGGTTGCAAGAAATTAAGTTTGGGGTGGCTACAGTAAATGTGTTGTTGGGATTGAGAAAAAGAAAAAATAATAATAAAAAGGTTGAAGCCAAAGGCAGAAAAAAAAAGTAAAAAAAATTGCAAAAAGGATATTTGAATAAAAAGGCTGTAGTCATCCAAGACAATTGAAAAAAAAAAAATTGGAAAAAGGAACTTGAGTGAAATTCAAAGTGTGTAAAGCTCATGCTCTCTTAGTTCCTAGGGTCTTCAGCCTAGTACCTTTGTATATCCTAACCTTAGCCAGGCCCCATTACAATCATAAAAAGACCTTTTGATGTTGCTTGCATGTTTTCTGTGGGAACCATTTTGAGATGAAAATCAAATTTATGGGAAGTGCTCTTAAAAGTGAAACTGAGTGAATTGTTGATAACCTAGACACAAACTGAGCGATTGAGTGAACACAAATTTACCTTGTGAGGAAGGCAGTTGTTTGAATTTGGTGATCTCCCTTTTGTGTGTGACTTGGATTCCCTGCTTAGATTAATGAGTGTTTGAATGATGAAATTCTCAATTGTTTAGAATAAATGGTTGTGGGGATTACTTTGCTTGAAAGGGGGGAACATTGGAAGAAAAATTCTTTTGAAATATTACATGAAATTTGTGTGAAAGTTAATTGAGTCCTTAAGCTTGCCATGTTTTGCCAGGTCTTGAGTCTTTTTAAGTTTTTGAGTTTTAGTTTGCTTGGGGACAAGCAAAGTTTAAGTTTGGGGTATTTTGATGAGCCTCTGGTTGACGGGTTTTATAACCAGTAAAGACCTTGGCTTTGTGCTAATTTTATATCATTTTTACCCAAATTAGACTTGATTGTCCTTAAGTAGTATTTTGAGTCTATAAAGTATTTTTAGGTTAATTTAGTTGATTTAGAGTGAATAAAGTATTTACTTTTATTTTCTATTTTCAGGTTAATAAAAGGAATAAATCTGGAGTCTTTCGCCCCGCGAGAAGGCTGTTCGCCCCGCGAACCAGAAGGTGACTGTTCCTGAAATTGTAAAACTTTCTGTCTCGCCCCGCGAATAAATGGCTCGCCTCGCGAGTCATCCAAGCCTGAAAAGTCAGAGACGATCACGGTTTACCGTGTGAAAGGTCACCAGGCGTTACAGTTTGGAATTTGAAGAGTTCGCCTCGCGAATTTATGCTCGCCTCGCGAGAAGACCAAGAGTTGCAGACCTTTCGCATAATTCACCTCGCGAGCAGTGCTTCGCCTCGCGAGGCCTTGGATTCTAGAATTTGTATATAAACTGCTCTATGGCAGATTGAAAAGGTGGCTAGTCAGTTTTGGCTAGTCTCAGTTAGTAGTTAATTAGTTTTAGTTTTATTTTCTCTTCTTTTGTTTTGCTTCTGTAATGGAGAGCTAGTCTCCTAGGATTAATCTACTGTAATTGGTTTCCATTACCACACTTGAGGTTCTGTGATTCCTCTTTCATTTGCTTTTCTCTTTTCAATGCAATGTTGTATGTTTCTGTTTGTTATTTCAGGAATGTATAGTGTGGTATTGTTTCATTTCGGTGATGTTATGTTCCTATATATAATCGCGTTTGTTATTTCGCGTGTGTTCATTCATGTTCGTTTGTTCATGAGAGCTTCACCCCATTTGTTATTTCGGGAATAGGAACATACATCTGTAGTGGCGGTTTTCGTTTGTTAATTGTTGCTACAACCGGGAGGGGATTAGTATCTGCTTAGTAGAATATGCATGAACCGATGATAGTGGGGAAACCGAGAACAGTAGGTTAATCGTTCTTTAGTTATTTGTTAATCTCTTGACTGCTCTGTTTTCTTGCTATGTTTTCTGTTTCGTTTCTTTATTTTATTTCAATCTCAAAACCCCCAAAACTAACTTTTGATTTTCTGTTAATAATAACAACAACTAAAGAGTCCTTGAGAGACGATATCCGAGTTGTCGCTCTATAC
Organism: Sophora flavescens; assembly: GCA_030762895.1. Lineage (NCBI taxonomy): Eukaryota > Viridiplantae > Streptophyta > Magnoliopsida > Fabales > Fabaceae > Sophora > Sophora flavescens. Next base: position 143,540,509 of record CM061068.1, on the reverse strand, counting down.
TACATGATTTTAATAATCGCTCGTTCTTTTTGGCGCGTGGCGACAGCGCGACCAATTACCAACAGAACAGGCCATGAACAATGAATACTACTCATGTTACCATAAGGATTCATTCCATCCGTAGCAAGTCCAAGCCTTAGGTTTCTTGGCTCATCGGCGAAATCCGGAAACATAGTATCGATATTCTTCCATTGAATAGAATCAGCAGGATGACGAACCTTTCCATTGCATTTCCTCTCATCATTATGCCATCTAAGATTCTTCACATCTTTCGCATTGGCAAACAATCGCTTGAACCTTGGATTTATTGGAAGATACCACAACACCTTCGTAGGAGGACCCTTTTTTCTCACATCATCAAGATCATCATCATCATCACCACCCTTCACTTTGTATCGTGATAACCCACATTTGGGGCAATCGTGATTGTCTTCATGAACACCGGTGTACAATATGCAATCATTGGGGCATGCGTGTATCTTCTTATACTCCATACCCATAGGACACAATACCTTCTTGGCCTCATAGTTACGGTCAGGAAATGTGTTGTCCTCCGGAAGCAAGTCTTTCAACACTTCAAGCAATTCCGTGAAGTTTTTATCGGTCCAACCATTGCTCGCCTTCACACAAACCAATTTTAGCACCGCCGACAACCGTGTATGAGTAGTACACCCTGGATATAAAGGCTTATCCGCATCACCGCACAACCTATCATACACATGCGCTCGATGAAAAGATTCTTGTCCAATATCACGGATCATGTCCTCTACTCGATCATCCTCCATATCTACGTCAACGTCCTCACTTTGGGAGACACTCGCCGTATTACTACTCAACAACATATCACCATGCCATATCCATCTTGTATAACTCAAGCAAATCCCTTCACAAATCAAATGAGTACGTATATCCTTCACCGTACATTTCCTCGTATTCAAACACTTGACACAAGGACAACATAACATTCCATTTCTATTAGGAACATTCCTTTGAGCAAATTCTATAAATTCTCCCACCCCCTTCAAATACTCAGCACTAGTACGCTTACAAACCATCCAACTACGATCCATAACTAGATAGGTCCTGTAGATATACAAAACATATATATATCCAATATAAGGACAATACGGGAGATTGAAAACTATAGTTTTTAAAGATTAATTACCAAGCCTTAGTCACGGCTGGCGAGTGATGTCCATCACTACCGTAACATGCCAACTGAATAGACCATGCCATCACGAGCGAGAACCGATCACGGCCTAGCCGTGATTAGCATCACCGGCCGTGACGGATCAACCAATGAGAGCAACATGCACTCAAAACCAAAAACAAAGACGTACATTCCAAACAACTCAAACTCACGGTTTCAAGTTTCAACTACTGATACTACAGTTTCAACATACACTCAAAACCAAAAATACAAAAATGTGCCCTAAATACTCACCAAAAATAGGTGCTCGCGTGGTGGTGGGGAGGGGAGCTCGAGTGGTGGCCAACGTTCGATGTGGTTACTGAGAGCAGAGGGACAAGGAGAGTTAGTGAGCGGGAAGTGGAAAGAGATATGTACGTCAAGTTATTGCAAAGAATGAATGGAAAGACAGAGTTAGGGTTAATAGTGTACCTCACGGTGGTGGCGAAGAAGCCCTCGCGGTGGTTGCGGTGGAGATGAGCTCGCGATTAGGGTTACGTCTTTGGGTGAGAGTGAGAGTGAGGGTTGAGAGTGATTTAGGGTTGAGCGTGATGAAAAGAGAAAAGAGGCGTACGTACGGAGCGAAGTGCAGAGAAGCGCGGGTGTAAGCGTTTTATAAAACAACATTTAACGTCAGTTGTATTAAACAAGCGGCGTTACAATTAATTTTTTAACGTCAGTTTTATTAACAAACTGACGTTAAATATTAATATTTTTAAAAAAAAACACTTTTAACGTCCGTTGTTGAATACAACTGACGTTAAAAGTGTTGTGTAAAAATCATTCTCTATATAAAGTAACATTCTTTTGTATCAGTCTGTAATACTGCCTCTTCTTTTCCTTCACAAAATGGCTCTGAGACATGTGTTAATTGAGTGATAACAGGGCATTTCAGATAGGGATATAGGATTATTTACGTCAGCTATTTATTTAACTGAAGTAAAAATCACACTTTTAACGTCAATTGTATAAACAACAGACGTTAAAAATAAATATTTTTTATTTTAAAAACACTTTTAACTTCAGTTTTATTCAACAATCGAGCGTACCGAGTGTATAAGTTTCTGCAAAAACATTCATTCCTTTGACTACTCTGCTACTTACCCATTGACCTATGTTAAGAGTGACAACAGGGCATTTCAGATAGGGATATAGGATTATTTACGTCAGCTGTTTATTTAACTGAAGTAAAAATCACACTTTTAACGTCAGTTGTATAAACAACTGACGTTAAAAATAAATATTTTTTATTTTGAAAACACTTTTAACGTCAGTTTTATTCAACAACTGACGTTAAAAGTGTATAAGTTTCTGCAAAAGCATTCATTCCTTTGACTACTCTGCTACTAAATTACCCATTAATGCTATGCTACTTACCCATGCACATTGTAACCTATAATCCTCTTTATGAGCACTAAGTTTATACCTAGACTTAAAGGTCTATTTCTTCCTAATCCTTTGGGGCGTTTTCTTTTATGCACGTTTATAATATATGACTGTCAACTCCCAATGCGCCTTGGAACCTAATGCTCTTAATGATCAATTTAATTTCTGCTTCACAATATGGCTCTGCCATGGAGATTAACTTCATCACTCTTTCTTCCTATACCTAGACTTAAAGGTCTCTGTCTTAATGGTCAAACAACTTCTGAGGTTGTGTAAATCGCATTACATGGGTGATAAGGGTGTGTAAATCGCATTATGTGAATTGTACACACCATCATCCTTCAGGAGAATGGGCAGCTACAGTTCCAAAACCTCAGCTTTGGAACCAAGTGGCTGTTCCGAGAATATTCTTTGAAATGAGATCGAGTGCACCCTTCACTCCTGCCACGGCACCAAAGTGATTTGTGGATTCAGATGGAGCATCAAGGACTTCAAATGAGGGAGGGGATGCATTCAATGTTGGAGTTTCGAGGACAGGGTGAGAAGAAAATGATGTTGAAGCGAAACTTTTTATATTTTATTGCTATCTTGCGGAAATTTTTTATCTTTTAATCATGTAATTGTATCTTATGAATCGCTTCAATGAGATACGATTTGATTATACATATATAACTTGTTTTATGTTAAGTGTTTATTTATTTTAATTTGCACAAGAATTTGTTAATTTACTAATTCAAGCTAATTAATTAAGATTAAAAATAAACTTTTTTTAAAAAAAAAGATTAGAAATAAACTGCACTATATGGAGTGATGATCTGCGTTAAGAGTGACAACAGGGAGAATGAGTTGATTATTTACGTCAGTTATTTATTTAACTGAAGTAAAAATCACACTTCTAACGTCAGTTTTATAAACAACTGACGTTAAGAGTGTTAATAATTTCTTGCAAAACACTTTTAACGTCAGTTCATTAAACAACTGACGTAAATAGTGATTTAATATTTACAAAACTGCCACCGCCTCACTTTTAACGTCAGTCCTTAAAACAACTGACGTTAACAGTGAATTAATGAAGTCTGATATTTACAAAACTGCCACCGCCCCCTTTTTAACGTCTAGTTTTTGGTTAACTGACGTAAACCTTTACCGTCTAATGTATATTTTCCACAAGTGATTACAGAATTGCAAACACTACCCTTAAATTTCAATATTAACAATACGAAAAGAAATATACAAAGGAACAATGGGGGGACTTAAAACCAAAACCCATGTATAGGAAAAAAAAAACACACACACACACACACACACACACACACACACACACATATATATATATATATATATATATATATATATATATATATATATATATATATATATATACATTTTAGTCTCTAATGTCTAAAAACAAAACTACCGCCTTACCAACAAAATAGAGGGTTGTAACATTATAAACTTACATTAAAAAGAAGGACTAAAGATAGTATATAACATGTAAACTTACACTAGAATCAGGCGTAGGCACGATCGGGTCCTGCGTAGGCCCCACAGTGTCCTCCCGTGCATGTGGGCTATCCGACTGATCCATATATATGCCTGTTCAGAAACAATATATATTTATTAACATAGGTTATAACTCAAAATAAATACAGAAGTATAAATAAAAACAAATGTATACTAAGTTTAAACAACCTATATCAATATTCCTTCGTGATGATCATCACGAGTGGCATGTACATCGTCCACCTGTGTCTCCTCAATTAGAGTAGGCATGTTTGTTGAAAAAGAAGGAGTCTCAGGAATATCAAGATTTGAATCTTGATTTTCATCACTACCATTATACATGCTTTTTCCTTGGAGAACCACGGACAACCTTTTGTTAGAAGGATCAGTGATGTAGAACACTTGTTTTGCTTGGGAAGCCATTATGAAAGGCTCGTTTATATGACCTAACTTGTTGAGGTCTACCAATGTGAACCCCAATTCATCGGTTTGTACACCGCCGTTACTATAAACCCACTTACATTTAAAAATCAGCACCGTAAGCTTAGTGTAATCGAGCACCCAAATATCTTTAATATATCCAAAGTAAGGTCTCGGTGCTTTAAGGGGTTTTGTGTCCTTTGCACTAGAAAAGTGCATTGCTTCGGCCACGATCATAACCCCACTATTTTGCATGGTACTCTTGTTATCTTGTTCCTTTGTATAAAAGGAAAAGTTATTTATGTCGTATCCGCTCCAACATATGACGTTGAAGCTAGGCCCACGTGCTAGCCATCTTACGTCATCAGAAGCAGTACTACCATCCTTCAGCATTTCTTCCTTGAACCATGGTAAGAAAGTCTTGTTATGCTTGTTCAACAACCACCTTTCACTCATTCGAGGGTTTTCTTGATTGACTTTTATTTTATGTTCAAATAAGAAAGGCTGAACACAATCGATGTTGTTCAATACATACAAATGTGCTTTAAGAACTTCCTCCCGACCCTTGCTATTAATTCTTAAGCCATGTGTACCCTTACCTTGACATCTGATCTCATCATGCCGAGGCTTAGGAACCCCTATAGGATCCGTGTTATGAAGGTAGTCCGAACAAAACTCAATAGCTTCTTCTACAACATACCTTTGAACAATAGATGCTTCCGGACGATGAGGATTCTTCACATACCCTTTCAAGATCTTCATGTAGAGCTCAACTGGGTACATCCATCTCAGAAAAACCGGCCCACATAATCTAATCTCCCTCACCAAATGAACAATTAAGTGAACCATTATGTCGAAAAAGGAAGAAGGAAAATACATCTCCAATTGGCACAAGATTGTAGCAGCCTCAACTTCCAAGTCATCCAACATACGGGGGTCAACGACTTTGCTACCTATAGAATTTAAGAATGAGCACAACCGAGTAATGGCATGTCTCACATTTTTTGGAGCAATACCACGAATAGCAACGGGCATAAATTGTTGCATCAAGATGTGACAATCATGAAACTTTAAGCCATCCAATTTAAGATCACTAGAGACAAGCCTCTTCATATTTGAAGAGTAACCATGTGGAACTTTGATGCCCTGAAGACACCCGCAGAAACTTTGTCTCTCTTTTTTTGACAAAGTATGACATGCTGGCGGCAAATAAGTCCTCTTACCATCCTCAACAATTGGAGCTAACTGCTCTCGTATACCCATAGCAACAAGGTCGAGACGAGCATTGACACCATCCTTTGTCTTGCCCTGAATGTTGAGAAGCATCCCGATCACACTATCACACACATTTTTCTCCACATGCATCACATCAATGCAGTGTCTGACATCAAGCTTGCGCCAGTATGGAAGATCAAAGAATATCGACTTCTTCTTCCATATGTTTTTCTCAGCAGCTTTACCTTTCTTTTTGGACTTACTGAATATAAAATCGATGCCCTTTACCCTCTGATAAACCTGCTCTCCAATTAAGGACGCGGGAGCTTCTTCTGTCTCTTGGCATCCATTAAAAGCTTTTTTCATCTTACGATATAGGTGATCACGTCTAAGAAATCTCCGATGCCCAAGGTAAACCGTCTTCTTTCCATGATGCAACTGAGTGTAGCATGTGCCTTCTTCACATATAGGGCATGCTTTATGCCCCTTGACACTGTACCCGGACAAGTTACCGTATGCTGGAAAGTCGTTGATGGTGCAAAATAACATGGCACGAAGCTTGAAAGTCTCATGAGAATACCCGTCAACTACATCAACAACTTCCACCCACAGCGTTTTCAAGTCTTCAATCAAGGGACTTAGATAAACATCTAAGTCATTTCCCGGTTGCTTTGGGCCCGAAATCATCATAGACAATATCATGTATTTGCGCTTCATGCACAACCAAGGGGGCAGGTTGTAAATTATCAACAGAACAGGCCATGAACTATGAATACTACTCATGTTACCATAAGGATTCATTCCACCCGTAGCAAGTCCAAGCCTTAGGTTTCTTGGCTCATCGGCGAAATCCGGAAACATAGTATCAATATTCTTCCATTGCATAGAATCAGCAGGATGACGAACCTTTCCATCACGTTTCCTCTCGGCATTATGCCATCTAAGATTCTTCGCATCTTTCGCATTGGCAAACAATCGATTGAACCTTGGAATTATTGGAAGATACCACAACACCTTCGCAGGAGGACCCTTTTTTCTCACATCTTCAAGATCATCATCATCATCACCACCCTTCATTTTGTATCGTGATAACCCACATTTAGGGCAATCGTGATTGTCTTCATGAACACCGGTGTACAACATGCAATCATTGGGGCATGCGTGTATCTTATTATACTCCATACCCATCGGACACAATACCTTCTTGGCCTCATAGTTACGGTCAGGCAATGTGTTGTCCTCCGGAAGCAAGTCTTTCAACACTTCAAGCAATTCCGTGAAGCTTTTATCGGTCCAACCATTTCTCGCCTTCACACAAACAAATTTTAGCACCGCCAACAACCGTGTATGAGTAGTACACCCTGGATATAAAGGCTTATCCGCATCACTGCACAACCTATCATACACATGAGCTCGATGAAAAGATTCTTGTCCAATATCACGTATCATGTCCTCTACTCGATCATCCTCCATATCTACGTCAACATCCTCACTTTGGGAGACACGTGCCGTACTACTCAACAACACATCACCATGCCATATCCATCTTATATAACTCAAGCAAATCCCTTCCCAAATCAAATGAGTACGTATATCCTTCACCATACATTTACTCGTATTCAAACACTTGACACAAGGACAACAGAACATTCCATTACTATTAGGAACATTCCTTTGAGCAAATTCTATAAATTCTTCCACCCCCTTCAAATACTCAGCACTAGTGCGCTTACAAACCATCCAACTACGATCCATAACTAGATAGGTTCTGTAGATATACAAAACATATATCCAAGGCGTTTAAAAATTATTTCAAATTTACACCATTTTCAGGTTTCTTAAGACAAAAGAAATAAGCAGATGAAGATAAATTAACAAAACAGAATTCCAATGAGCAATATATTGTTGACGTCACATGTTACAAGCAAATCTAAATTTCTTACCATTTTGAAATAGGTCATGATAGCAGAAGAAAAACAAGAGAAAACACAAAACCCACGACCAGAAATAGAGACATTCCAAACAACTCAAACTCACAGTTTCAAGTTTCAACTACATAGACTACAGTTTCAACATACACTCAAAACCAAACATAAAAAAATGTGCCCTAAAGACTCACCAGAAATAGGTGCTCGCGTGGTGGCCAACGTTCGATGTGGTTACTGAGAGCAGAGGGATAAGGAGAGTTAGTGTGCGGGATGGGGAAAGAGAGATGTCAAGTTATTGCAAAGAATGAGCGGGAAAGACAGAGTTAGGGTTAAGAGTGTACCTCACGGTGGTGGGGAAGAAGCCCTCGCGGTGGTTACGGTGGAGATGAGCTCGCGATTAGGGCAGAGTGAGAGTTGAGAGTCAGAGTGAGAGTTGAGAGTGAGAGTGAGCGTGAAAGAGAAGAACAGAGACGTACAGAGCGAAGTGCAGAAGGCGCGTGGGTGTAAACGTTATAATCAAAAACCCAAAATGGAACAACATTTTACGTCAGTTATATTAAACAACTGATGTTAAAAATAAATATTTTTTATTTAAAAACATTTTTAACGTCAGTTGATGAAGAAAACTGACGTTAAAAGTGTATAAGTTTCTGCAAAAAATTTAACGTCAGTTGTTAAGTTTTAAAATCATTATTCATTCTGCACGTTTATAATATATGACTGCCAACTCCCAATGCGCCTTGGAACCTAATGGTCTTAATGATCAACTTAATTTTTTAGCAACTTACGACGCCTAGTAACTTCATCCCCTGCTCCTATAAATAGCTTCCTTCCTTCCTTTTATTTTTCTGCTTGACAATATGGCTCTGCCATGGAGATTAACTTCATCACTCTTTCTTCCTATTCCTAGACTCAAAGATCTTTGTCTTAATGGTCAAACAACTTCTGAGGTTGTGTAAATCACATAACATGGGTGATAAGGTTGTGTAAATCACATATGTGAGTTGCTCACCTTATCATCCTTCAGGAGAATCGGCAGACTACGGTTCCAAAACCTCAGCTTTGGAAGCAAGTGGACATTCCAAGACCATTGCTTTGAAACAGATCGAGTGCACCCCCTCACTCAGTAGCTCTGGAAAACTTAGTCGCTCGACTCTCCTCTCTTGCTCACCCGTGAAGGGAACGAAGCCTCAACAAATGTTTAGGATTTTAAACCCTTTCAATGTAACTTTTTATAGGATTTTAAAATTTTGAATGTATCTTGTAATTGTATTACTGATACACTTCATGAATGAGATCCGGTTTGGGTTATTGATTCAACTTATAGCATTTTTACTTTGCACATATATTTTAGTTTTCAAAACAGAAAAACAAAACATAAAAGCAAGTGAAACTAAAACTTTAAGGAAGGTAATGCGCAAGGGTACGTATACTAGCTTAAAAAAATTATTAAAATAACCTTTAATGTCTGTTGATGAAAGAACAGACGTTAAAAGTTAAGTGACTCCTTTTAACGTCCATTCAATAAACAACTGACGTTAAAAGGTTCACTTTTAACATCAGTTGTTTATTGAACTGACGTTAAAAGTGAGTCACTTAACTTTTAACGTCATTCCTTACAACAACTGGCGTTAAAATTGAATTAATGAAGTCTGATATTTACAAAACTGCCACCGCCTCCTTTTTAACGTCTAGCTTTTGGTTAACTGACGTAAAACGTTCCCGTATATTACATTATTTCTAGTAGTGCAAGTTTTGGAGGAAGCACACAAAAGTGATTTCTCAGTACATCCTGGTTATCAAGGTCTTAAACGAATGTACTGGTGGCCAGGTATGAAATGGGATATATCAGAGTTTGTCTCTCAATGTCTAGTGTGTCAACAGGTCAAAGTTGAACACCAAAGACCCGCGGGCATGCTACAACCCTTAGAATTGCCCATTTGGAAATGGGAAAGCATATCCATGGATTTTGTTATGGGTTTACCTCGTACACAATCGGGTTATGACTCCATATGGATAATTGTAGATCGTTTGACGAAATCAGCCCATTTCCTACCAGTTAAAGCCTCCTACAACACGGCCAAAGTTAGCTAAGTTGTTCATAAAGGAAATAGTAAGGTTGCATGGTGTGCCAGCAAGTATTGTGTCAGATAGAGACCCTAAGTTTACTTCTAGGTTTTGGAAAGCTTTTCACCGGGCCTTAGGGACGAGGCTGAATCTTAGCACTACTTATCATCCTCAAACATATGGTCATACATAAAGGACCATTCAAACCTTAGAGGATATGCTGAAGGCTTGCACTTTAGAAAGTGGTGGGAGTTGGGGTAACCATCTACCTTTGATAGAGTTTGCCTATAATAACAGCCACCACTCCAGCATAGGTATGGCACCATATGAGGCACTCTATGGTCGCAAATGTAGAACCCCCTTATGTTGGTCAGAAGTAGGAGACAAGGGAATCCTTGGACCGGAAATAATCCAAGAAACTACGGAGAAAATCCGAATGATAAGGGACTGCAAATTGCTCAAAGTCGGCAAAAGAGTTATGCCGATCAAAGAAGAAGGCCTTTAGAATTTGAAGAGTGTGACCATGTGTTCATACGTGAAACCCCCACAATAGGCATTGGAAGGGTTGTGAAGGCTAAGAAACTAAGTCCTCGTTATATGGGACCTTTTCAGATCCTTCATCGAGTCGGGCCTGTCGCATATCAATTAGCTTTACCTCCTTCTTTGTCGGGTTTGCATGATGTCTTCCATGTGTCACAATTCAAAAAATACATTCCTAATCCATCCCAACCTTTGAGTCATGACACAATTCCTTTAAGGCCCAATTTGACCTTCCAACCTATGCCGGTTCAAGTTGTTGACCGCAACCTGAAAACACTGAGGAATAAGACTATTCCAATGGTGAAGGTTATTTGGGAAGGTCAACTCCTGAAGAGGCAACTTGGGAGCTTGAGGAGGACATGAGAAAAGAATGCTCCTACCTTTTTCATGGGTATGTTATAACTTAAATTTTGAGGACAAAATTTTTTGAAGGGGGTTAGAAATGTAATATCCTTTCTTAAGGGTATCCTAACTTCTATGACTTTATCTTGGGTGTTTTGAATCCTTATATATATATATATATATATATATATATATATATATATATATATATATATATATATATATATATATATATATATATATATATATATATATACCAAATGAATTGGGTTAATTAGTAGTACTCTAGAAATATTCTAGCGTCACGTATCACTCTCACTTAGATTTATTTTCATTAAATGAACAATCATATTCCCTCTCATTCTATGCATAAATATGATTAACTCACCCATTAATTTAAACCATAGTATTTATCTTTATTTAAAATTTTACAAGTGACCAACATGAAACAAACATCAATTTTCCTTGTGAAATGAGTTTGAAGCAGCCACACTCGAGAGCAAGGAGGAGCAAAGTCAGATCAGGGAGGGAATTCTAAGGAAATAAACCTCCACCACACTATCTCCATTCTTTGCTTATGTGAGTTTCCTTAGTTTAGTGTTTGATAACCATTAATAAAAGCTTAGGAATTTTGAAGTTTGCTTGTATTGTTTGATTTCAGACTTGTATGTTGATTATATGATTTAAAATGAGTGCAGAATTATGTTGTAAATTATTTAATTTGCATGCATGTGTTTTGTTTGTGAAAAGTCCCAAAAGAAGTTGCTGGCCAGAAAACCCTTATAGACATATGTGTAATATTTTACTTGTAATTATTTCTATATGGCTCTGTTAGGCATGATTCTTGTTTTGTTATAAAGTAGACTCGAAATGCTACACTTTAGACACTGATTTTGCTGTTTTTCACTGAGTATTGATGAAGAAAAACCTATTACAAGTTGGGGTATTGTAGCTGTTTTGTTTTCTGAGTGCAGAGGTTTTCCTATAAAAACTGTAATTTTTGGAAGACTGTTTTCCAAAATTAAAATTTTATTCATAAAGTAGACTTGATTAGCTTTCCAGGGAGGGGCCTTTTGCCTAAATCCAACTTCGTTTGGTATTTTAATAAATTCATAGAAGTTGGCTGAAAACTGGAAATTTCTGCAGGTGTTGTTGATGTTTTAATTCTTGATAAACACTTGTTTTTTAGGTTATTTGGGCGGACTTAAAATGTTTTGTAGTGTAACAATAATACATAAAAGTAAACTATAGCTTGGCATCCAATATTGATAATCGTCCTCTATCCGATATGATTCGATTTAGAATGGATGTCAAAGACATTTCAAATGTCGAGTATAGAGTCCTTCCCTTTTGGAAGGCAATCACAGAAGTCCTTTCGGATTGAAAGGCAAGTATGGAAGTCCTTCCGGTTAGGAAAGGCAAGCAAGTAAGTGCAAAACAAGTGCGATGCCGCTTATGGTGATAGACGTATGTCCTGCCTTACAAGTATAGAGCCGGTTCCTCTAAGTACCATAGTGTGCAAGGAGGGGACAACAACGTTTTCCACTGACAAAAACCCAAGAGATGACCAAATGTATAAAGTTTACTTTCATATTATGTATTGATGTTTATCGTTAATATTCTTATGAGTATTTATGAAACTGAGTTCTTGCAGGAAATTCACTGAGATTAGTTATCTCACTACTCATATTTGTTGTTTCAGATAAGAAAGAGTAGTGCATCACTGTACCCCAAGGATTGCAGGCATTAAGGACTTTGTAAAATTCCTTGTATAAGCCAGATTTAGTATGTAATATTAACTAGTTAATGCCTTAGTTCAAAACTCAGTTTCGTTTATTTAGATTATTATGGACATAATTTGTACAAACCAGAGACTTGTGGCTTCCGCCACTCTGTTATTATCTACTTATGTCTAACCTTCATGTGATACTTTATGCCTTACTTAGCAATGTAACATAGGGTATTACATTATGCAACTTACACTACAAGTTTTTACAGAACAAACTATGCATCAAATTCCTAACTTCCACAGTTTGGATTTTAGAAGACGCTAGTTCTTCATTTCCTCGTTTCCCTTCTTAAAAATCACAGGGACTTTAAAGACAAGACTTAATATGAGTTTATACATTTATACACTATCAACAATATCAAAAAGAATATCCCCAAAGTAACCAGACAATCCATAGCATACATTCATCATAAATCACACATTCCCTCACATACCAATCATTCAAGCAAACCCAAGGTTCCAAATACAAAAATGGTCAGATCCCTTACCTTTATATTGTTCAATCCCTAAGACTTGGAAAAAATATCCTCTCTTGCTCTCCCTTTCTACCATGGAAAAGAGTAGAAGAAACATTAAGATTGAAGAACCAAGATGAAAGAGGAAGAACGGTGGAGGAAACTTACCAAGGATGTTTCATCCAAACCCTAGCTCAAGAGTTCCCTCTCTTATCTCTTTTCTCTACTTTTCCTTTTTATCTTCATTTTTTCCTTGGCTGAACGTGAAGCACAAACAGGGAGGAGCCTGTTCTTTTTAATTCTCACAAAAGCAGTCGAAATTGCTATTTGGTCATCATACACTACGTTAGTTTCTCCTTCATCCCCCAACTTTACTTGTTGGACATTGGACTATTCAAATATCATTATTTTCTCAATTTTTTCCCTGGTAACATCCTCTTATAACCTCTTTATAATATAGAAATAGTTAACCCGGATAAAAGAAATCAACTCTTATTACCCTATAAAATAGGGTTGAGTTTTACACTTACATTCAAACCATTCATTTAACTCATTAAATGGATAGCATATCACAATCCCTTTTCTTGTAAACTTTCTTATAATCACTACTAAAGGTAGATATCAAATCAAATATATACATACCAGTAGACTTTTTCCCTGTTGGACATTGTCCCCATTCTACACTCGGTTAGGTTATCTATTATGATTTAATTATTTGATGGATTCATGACCCTCCAACTCGTACAATATTACCTCAACGAATTGCTTGCCATGATATGTAATCACGTTCAACTAAGCATATTCCATCACTGCATTTAATTCAAATATTATATAACACCATACTTGCAATCCATTAGGAGTCATGATTTTCCACCAAAGGTTAAAGGCAATTCACTTTCTCTTGACTCAACCATTACCAGTGATGGTATTGCTTTTCCTTCCTTGGACTCGTGGTGATGCAACTTCTCCATAACATCTTCATGATGTTGTTCTTGGCCACCACCACCATCACCAAACCCATCCCCCATCTCAACAATTTCCCCAAAATGAACATGACGCTCTCCACCTGCAGGGGATTTCGCACCAGAAGGGTTGGTAACATTAGTTGTTAGGGCAGATTTTGGTGTCCCTGTATCTTTATCATGATTTTGGCGCTCACCAAATTGGGCATCAACAGGTTTAAAGCATCGATATAAATAAATTAGAAACCAAAACACCCATGGGATTGCAACCAAGGCCATGCCTGCAATTGCATACCATGGTATAGATTCTGAATCTGACTGGACTATGTACAGGTAGAGGAAAACTCCCCCGCCTATGGTGCATGCCAAGAAGAGCCCATAAATGAGATATATTCTAGCATCTCCTTTTCTATCTTCCATTGAAGAGGAAGACTGGGAAGATGGGGGAAGATCAATATGGACCCTTCTCTCTCTCTTTTATTCTCTTTGATCTCTCTCTCTCTTATTTTGTTGGAGGATTTTGCATAAACTCAAGAATGGTTTGTTAACAATCAAACGTAAGCCGGTTTTACGCAATGAACGAACTGAAGCCGTTGAAATCGAGAGATAATTTGTTGGTGACCCAAAATTTAATTTCACAATTAACTTACACTAATTGGATAAATAAAAACACACATATTACATGCTTATTTGTAGGGCGGGTTTTATATCGCACAACAATTGTAAATGCTCCCTAAAAAAATTGATATAGTTAAGTAACACTATTTTGCTAAAAAAAGTGACAATTTTTTTTTTTTTTTTGAGCAACATGACATTGATGTTCCAAACTTTAGTGCTCCTTTTATAGCACGATAAGTGTGCTACCCTCCGTTACCAAAAATACTATATCACAATGGAGCACTATTATAGAGTGGAAATATTTCTTGTTACAATATATAAGCAATTGCTTGAGTTGAATAGCAGGTTCATTGACAAAGCATTGGATCTTTTAACATTTACATTCTATTTGGCAAGACCAGGCCATTAGCTTGTACTAGATAAGCATGTTTGACCAAAATGTTTGGTAAACAACCTTATCTCACTAATTTATAATGGTTTTTCACTAGTTTATAATATTCTTTCAGACGCGTTTGAAGTAATGCTTGATCTTAAAACTTAAAACTTATTATTTCTCTCTCATTTTTATTCTTAACATTTTAATTAAATTCCTCTTTTATCATCTTGTAAATAAAGTAAAAAATCTCAATCTCTTATATATATTTAAGAACTAATTTCACTAACTAGATATATATTTAGGATAAAAAATAATATTATATTTTGTCAATAAAAAATGAAACTTAAACAAAAAAATCATTAGGAGAATGTCGTTTTATTTAGTTATCTAATTTTATTTAATAAAAATAACTAAAAAAAATAAATGTTAAAATCAATATTTTACGTTTTGAGAGGAATTATAACTTAAAATAAATTGAAGTATTAAAATTGATAATTATTTTAAAATATAATATATATATATATATATATATATATATATATATATATATATATATATATATATATATAGTTTATATATAAAAAAATATAAATTTGTCCTTTTATGTCATTTTATATTTATCTGTTCCATCATTAATTTTATCAAACACTTCAAATCAAATCAGCTAGCCTATCTACTTTAAGTTATCAGTTATAAGTTCATCCTTTATCAACTAGCTTATCGCTATCGGCCGGCTTTCACGAAAATAGACCATTAGCTCTCATTTAGTTTCCAAGGATGCTTATAAAGCTTTCAACATGCATAGTGAGCCTGTAAGATCAACACTTTATATCTCTTAGTTAGAGTTAGAGCCTGAAGAGACTTGGTAGGAAAAGAATACTTGTAAGTCTGAAGAGGTGTTGAATACTTGTAAAGCTATTGGTTAATAGTGGAGAAAACCTTCAGGTAGAAGGGACTGGACGAAGCTCTTAGTTGGAAAAGAGTGAACCGGGATAAATCAAATGTGTGAATTCTCTATCCGTATCTTTTACATTTGAACATGCACAACCACACACACTACAATATATACATAAAATATATACATGAAACCATCAGAGTACGTAGAGTCCCGCCCAAGGGACCATAAACCTTAAAACATCTATACTAACTCGATCATGAAACAGAAACAGAAACATATATATAACACTGGTTTTAGGGTGCTTTGTCATCACTCACACGATTCCTGGGAAAACTTCCCAAGAGGCCACCCATCCCAAAATTACTCTAAGTCAAGCATGCTTAACTGTGGAGTTCTTAAGTGATGGGCTACCAAAAATAAGATACATCTTGTTGATATAGGTAGTACTAATCAATTCAAATAAGTCATCCTCAATTGTATAGTCTCATACCTACATAGTCTCGGGATCCCTCTAATTTCGGTGCGTAATCTGTTCATTCATGGGTCCATCCGCCTAGAAGCATGCCAAGAGCCATTCCCTCTCCATGCCTTCTTTCAACGGCAACCAATCTTCGCCCTCGTTAGCATCGGGTGTCACATGCCAACCAGCTTCCTCTTGTTTCGTTCCAGAACCACACCGTACTAGGACATGTGCTGCTCTGATACCACTTGTAACATCCCTGACTGCTCTATGGATTGATGACTGTCCCTACAAACCAACACAAGTCTTTTCAGCATGCTTTATTCTCACTAACACGCTTCCTGGGAAAACTTCCCAGGAGGTCATCGATCCCAAAATTGCTCCAAGTCAAGCACGCTTAACTGTGCAGTTCTTAAGTGATGGGCTACCAAAAAGAAGATGTATCTTGTTGATATAGGTAGTACCAATCAATTCATATAAGTCATCCTCAACTGTATAGTCCCATACCTACATAGTCTCATGATCTCTCTCATTCCAATTCATAAATTGTTCCTTCATGGGTCCCTTAGCCTAGAAGCATGCCAGGAGCTGCTCCTTATCCATGCCTTCTTGCACCGACGACCACTCCTCACACTTGTCAGCACCAGGTGTCACACCTATCACAACTACCACCTGTCTCTCAAAATACAATAAAATACAACAACCTCCCAAAGACTCACACCCCTACAGATGCAGACTGGCAGTACCATGCCCTCGGTGGTAATATGGGCGTCTGTAGCTACCTTCACCCTCGCCATAGTGGTGTCTGTATGTCCTGGGCTCCCAAACCGACTTATCGTTGTTGATCACCACATGACAACGATGGCTCGCCTCTAAGTAGTGCCAACTCCCTCGCCGTCGTCCTCTGTACACCACCCCTAGTCTGTTGTGGGAATGAGAGTTCTAAACATTGTTCCACATATCGTTGGGAAACTCACCCTTTCTGGGAAGATACCACATCTCTAAAAATGGTAGTCTCTTGGCGATGCGATACGGGTCTATCACTATAAAGTAAAAACCTCCACCAACTCCAACATTCAAGCTAACAGAGCCGACGTAAACCACAAAGAACTGTGAGTGGTCAACCTGCCACCCATCAAGGTTGTGATGCACAATCTCGAGAACACCAAGACCGAGGTCCTTAGTGGCATCCTCTGCAGGTAATGTTGTGGCCTGTAATCCTGCTAGGCCGCTGTCGCTATTCTACTAGAGCTTCTCATATACTGTATCGATACAAACATAGAAAAGAAAGAGATAGGGAGGTAAGTAAAATGACGTCATCATAAAAAAAAAGGATGGGAAACACAATACAACATGTTACAAACAACAAACATAGGCAAAAACCAATCGTCTCTCAAGTCAAACAGTTACAAACATCCTCAATTCACATATCTAGGATCATTTCTCTAAGGAGTCACAACTCCTCTACATGTTGTCTGATCTCTCTCACAGGGAATATTTACTCATGGACATTCTCTCTCTCTCTCCCCCTCCATCCCTCCTTAATGCAGAGAATGTCAATTGGTTTATCCAGGTAACTATTTCTCTCGCCGTGACCAATAAGAGAACATCCCCCTATGAGTCCAACTCCAATAGGAGTATTTTGGCTGCCTCGGAAGGTGCACTTGCAACTTGAAGACTCTGGGCTAGACGGCGGGATAGGCAAGTTCCAACGGAGATCATGACACGGTAGGTGCAAATTACATGTCACTGTAGATTGATCTGATCTGGACTACACCCTCACTCAGGTACACCAACCTCGCATGACTCCCAGTCACACGGCCCGCCACTTTGGAAAATATGCAATGCATAAACAACCTAAGTTGACACCGGTACATCCATAATACTTAACCACATTCACAGGGACAGTGCATCCACAAACTTCAACATGGTGGATCACGACATCACAAACTTACATTCATAATCACTATACCCTCAGGGTGTAAGCAAGGGTTTCTAACACATCAACACAATCTACCTCAACAGCAACATATACATATATATATATATATATATATATATATATATATATATATATATATATATATATATATATATATCACTTAGCACATATAACATCAATATCACATATCAATATATCAACCAGACAGATAAACATGGCATCATATGTTGGAACCAAAATGGTTATGTTTAAATAAACTCTAAAGTTTTGATGCTAATAAAAAGATTAAATTTGTATGGCAAAGTTAAGTTAAAAGGCTAACTCATATACTCTTGTATGCAGAACTGTTTTTAGTATCGCTGGACGAGGGAACTAAGTTAAAGTTCCTTAGAATAGCTTAAAAAGCATATCAAGTCCAAGTCTTACTCGCTAGACGAGCCTTCAAATCATATGGTAAAATACTAAGTCCATAAGGTTATCGCTAGATGAGGCGCGAAAAATTAGCTAAGTTAAAAGGCAGTAGACGAGTGTCTAAGTTTACCTCTGTAATAAGCGGCAGATGGGCTATTAATATCTATCAAGAAAAATAGCAAGTCCAAAAACTTGTAACTAGACGAATTGTTAACTAGACCAGCTAATATAAATAGATCTAAGCTCGACTAGTCCACTAAGTTAGTCAACTAGACTCCAAGTTAGTAGACTACCCGGTTGCTCTTGAAAGTTAAAGAATTGTGCGTCCAAAGGCATCTGCATCCAAAGACATACTGGAATTGAACCAGTCTAGTCAAGTGAATTCATTTCAAATAATTGTTTATTTAATACGAAGGTATCAATGTCTTTTACTTGTGTTATTTTAATTGTTTATAACTTTGTTTCTTGGTAAGAGAAACATAGTACCATCGAAAACACAAACCTTTGTACTCTGACGCATAAGCTGTTGTAAAGTTGAACAAAGTACAAAGAAGGAAAGTCAGAAAGTAACTTTCGGTACAATAGAGAAATGGCAGTGTCACTTTGAGCATTTTCTGGTAACCAAGAGCACATTTCGTAGAAAGCATATCAAGTTATCAGACTCAAATGATCCTAGCATTAAATGCTATCTCCAAACGGATACAATTTGAAGACCGATGAAGAAGAAAAAGATAAAGCTGCACTTCACCTATAAATACTATACCACCCCGAGTGAAGAACTAATAGAAGCTCTGATATTCAAAAGTGTCAAAATTCTGCTCAAAGTTCTTGTGAATACTTTCATTTGTAATCTTTGCTAATCTTAAACTATTATACTCTCACACATAGTGAGCCTGTAAGATCAAAACTTTAAATCTCTTAGTTAGAGTTAGAGCCTGAAGAGGCCTGGTAGAGAAAAAATACTTGTAAGCCCGAAGAAGTGTTGAATACTTGTAAAGTTGTTGGTTAATAGTGGAGAAAACCATCAGGTAGAAGGGACTGTACGAAGCTCTTGGTTGAAAAAGAGTGAACCAGGATAAATCAACCGTGCGAATTCTCTATCCCTTTCTTTTACAATCTTTGATTATATTAACTGTGGGGATTTGAACTTGAGTTTGTTAAACTCCTTTGAAAATATATTTTATTTGGGTGTATTTATCTTTATCTGATTGCAAAAAGGTTTTAAGAAAGACTTTTTCGAAAAACTATTAAGAAACACAATTCAACCCCCTTCTTGTGTTTCCCTGTGTCAACTTCAGTTGGTATCAGAGCTCAACCTCGAAAGGGTTGGGCATCTAACAAGTGCTAAGGGAGTACGATCCATCAAGCATGGATACAGAAGAACAATCAATCAACAGACCTCCACTCTTTGGTGGCAGTGATTATGACTACTGGAAAAAGAGAATAATGGCTTTTCTCGATGCACAAAATGTGGATATCTGGGAGCTGATTGAAACTAGCTATACTGAGCCAAGATGTGACAATGGAGCTGTTATTCCTAGAGCTCAGTGAACTGCTGAAAAAAATACTCAACATCAACTCAATCTGAAAGCCAAGCACTACCTGATGTGCGTTATCACCAGATCTTATCATGATAAAGTCCATAGTTGTAACACAGCTAAGGAAATATGGGATACTCTAGCCCTAGCTCATGAAGGGTCATTCCAAGTCAAGGAGTCAAAGATAAGCCAGTATGAGTTATTCAAAATGGCTGCACATAAAACTATAGATCAAATGTCTGAAAGATTCCAAACTATCACAAACAGTGTTAGAAAAATATTGAGGAGCCTGCACAAATAATGGAGACCTAAGGTCACTGCTATTCAGGAGGCAAAGAACCTCAACACTCTCACTCTAGAAGACCTTCTTGGATCTCTCAAAGCCCATGAGCTTGAACTTAATGAAGAAAAGAGTACCAGAAAAGGGAAGTCTATTGCCCTGAAAGCCAAAATGGCTAGTTCATCAAAAGTTCTAAAGGCTAAGGAATCCTCAAATGAAGCAGGCCCTTTTGACAATGATGAAGGATCTGATGAGGATGGACTCTCTTTCATCTTCAGAAAGATTCAACACATGTGGAGAAAGAAATGTGGCTTCAGAAGGAAGCAGTTCAACAAAAAGTTCACCAAGGATAAGTCAGACTCCAAGGATAAAGGTCCACCTTTATGCTTTGAGTGCAAAAAGTCTGGTCATTTCAAAGTTGATTGCCCAAAACTGAAGGACAAAAAGAAGTTCTTCAAAAATAAGAAAGGCTTGATGGCCACATGGGATGATCTGGAACTGTCATCATCTGATGAAGAAGATGAAGCTGAGGAAGAGGCAAACATCTGTCTCATGACTGGCACTTCTTCAGAAAGTGAATACATTGATGCTGAGGTAATAGATTCTAACTCGTCTACTCTTCAGGAAGCTTTTGTTCAGTTATTAAGCAAATCGTCCAATCTATATCATCAATATAAAAATCTTAAAAAGAAGTTTTCCAAGTTGACTAAAGAGTATGATAAAGTCTGTATAGAAAATCTAGCACTTGTTGATGAAAACAAGAAGCTTAAGTCAAAATGTCAGTCTAACTAACAAACTCAAAGTTGAGCTTGATGTCCCTTGTGAAGTTGTAACACTGAAACAAGAGTGACATATCTAACAGACAGCCTGTCTAAGTTTGTAGGTGGCTCAGAAAAGGTAAATATGATACTAAGGTACTCTAGATCACCTCATGATAAGTCAGGCTTAGGCTATGACAAGGAGAAGCAAGAAGCATCTCATAAAGTAATAAAATCCCATGCACACCACATAGTTTCTAAAACTCAAGTACAACACAACAAAACAAAATCCAGCTCGTCTAACACTTATTGCAAATTTTGTGGTAAAAATGGTCACATCACATCTAGATGTATACATAATAAACATGTTAAACATACTCGTCCAGTGATCACTAAGAAGAAAATACCCAAGACAATCTGGGTACCTAAAAACAATATTATACTTGTTACAGATTTGCTTAACAACAGGAAAGAAACCCGCATCTTGGTACTTGGACAGTGGATGCTCACGTCACATGATGGGAGAAAAGTGTATGTTCCAAGATCTTAGACATAAAGATGGTGGTTGTGTTACCTTTGGAGGTAATTAGAAAGGAAAGATCATTGGAGTAGGTAAAATTGGTAAACATCATGTTCTCTCCATAAATAATGTCTTGTTAGTTGATGGTTTAAAACATAACTTACAAAGCATAAGTCAATTATGTGATAGTGGGTAAGATGTTTCTTTTGATAAGAGCATGTGCAATGTTAAGAGAACTGATGGATCACTATTATTCACTGCTAAGAGGCAAAACAATCTGTATAAGATTGACTTGGAGGACCTCACAAATCAGAGTGTATCATGTCTAGTGTCCATTGAATATGACTGATGGATTTGGCACAAAAGGCTAGGTTATGCAAGCGTGAAATTAATTTCAAAGCTTAATAAGCATAACCTCATAAGAGGATTACCAAACCTTAAGTTCAAATCTGATGCTCTCTGTGATGCATGTCAAAAGGGAAAACAAGTTAAAGGTTCTTTTGAATCTAAGAACATTGTTATTACCAGTAGACTACTAGAATTGCTACACCTTGATCTCTTTGGTCCAACAAGGACTGCTTCCGTCAGTGGCAAGAAATATGGTCTAGTTATAATAGACGACTACACTAGATGGGCATGGGTTATGTTCCTAGCCCACAAGGATGAGTCATTCAAGGTCTTCTCTATATTTTACAAACGTGTACGAAATGAAAAAGGCATGTGTATCTCTTCAATCACAAGTGACCTTGGGAGAGAGTTTGAAAATGAGCTATTTGAAAGGTTCTGTTAAGAAAGTGGTATTCTTCACAACTTCTCAATACCTAGAAAACCACAGCAAAATGGTGTGGTAGAGAGAAAGAACAGATATCTTCAACAGATGGATAGAACAATGCTCAATGACAACTCTGTCCCTAGACACTTCTGGGCTGAAGCTATTAACACTGCCTGCTATATCCAGAACAGAATATACATTAGACCAATTCTGAATAAGACTCCTTACGAATTATGGAAAAGATGAAAACCTAACATATCTTACTTTCATCCTTTTGGTTGCAAATGTTTTATATTAAATACTAAAGATCAACTTGGTAAGTTTGATGCTAAAGTAGATAATGGAATACTGTAAGGATATTGAGTCATCCAAAGGCTTTAGAGCTTATAATTCTCAAAAATAAAATGATTATAGGTCATGGCATTTCAATACTTACCAACCCCAAGATCAAATCATTGGGAGTCCCAGTGATAGGCTAAGGACCAGATCAACTTTCAGAGAGCAAGCTGATTTTGCTTTTGTTTGAGTTGGAACCAAAGACAGTAGACGAGGCTCTACTAGACGAGGATTGGATTCTGGCCATGCAAGAGGATTTGAACCAATTTTAGAGAAGTGAATTTTGGACTCTTGTACCCCTGCCTAAAAACAAATCAGTGATTGGTTGCTCAAGGTTATTCTCAAGGGTATTCTCAAGAAGAAGGTATAGACTACACTGAAACTTTTGCTCCAGTTGCTAGATTAGAAGCAATACACATCTTATTATCTTTTGTTGTTCATCATAATATCATGCTTTATCAAATGGATGTGAAAAGTGTATTTTAAAAGGATTTATAAATGAAGAAGTATATGTAATGCAACATCCGAGTTTTGAAAGTGAAACCTATCCTGGACATGTATATAGGCTAAAGAAAGCCTTATACGGTCTTAAGCAAGCTTCTACAGCTTGGTATGAAATACTAAGTTCATTTCTAATGGGTAATGGATTTAGTAGAGGAAAGGTTGATACAACCTTATTTAGAAAATCCAACAAGTTCAATTTTATAATTGTGCAAATTTATGTTGATGACATAATCTTTGGTGCTACTAATGAATCTCTGTGCAAGGATTTTTATAAGTTAATACAAAAGGAATTTGAAATGGGCATGATGGGAAAACTCACATTCTTCCTTGGACTTCAAGTAAAACAAATAGTGGCCGATGTGTACATCTATCAAACCAAGTACACGAAGGAACTCTTGAAGAAGTTCAAGATGGATGATTGCAAACCAATGAACACTTCTATGCGTCCTACGTCCATACTGAACAAGGATGACAAAGATAAAAAGGTAGACCAACAGGTATATAGAGGTATGATAAGATCTCTTTTATATCTTACAGCATCTAGACCTGACATTATGTTCAGTGTTTGCTTATATGCTCGATTTCAATGTGATTCTAGAGAATCTCATTTATCAGCAGTTAAAAGAATATTTAGATATTTGAAAGGTAATACTAATCTAGGTTTGTGCTTTAAGAAGAATGATGATTACAGATTAGTTGGTTTTTGTGATGCTGACTATGCTAGAGATAGAATAGAAAGAAAAAGTATCAGTGGAGGATGTCACTTCATTGGAGCAAACTTAGTCTCATGGTCAAGCAAAAGACAAAACACCATTGCCTTATCAACTGCTAAAGCCGAGTATATATCAGCTGCAAGTTGTTGCTCACAACTTCTTTGGATCAAACATCAATTGGAGGACTACAACATGTTTGTAAGTAGTATTCCACTTATGTGTGATAACACTACTGCAATCAATATATCTAAGAATCCAATCTTACATTCAAGAGCTAAGCATATCGAGATTAAACATCATTTTATTAGAGATTATGTGCAAAAAGGTGTTTTTGATATACAGTTTGTAGATACTGACCATCAATGGGTAGATATCTTTACTAAACCTCTAGCTGAGGACAGATTTATTTGTATTAGAAAGCATCTTAACATGATATGTATGGATTGATATGTCGCCTAGTTATGGTCGGCTTTTATATGTTAAATGCGCGGCTATTGCATATCTCGTCCAATGCCTGTTTGCAATTGCTTAATTGTCTCGTCTATGCATTTAGTTATTATTTGTATTTATGATGTCTCAAGACATATTTAATTCAAATTCTCTCTGCTGAGTCAGTTATTTTCATCATTTGTAAAAATTACTTTTTATGGTTCCAAGAAACCAGCACTGTGTCAGTATTTAATGCACGTCTCTTCATATGTCTCTGATTTTATTTTAAAATTATTTTAAAAAAGGCAACCTTTCATCTTCAAAACCTTTTTAAGTCTATCTCTTCCCTCTGAAAAACCTTTCATCTTTCTTATTTCTCAAACCTCTCTTTGCGAAAAGAACTGTCTCCCCAAACCTTCAACCTCACCGATGGCTTCATCATCTGCTATTGGTACCTACGATGTCAATGCTCTGGAAATTGGAATAGAGCACCACTTTGATTTTGTTATTCTTAAGGAATACAACTTAGATGTGAGCAATTTTGTTAGAGTTGCTGGGTGGGAAGGACTGTTCATAGAGAAGGTCTCTGTGTACCCAGACCTCATTAGGACTTTATGGAGGAAAACAACAGTTACCAAAACTGAGGCCAAGGCTACTGTGGTGGGAACTGAAGTGGTAGTTTCTGAAGGACAGCGATTCACTGTGCTCAAGTAGGTCTAACCCTAACCGAAAAATGGGAAGAAGAACTTTGTGGAGAAGAAACCATTACGCCCATCTTAATGAGAGCTGATATTGTGAGGACCCACTCATGGAAGGCAGATGAGATGAAGTCTGAAGCTCGTATCCTTCATCAGATTCTGAATAAGTCTGTTCGGCACAAGGCTGGTTCAAAACACAACCTTTCTGCTCTTCAAAAGTTTTTCCTTTGCCATCTTCTAACTGAAACACAGGTCAACCTGCCTCACATTCTGTTCAACATATTCAGGGATTATGTTGTTCATAGGGAAAAGGCTTCTGCTATACTCTTCTGCCATCTGTTGTCAAAAATCTTCAAGTCTCAACAGATTTATACAATTCTGGAAGCCAAGTCTCCTGAGGAACAAGGTACCATCCTTAAGGAAAAAGGCATGTCCCCTACTGTATTTGGAAAGATGAATCTGACCAACATGAAGCTTGATCCATTTATTCAAGTAGATTTGGCCAGAAAAGAAGAATATATGAAAGTAAAAGAGGAGCGGATTGAGCTGAATGAAGCCAAATCTCAAGCCATGAAGAAGAAGTCGGTGGGACGACGTGTTAAATCAACTCGTCTAGTTGATGCAAGGAAACTTGCTGTTGGGGTGGTCATCAGGGAAGCAAGGACTGATGAACCGCAAGCTACTCCAAGGCAAAAAAAAAGGTAAGAAAAGTGATTTTATCACACAATGAGGATGATGATGAGGATAATCAACCCATTGGAGCTGTTCTGAAGAAACAAAAAATGGTTACCACATCTACTGTAGTGCCTACCAGACCAAGGCAACCTTCCAGGAAAGCCAAGTCCTTTGGGACTTCTTAGGTAACTACACCATCACAATCTATAATTGAATCTACTATTGCTGTTATGGTACATTGTATAGATATTCCTGTCAACACCACACCATCACAATCACAACCACAACCACAAAATCAAAAACCTACACTTCAACCAAATCAACCACCTTCACCAGTCCAAGAACACCCAGCCTCTCACCAATCTGAACATACATATAATCCCCACTCCTCACCACAATATATATCCTCACCACAACACACTTCTGAACATTAAACATCACCACAAAGCCTCTCTGTACACTCACCTTTTCAAACCTCTCCACCTAGACCTTAATTTCAACCTATCATCCCCTCTGATGATCCCTGGTTCAATCAACCAGATGAGTTTGGGATCAATCCAGTAGCACCCTTTACTAAGCTTCCCAAAATCATTTTCCCATACACAGACCCCTCCACCCTTTATAATGGCAAAGCTAAAAGCTGGGCCAAAGTAAAAAGGGACTGGAGAATCCTTTACCATAATTTTTCCTGTGAACCTGAACCAGAACCCAGACCCTTCAATCCACTACCTGAATATGAGTATGATCCAGAACCCATCCAATACCCCTGGCATTCACCCATTCCATATGAAGGAGAAGGTCTTCTTCCTTCTTCTCTATATAATTCCAATGGAACCCTTCTCACTCACCTTCCTTTACAAAAATTCCCACCAAAGAAAATTTATCCCAACGTTGCCAAATTTCCACCTTTTGTACCCCTCACTGATGGTGTTGATAGGGATATTATTCCTGTTTGGTGGATGGTACCCTCAAAGGTCAAGGAAGAAGACATTGAGTTTCACAGGTCCAGGTCACATGGTTATAGAAGATTTATCCCGGACATAAATGTAAAGTGGATGCAATTTGTTCATCCTAGGGAGTATGGCACTGTTGCTAACATCTGTGATCATATCATGTATGCCCATCTCACAACTGAGTTTGCCTTGCCTAGATACATCAGGGCTGCCAACTTTGTGCCACCAACCTGGATTTGTCACTCATTAGCAGATACCAGTGTTGGAATGGCCCCTACAAAGATCTGTCCCAGGCTACCCATGTCAAGCTCATGCATTTTGGAGGAAAGTACAGAAGTTCATATAGATGAAGAAGACATGAATATGCTTATGGCTGACGATGAAGAGAAGCGTTTCAACAATGAAAAAATAGGTTTTTGGGCAAGCCATATGAAGATATGCAACAAAGAAGCTTCCTCATCTGGACTCACTGATGTTGACAAGGAAACCACTCCTACTGTAAGAGGCAGATATGGTTTCTCCTCTGTCAAAAACTATATTCATGAGGATACTCTTGGCATTCCTCTAAGGAGAACTACTTTTGATGAAGATGAAATTCATTGGGTTCCTTATGTGCCTACACCTGAGCCATCAGTACAGATCTCAAAAGCTTCTTCTGAAGAAATGGAAGAAATTGTAGTGGAAGGGCTAGAGAAAGATGAAACTGTGATTCAACCTGAGCCTATTGAGGAAGAAATAGCTGATTCTGGAAGCAAGCATGGGACTTCTCGAAAACAAAATTCCCAACCTTTGGCTTTGGCAGTAATTCATCCCGAGGCACAGCAACACTCTCAAGCCTTAAGCATCATGTATGACCAAGGTCAATTGAATGCCTCTTCTGAAAGATCTAAAGGTTCATTTCCACCCGATCTTGATGAGATCGTCTCTAAGAAGATCGAAGCACAAGTTGAGATGTCTCTGCAGCCAACCAATGCCCTCATTCAACAGATGTTCCGGCTTCTATCAAACTTTAACCAAAATCAAGGCCAAGTTTTTCCAGCTCCACCCCCACCTCCTCAAAACTCACCTCCTCCTCCTCCACCTGCTAATCCTTAGTTTATTTCTCTTTTTCTCTCTGCTTTTATAACTGACAATGATGGTATCCCTTATACTACCTTTTTGTCTGGTGACAAAAAAAATGGAGAAGGATTAAGAGAGTAAATTTAAAGAAGTCTTTTGAAAACCAATGTCCAAATTTTATTTTTTCATGCGTTTTCATATTTATGCTTACTTTTGGCTCTTATACTTGATATTGAATTTGCTCTAATATCTGTAAAAATGCTTAAATTTCATAGATGCTTGTTATTATCTGTGCATATCTGCTTGATGATTAGTCTTGTTAAATTGTTTTGAATGCTTTGTCTTAGGGGGAGCTCTGTAGCTCTCTTAGACTTTGCTCACTCAAATTTAATGGGTTTTTGTCATCATCAAAAAGCGGGAGATTGTTGGAACCAAAGTGGTTACGCTTAAATAATCTCTTAAGTTTTGATGCTAATAAAAAGATTAAATTTGTATGGCAAAGTTAAGTTAAAAGACTAACTCATCTACTCTTGTATGCAGAACTATTTTTAGTATCGCTAGACAAGGGAACTAAGTTAAAGTTCCATAGAATAGCTTAAAAAGCATATCGGGTCCAAGTCTTACTCGCTCGACGAGCCTTCAAATCATATGGTAAAATACTATGTCAATAAGGTTATTGCTAGATGAGGCGCTAAAAATTAGCTAAGTTAAAAGGCACTAGACGGGTGTCTTAGTTTACCTCTGTAATAAGCGGTAGATGAGTTATAAATATCTATCAAGAAAAATAGCAAGTCCCAAGAATTGTAACTAGATGAATAGTTAAATGGACTAGCTAATATAAACATATCTAAGCTCGACTAGTCCACTAAGTTAGTCAACTAGATGCCAAGTTAGTAGACTACCCAGTTGCTCTTGAAAGTTAAAGAATTGTGCATCCAAAGGCATGCATCCAAAGACATACTGGAATTGAACCAGTCTAGTCAAGTGAATTTATTTCAAATGATTGTTTATTTAATACGAAGGTATCAGTGTCTTTTACTTATGTTATTTGAATTGTTTATAACTTTGTTTCTTGTTAAGAGAAACATAGTACCATCGAGAACACAAACCTTTGTACTCTGACACATAAGCTGTTGTAAAGTTGGAACAAAGTACAAAGAAGGAAAGTCAGAAAGCAATTTTCGTTACAGAAGAGAAATGACAGTACCACTTTAAGTATTTTCTAGTAACCAAGGGCACATTTCGTAGAAAGCATATCAAGTTATCAGACTCAAAGGATCCTAACATTAAATGCTATCTCTAAACGGATACAAATTGAAGACTGTTGAAGAAGAAAAGATAAAGCTGCACTTCACCTATAAATACTAAAAGACCCCCAGTGAAGAACTAATCGAAGCTCTGATATTCAAAAGTGTTAAAATTATGCTCAAAGTTCTTGCGAATACTTTCATTTGTAATCTTTGCTGATCTTAAACTTTCATACTCTCACACATAGTGAGCCTGTAAGATCAAAACTTTAAATCTCTTAGTTAGAGTTAGAGCCCGAAGTGGCATGGTAGTGAAAGGATACTTGTAAGCCTGAAGAGGTGTTGAATACTTGCAAAGCTAATGGTTAATAGTGGAGAAAACCTTCAAGTAAATGGGATTGGACGTAGCTCTTTGTTGGAAAAGAGTGAACCAGGATAAATCAACTGTGTGAATTCTCTATCCCTATCTTTTACAGTCTTTGATCATACTAACTGTGGGGATTTGAACTTGAGTTTGTTAAACTCCTTTGAAAATATATTTTATTTGTGTGTATTTATCTTTATCCGCTTGTAGAAAGGTTTTAAGAAAGGCCTTTTCCAAAAAACTATTAAGAAACATAATTCAACCCTCCATATGTTTCCCTGTGTCATCAACTTCATCATATAGCATATATCACAGGTAACCTCAATCAAGATTCGTCTAACCTAGGGTTTTGCTCTATCGTATATAAACCCATAATAACTAAACCCTAGCCAATAATACAAAAGGGTTTTCATTAAGGCTTAGCAATTGTCGTTTACTCGACTACTAGTAGGGTGTGGGGCACCCTACACACACAAAAAAAACACTATATGATGCTTGCCTCCCTAATGATGTCGATTACTTTCTCCCTACCATTGGTACTCACATACACTTTCTCTAAACTTCAAAAAACGTGTTCCTCTCCAAATCACAACCGCTGCCACATACTCACATGGAGCTCCTCGATGCTCCCAAATTTCCCCTAACACAAAGACAACATCAAACATAGTCATAATTTGCAACAAATGATGAAAGAATTAGGGAAATGATTAAGAACACTAAGGTCGACAATGTGGGTGTGACGACGTGTTAGGGGTTTAAGCATTACCTTAGTCGTGTCAGAGATTCGAGTACGTATCCTTGCAGTACTTGTTGCTCTGGTTGCAGTGGTGTAGTTGGATTCGTAAACTGATGGCCGAAAGCTCCTCAACCTTGGCTCTCTCTAGGCATTTATCTCTTTCTCTATTCCTATTTGTTTTATTAGGGGCTTAAGAAATAAAATGATCCAGAGAAGAAGAAACAAAGAAAAATTAAGTTTTTAGATTCTGATCAACATAATCAAGCATTCTTCTTTCTCATGCCAGAACGTTTCCATGCTCTAGCGTTGGGACTTCCCACACTAGAGCGTGGCCTCTGCCACGCCAACTGTTGCATGCAATTGACACGTGTCCCACACGTGTCTGAGCTCTCCCAAAATTTGACGTTCAACAACCCACGCTTGAACGCTGGCACGCTTAAACGTTAGGTCTCTCCGCGCTCAAGCGTGAAGCACGCTACTAGTACCTGACTTTTGCGCATTTAGGCACATTCTGAGCTCGTTTCAACTCCGATTCTTTTCAAATTTGAAACAAGAGTTCTATAACACCTAAGGAACATGATTAAGCATTCAAACATTCTTAATCCTTGTCCCACATCAAGAAATCAGGGAGTTACACACTATAAGAAGACTATGTCCCCAATATTCTAAATCACTGAAAACTTATTCTCTTCTCCCCATATGAAGAGAAGCGAAAGTTTCACCGGGAAACTCAACAGATTAGGTTGAGGAAGTACTGTAATGCTCCATTTTCTTGATTAGCGTGGGGGGAAAGGATTAAACATGTTTGAAGGCTTATTGTGACACCCTCTACCCCAGCAGGTTATTTATAAAACATTTACTTAAAAGAGGTAATATAAAAACATGCATTTATTTCGTTAAATAAAAACTTGGATAAAAGGTACCACATTGTAACAACTCAACGTTGAAAGAAACATAAAGGTGTAAAAAGATAAAACATAAACGAAAGATAAACATATCCCAACCCCGATGTCACATATAGAGCTGGTATAACCGTTCTGGAATAAATCATCGGAATACAACTGAGACTGAAACTAACAACTATAACTACTAAAAGAAAACTAAACATCCTAGCTAGATTCGTGGCTCCTCGGAGTCACTCCTCTACTGGCTGCTCACTGTCCTCTGCATAAAGAATACAAACCAACAACAAGGAAAGAGAAACGAGGGGTAAGAAATCATATACACACAACGACATGGAAGTAGTTAAGCAAGATGATCATACATCACAACGTGGCATAATAATACATAACATATAACATTAACATATGAATAATCATGTCTACAAATCATCTCAATCAACATATGTTATGGGGTACAACCCTACTCCGCTACTTCGTTATGCATGTGGATCCAAACTATCTCAGGAAGGTAACTTCGAGTTACATATCCACATTGGCCAAAAAGCACCAAAGCTGGTAGTTCACCAAACCATGGGTGAACCCCTTGGACAGCCGACACATCATAACATGGACGCGCCACCGCGGGGGTGCATGGTTCACCAAACCTTGGGTGAAACACCCGAGACTTGGCCAGATCGCCGTACTCTAGGACGACCTCCCCTATGTTGATCTTCCACCACTAACAACTTCAACGTATGAATGCATGAGCACAAGAACAAACAAGGCCACCACCTCCTTTGCTTGGGCAAATAAGCACCCCAAGACTTATCACCAACATCAACGTCAACATCAACACCTAAACCCTTCTGGATCAAGGCCCCCTTAGCCAAAAAGTACTAAGGTTCGATTTATCAACACCTAGTCCGAAAAGCATCGAGGTCACCTTGGCCAAAAAGTACCAAAGTCTATCAACGTACGATATCCCACTGGGTACCGACTTAACCAACTTGTTATGCTTGTTATCTTAATTGATCTTTAATTAAGTTATCTAACTGTCTTTGTCTGGTTGGTGTATTATCATATCATTGGGGACATTTGGGGTGGAACACCCTTTTAAACCATTAATCTCAGATTCTGTCCTGGAGGGGAAGCACAGGCGTGCTCCCTCTAAGCACGGGCGTGCTTCCACTTAAGTGAAGCACGGTTGTGCTTCCTATTATGCACGATCGTGCTTGATGCACGGTCGTGCTCCTGTTCTGTACGACCATCTTAAAGCGCGGCCATCTTCCAGATTCAAGCTGGGAGCACGGGCGTGCTCCCTATTCAGCACGATCATGCTCCTGGAGCTGGTCGTGCTGTTCTAGGCAGATTCATGGTGTTCTTGGAGTTAAAATAACCTAACACTCTCGAATCAAATCCTAGGGTCCTTTGACTAATCCATTTGGCATCAAACCTCACCTTTCACTAACAGTTCATGTCTTATGAATTATTGGGGAATTAATCCACTAACCATTAGATTAATT
Source organism: Sophora flavescens (assembly GCA_030762895.1). Lineage (NCBI taxonomy): Eukaryota > Viridiplantae > Streptophyta > Magnoliopsida > Fabales > Fabaceae > Sophora > Sophora flavescens. Next base: position 143,508,022 of record CM061068.1, on the reverse strand, counting down.
AAGAGCCCTATTAAATCAATTAATGTCTAATTAATCGTTCAACCAGAACCAACATCATTCATTCAACTAACACTCGGTCAATCCATACATAACAACAACATAACAACCATATTCATATCATATACAGATTCAACCAGTTATTCACTATTGGCATACAAAATAGGATTACAAAAAATAAGCATACCATTAATCAACTAACACTTATGACACTTAACTCATACAACCAGGCAGATCATGGCATCAACAACAGTTTAGGCATAGTCATAATCAAACATATCATGACATTAATAACAGTTAACTGCAACATATAACGGGGCTATGAGAACTTCTCATCTTACACTACCCCCTTGCCTCATGAATACATTATCCTTCTCCCCATACTTGGTATGAAGAATCCGGTGGCGATAACTCAAACGGTAGACCAAACGACAACCAACTAGTTTCCCCTTGAGGGGCTCGGTCATCTTCCAAGCCTTGGTCAAACAAGATCATTAACCAAATAGCTATAAAATCTAAATAATAGAGAGGAAACTAAAAGAGGAGAAACTGTTACCTATACCGATTTGGCACAGACGAACTAGATGTTCCCACAAGTCTCCAAAGCTCCAACAATGCAATGGGTTTAGAGAAAATAGGGAGAAAACTAGCGCCTACAAGGCTCCTCCTTGAGCACGGCCTTGTTCAACTTAGCGCCTACAAGGTGCGGTCTGCCCTTGAGCACGAGCGTGCTCACTGTTGAGCACGAGTGTGCTCAACTTAGAGTCAGCGAGACGTGCTAGCCCAACGAGCATGGTCGTTCCCCCTATTAAGCACGACCGTGCTTGTGACTCAGACAGTCACAAGACACAAGCCTAAGAAAGGGATTTTCCACCTAAAACCCCACTTAGCTCTTTCTAAACCTTCCTAATAAACAAGGCATACACAAAACCACCTAACGAAAAACGGGGTGTTACAACTCCACCCCCCTTATAAATATTTCAGCCTCAAAATTTCTACTCACCTCGATTGAAAAGGTGCGGATACAACTCCATCATCTTGTTTTCCATCTCCCACGTAGAACTTTCCTCAGTAGCCCCACTCCAAACGACTTTGACCAAAGGAATCTCCTTACCTCTTAGCTGCTTCACCCTCATATCCTCGACTCGAAGGGGTAATACCTCAAAAGTCAAGTTATCTTTTAAATGTATGGTATCGGGGACTATCATGTGACTAGGGTCTTGAACATACTTTGAGTTAAGACACATGAAAGACACTATAAAGGTTGGATAAAAACGGTGGTAAGGCTATTTGGTAGGTGACTTCACCGACTCTTTTTAGGATTTGGTATGGACCAATGAATCTAGCAGTAAGTTTCCTTGCATTCATCACTCTACCAATCCCATTTGTTCGGGTAACTCTCAAGAACACATGGTCGCCTTCCTGGAATTCGAGCGCCTTCCTCCTTTTGTCATGGTAGCTCTTTTGCCTACTCTGTGCGACTTTCATCTTTTCCTGAATCATCCTCACTTTTTCTGTGGTTTCTTGCACTACCTCGGGTCCTAACACAACACTATCACCAGGTTCACTCCAACACAAGGGTGTCCTACATCTCCTCCCATAAAGAGCTGCATAGGTGTCATTCCAATATTGTAATGGAAACTATTGTTGTAGGTAAACTATATCAGGGGTAAAACTTGTCCCAGCTTCCCGACTGTTCTAGCACACAAGCTCTAAGCAAGTCCTCTAAGGACTGGATGGATCTCTCAGACTAACCATCAGTCTGTGGGTGATAAGCTGAACTAAGCCTAAGCTTCGTTCCTAAGGCCTTGTGCAAATTATTCCAAAACCTAGAGGTAAACCTCAGGTCTCTATCTAATACTATGCTAGAGGACACACCACGTAACCTAACTATCTCTCTTATGTACAGCTTAGCCAACTTTTTCAAAGGGTATTCCATGTTCATAGGGATGAAATGGGCAGATTTCGTCAATCTATCCACAACAACCCATATAGCCTCAAAACCAGCTGGAGTCCTAGGGAGTCCAGACACAAAATCCATGGAGATACTATCCCACTTCCATTCTGGGATACTTAAAGGTTGCATCTTTCCTGTTGGCTTCTGGTGTTCTATCTTAGCCTTTTGGCATACTAAGCACACATACACAAACTCAACCATATCTTTCTTCATCATAGGCCACCAAAAACATCCTCTTAAGATCCTGATACATCTTGATGGCACCTGGGTGCACACTCAAACAGCTCCTATGTCCTTCTTCAAGGATCGACTTTCTAGGCTCTGGGACGTCTGGTATACAGACTATATCTTTGAACCTCAAGACTCCATTACTCCCTTCCTTAAAGCCAAGGTTTCTACCCTGAGCGAGCAACTCTCGCTGGTCTAAGAGAAACTGGTTTATCTTCTGACCCTCTCTAACCTGATCCATCAAACTGTTGGTAACCTTCAAGGTTCCAAGCCTAATGCTCTTAGGGGTAACTTCCCAAGCTAAACTCATTTCTCTAAACTCTTGAATCAGATCCATCTCCCTAACCATCAAAGCGGAGACGTGCAAGGTTTTCCTACTTAAGTCATCTGCCACCACATTGGCCTTTCCTGGGTGGTAGGTTAGATCAATCTTTAAAATCTCCATCCACCTACGCTGCCTTATATTCAACTCCTTCTGATCAAAGAGATACTTCAAACTCTTATGATCACTAAAGACCTCAAACTTCACCCCATAAAGGTAATGCCTCCAGATCTTTAAGGTAAATACCACAGTTCCTAATTCTAGGTCATGGGTGGGGTAGTTCTTCTCGTGGGTTTTCAACTGCCTAGAAGCATAAGCCACTATCTTACCATCTTGCATCAACACTCCACCTAAACCTTGCTTCGATGCATCACAATACACTACGAAAGGTTTACTAGGATCTGGCAAAACTAACACTGGTGCTTATGTTAACCTATTCTTAAGGGTTTGGAAGCTCTCTTCACACTTCGACTCCCACACGAACAACTGTCCCTTCGTGGTGAGACTGGTTAAGGGTAAATATAACTTAGAGAAACCTTCTATAAACCTCCTATAATACCCTACTAAATCCAAGAAACTCCTAATCTCGGTTACTGACTTTGGTGCTTCTGTTGAGTCACCGGCAAGTGTACCGGGTCATCGTAAGTAATAAACACGGTAAGTAATTACCGAGGTCGTGTAACACCCCGATTTTTCCGCTTTCTAAGATCGATATAAATATAAATAAACGTTTATATTTTTATCTGAAACTCAAAATGATTTTGGGAAAATTAAAGTCATATTCATATCATACTTATTTTTATAAGTATATGGTGAAATTTTTGGTTGAAAATTCAGACGGAACCCGGTCTCCGTTTTCGTTGACAGTAAGATTTTACTGCTCAAATGACCTAATTTGGACTCGTGAACGAAACACTTAAGGTTTTTATGAAGTTTCCAACTTCTTTGGCTATTTTAAAATTTTTCACTTAAAAAGTGAATTAAAATATATTATGCGGGTGTTATACGAAATCGGGTAAACGATGGAGCTGAAAACGGGATTTGCGGGACCCGCTAACGGATAAATAGGATGTCAAATCATGATGAGTCACAAGGGGTGAGTCATGGGATGACTCCTCATGGTCATGATTACTTTTTAGGGGAAATGACCATTATGCCCTTATGGTTGATTTTAATTACCAATTAACCTAAAGCAAGATTACACCTTTGTCCTTGGATTTTTGGCATATTGACCCTTTTTCCCTTGAAACCCACGGCCTCAAGGCTTCCAAGAGTCCCAACTTCACACCTATTTAAGGAACACTTCATCTTCTTCATCAACTTTGCCATTTTCCATTAAAACTCCTAAGTTACATAGCTTGATTTTGTGAAGCAAGTCCTTGGATCTTCACTTGTTTTTGATCTTCAAGAGGTGAATCCTATTCTACTTCCCTAATCATGTCTATGTTCTTCAATAAGTTTCATGATTCAAAGTCTATTTCATCTATGTTCATCACTTTTAAGTTTCTAGATCTAGAACTTTGAAAAATAATAGTAAATCATAGAAAAATCCTAAAAATGTGAAACCAATTTCTATGGTCCTATTATCCTCTCTATATTCAAGATCCAAGAGTGTGCATAAAAATAAATTTTCGTGCCTAGTTAACCTAAAGAGGCAGAACCTATGTCTTGGTGGGGGGAGGATTTTGTTCATTTTCTTTACATGATCCAATCTTATAAGTTATGTAGGTATTGGATCTATGTTGTTTGAAATGAATCAAGGTCTCTAAGATAATTTAGTTTTCATGGCTGAAATTTAATTGTTTGAGGATTGGAAGATTTAATTTCAATCTTTGTACAATGATCATTGATTTAGGGTTTTAAGTAACTAGGAATCATTAATCCAAGAGTTTAGAAATTTTAGAGATTTCTAACCCCAAAGTCAGCCCTTGGCCGAAACCAACATGTAGGATTTTAGGCTTGGTTTAGTTGTTTGTTTGTTGATTGAGTGTTATGTTTAATGAAGGATAAACTAGATTATCGTGTACGTGCGTTGACGGTTCCCAGATTCACGACAAAGTTTTAAATCGGAAGCTAAGTTCTTCGAGAGGTAAGGGGAGCTTACCTGAGGGATTTTCTCAATAACTATTTGCGTTTAGTGTGGTTGATATGATTTATATGTGGTTGTGATTAATTGTTTATGTTGTTTACGTTGTGTTGTTTATCTGTGTATCGGTGATTGATATGCTTTTAATTTATTTAATTATCTGCAGTTGTATATTATAGTGCTATGATGCATGATCTGCCTGGTGATATAATTCTGATAATTGTTGTTGAATGCTGTTTGTGAGTGTTGTTTGAGAAGCCTGACAGTGGTCAGTGCACAACTGATTAATCAGATAAAAGCTTTAATAAGCTGTGAGAATTATATTCAATGATTTATGGGAAATGTTGGAATATAATAGTGGTGGAAAATATTGTTTTGGAAAAATAATGAGTTTTTTTGAGAAATATTATTATTTTAATGATTTAGTAATAAAAAAATGAATTATGAGTCACAATGAGAGCGAAACCGTGAAAATATTTTTGCACTGCTAATTTTCACGTAAGAAATTCCGCAATATTATAAAAAAATTATTTTATGAAATTAATTGTTGAAAATAAGTTAATTATGATTCTAGAAAATTATTTAAGTGGGAAAAGCTAAGTTTTGGCTTAAAAAGCTTTAGAAATGATAATTGACAGCAAATTTGGAAAAGTGTCGATGGCAAGTATCTTGAAACGACAATTCGCATTTTAAGTAAGTTTAAAATCTCGAGTGACTCACCTTGCGAAAACTAAGTTTTAGTATTAGAAGATTTTATTGGAGAATTTTCCATGTGAAAAGATTTTCCGAAAACAAAATTAATTCAACCGTGCTGAAAGTGGTGCTGAACTTAGTAACCGAGACGTCGGGGTACTAAGGTTCTTTGTTGTTATGGACTTGGGGTCCTTTGGACTTTGAGGTCCTGTAGACTTGGTGTCTACTGTATACGTGGTGTATACTGTGTTTAAACATTTAAGATGTTTTCTATTACCACAAACCTAAGACTGATTGCAAGGTCGAGAGGTGTTGTGATTGAGCACTCGGACTGTGAGGTCCTGTGTTTTAATGAAAGTTTTAAAGAGGTTAAAACTGTGTGAGTCATAAGCCATTTTGAGCTTCGGCAAGAAAAGATCGAACACAAAGAAAAGCGTCAAGAACAGAGTGTTTTCCATGCATTTGGCAGACGTGCCTGTGTTCTGGCTGCGTGCCTGGTGTTCTGGCTGCGTGCCTGGTATTCTGGCTGCATGCCTGGTATTCTGGATGCGTGCCTGGTGTTCTGGCTGCGTGCCTGTATTCTGGCTGTGGGCCTGTATTCTGGCTGTGGGCCTGTATTCTGGTTGCGTTCCTGGAGTCTGATCAACTCAATTCTGGTTGGGATATCTCATGAGATTAAGTGTGAAGACATATGAGGCAGTATAGTTGTATGACTTATATACATTATGTATTTAAGTGTGATTTGATTACGTTGTTGTTGTTATAAGGTTAAAAAGAAAAAAATTGTCACCATATTTTGAAAGGATGAACATTGAGAAAACATTATTTTCCGAAAGCAACCAGCAAATTAAGTTTTATTTCCGCAAACGGGTAACCATGTGATGACCCGAGTTAGGGTGTCACATTAGTGGTATCAGAGCTGGTCGAGTCTTTCGGGATCTTTGGGGAATAGGTCTGTTGTGTTGACATTGTGTTTTCTCTGAGTTAAGTTTTGTTTGAATTGCTTCTTAGAAGTAATGTGTGTTAATACACCAATGCACGTCTCATTTTCTGGTTGCGGTCTAACTGATTTTGTTTTACAGGTCAGTTATGTGACACCCTAACTTGGTCATCACATGGTAACCCTTTTTGCGGAAAAATGCTCGTTTAAATGCTGGTCGCTTTCGGAAAAAGATTATTCAACATACACAAGGTTACCAAAAAGGTACTTAATTTTTTTTTTCTTTAAAGAAAAGAAGTAAAAGGTAAAGAAACTCACAACTTGAAAACGACAACAGATACATACATATAATATTGCCTCGAAAGGTCTTAGGTTTTAACATTACACCACGGCCTTAATCAATATGGCCAACAGAAACGAAAACATAACTGAGAAGATAAGGTAAATAAAACACCAACTGGGAATGGGAATCTGGGAATCTAAACTCAAAAGAAAAGCTCAAAAGCTAAGACTAACGGACCACTCAAAACAAAGCCTCCAACCACTACCAATGCCTACGACACTCGGAGTGGCCACAAACGCTCCAACAAGAAGAAGTCTCCGGCTCCGGGTCAATCACCTCTCCTCCGTCATCCAACGGGACATCCTCCTCCTCAATATCCAAAGGGTGATAACCCGCCTCGAGCTCCTCATCCCACCAGTCGTCTACCAGCTCATGAGGCTCCTCCTCAGGATCCTCTTCGGGATCTTCTTCAGGATCTTCCTCCATCGGTTCCTCCTCTTCTGGCTCGGCAGGCTCAACGTGAGGGTGAAGTAGACCGGCTCCCTGTAGCGTGTTCAGGTACAACCATGGCGGTGGAAGAATCATGTTCCTGGATTCCACCGAGTGGATCCTCCTAACAGGCTCTCCATGTATATTAGCTTCAGTAGTAGTGATTGGCCCTCGGTACGTCGTCGTAGTCGCATTCGCGTCCATCCTCCAATTCCCAATGTGACTGACTCTCAGATACCCCATGGGTATCCTCAATAAGCAAAGGCACGTCTGCCAGGGGAAATGCATATGAATAAAAACTTTCCTTTTAAGGTTTTTCTTTGTGTAAATATTTCACTGTCAAAGCTCAAAGCTAATGACTTAACATTATTTCCCCATCACTTGAAAACTTAGAAACATAGGACACACAGTCCGAATGCTCAATCCCAACACCTAGACCGTGGCCGCAGTCAAGGTTTGTGGTAATGGAAATCAATATACTTTTAGTCATGTTTTACTTATCATGCTAAGGACAATAGCCCACAACAACGGAAATCAGAACGAACTGTCCTCGATTCCGCGAATTGGACTTGAAGTCCATAACATTACGAATAGGACTTTACGGTCCCGAATTAACACTGATCCAAGATCACGTGCTAAGCATGGAAAACTAGAGGCGACGTCTCACGTCTAGATTCCTATTCTTTTAGTACTTATCTTTCATTTGACGAAAACAGTTTTCGAAACCGAAAGCCTCGATAACCTATGCTGGCTATCGAAAAGTTTCTAAATCATTTGGGAGAAAACCTTTTCTTTTGAAAATCCTTTATAAAACGTTTTTGAAACACTTTTAACTTTGAAAATCCCCAATAGGATATTGTAAAATATTTTCGAAAGTTTTCACTTAAAACAAATAGTTCGAAAAGGGTTTTTATCTTGCATTCTAGAAATCACTAAAACTATATTGTCACATAAAACAAGTACTTTTAAACATTCAAGCTTTTTGGAAAAGAACACCCATCCTTTCATCTTCAAAGCTTATTAAGGTTTTTAATCCTTATTAATGATTGAGCACGAGCACACACGTCCGCTTAGCAAACTTCAAACAACAACAAAAGTATGTACACATATATATATTCACAGTTCAATGCCAATATCACAGTTCATCACAGTTATACATCTCAACATATATAACGATACAGTTCAACTTCATATAATAGCATAACATTTCAGATAATCCAGTAACTCAATAACGGTCAAGTAAACAATTAATCAAATACACACATGCATACAGTTATTGAATATCTTTCGGAAATCCCCTCTTACCTCAAAAGACGATAAGGGTTCCGACTACGAAAACTAAGGATCACGAACGTCCACAGAATCTGAACCTAAGGTTACACACATGAAACCATAGGTTAGATTTTTAATCAAAGAACACTAGCCACGAGGCATAGGTTCGGTTTTCAACAATGGTTTTGGATTAAGGTTTCCAAAAATCATGCAACTTATGGATTTATGATCCTTAAGTGCTAGGAGTTCTTAAACACCAAAAGTTTAACAAGTTTGAATCAAGAATCCCACTAAGTCATCAACTTAGGGTTTCGGTTTTCATCCTCTAAAATAGGTTAGGATGTTCTAAATTTTCCAATCTCTTTAGGTTAGCATCCATACCTAGTAAGGAGCATAAAACCTTGATCATTTTGGAAAAATGAAAAAATCAAATACCCTAGGCCACAAACACTACCATTCAGCCTTGAGTAAAAATGAGGGTTAGAGGTTTTCAAACTTTCCAATCTCTTGGATCTAGCATCCTTATACATCAAGGAGCCCAAATCCATGATCACTTTGGAAAAACCTCAAAGTAAATATAACAAAACACTTAGAGTTTTCACTTTTTCATGAAAATACATAAAAGTTTCTAAACTTTTCCAATCACTTAAACCTAGCATCCTTATGTACATAGGAGCTATTGGTCATGATCATGTTGGAATAACACTCAAACACAAGCTTAACCAATCAAAGATGAAACAAAACTCATATGGCACAAAAGACATAGATTCTGTCCAGTACATAAAATGGTGTTCGAGATTTTTGTTTTCCACAAGATTTTAGTATGTTGTAGAGGAAGTAAAAATAAGAATATAGAAATTGGTTTCACCTCAATCGGAGTTTTCTACAATTATTGAGAATTTTTTGAAGTTTAAAAGCATATTATGAACTCAAAACATCAACTATGAAAATAAAGCCAAAACTTGAAAAACAAATGGTATAGGGACATTACCCTTACCAATATGAACAACTTTGATGAAGAACACAACTTGAAAAACTTAGTAAAAATGGTACCTTTAGTTGTGTGAAGAAGAAGATGAATAGTTGTAAAAAAGTGTTTTTGTGAAAGGAAGCAAAAGTGTGAAATGGTTACACTTTGAAACTTAAATAGAAGAAGGAAAAGAGAGGGGGAGGGCGTCAATTTTGGGGCAGATTGGAGGGGAGAGAAGAGCTTGACTTGGTTGAGAAGAAAGGAGGTATGGTGTAGGTAAGGTGTGTGTAAGAAAGTATGGTGATTTGACTTGATTGGTGTAAGGAAGGTATGGCCATGGACATGCCTATGTTATAGCCTTCACATCAGTCAATCTACTCCATTTTTTCTCTGCTCCAACATGCATCAGATGAATTTCCCGATCGTATTTCCCGACGATTCGCCCGGGTAATACTCAGAAATTCGGCCCCGAACAAGATTTCTCAAAACACTCCAAACCCACACAAAACATAAAAAAAACACTAATCATCTCGTTCACGAGTCAATATTAGGTCTCTAGCTCAGTAAACTCGTACTGGCTTTGAAAACCCAGACCGGCTTTCGTCTGAATTTTATACCAAAAATTTTACTGTGACTTCATACAGTAAAATAACACAAGAAAATGATTTTATTTAAAATAAAATCATCCTCTGGATTTTATCACAATTAAATACATTAAAGCATGCATTTACTAATAATTAAGCACACGAAAAACAGGGTGTTACAACTCCACCCCTCTAAAAAGAATCTCGTCCTCGAGATTACGTACCTTGAAATAACTCAGGGTATTGCATCTTCATCTTGTCCTCAGCTTCCCACGTAGCTTCTCCGGTTGTTTCATTCCAGATAACTTTGACTAGAGGAATTTGTTTACCTCTCGAGCTGCTTCGTCATCTTATCCGCAATTGCAATCAGGTGACGTTACGAAAGACAGATTCTCTTTCAATTGTACATTATCAGGTTTTATGACGTGTGATGGATCGGGAATATATTTTCTCAACTGAGAAACATGAAAGACATCATGGATGTTGGAAAGAAAAGGTGGTAAAGATATTTTATAGGCTACTGGACCTACGCGACGAAGAATTTGGTAGGGTCCAATGAATTTGGGAGTGAGCTTCCTGGATTTTATTACCCTGCCAATCCCCGTTGTTGGCGTGACTCTCAAGAACACATGTTCTCCTTCTTCAAACTCTAGAGGTCGTCGTCTCTTATCAGCATAACTCTTCTGTCTACTTTGGGCAGTTCGCATTTTCTCTTGGATCATATTCACTTTCTCGGTCGTCTGTTGTACCAGCTCTGGTCCCAACAATAGGCTTTCTCCATGCTGATACCAACACAAAGGTGTTCTGCATCGTCTACCATATAGAGCTTCATAGGGTGCCATTCCTATGCTTGAGTGGAAACTGTTGTTATAGGTAAACTCTATCAACGGTAATGACTCATCCCAACTCCCTGCATCCTCCAAAACACAGGCTCTAAGCAAGTCTTCAAGCGACTGGATCGTCCTTTCCGATTGTCCATCCGTCTGTGGGTGATATGCAGAACTCAATTTGAGTTTTGTTCCCAAAGAGTTTTGTAGTCCCTTCCAGAACTCTGACGTAAATCTCGGATCACGATCCGAAATAATACTCGAGGGTATACCGTGTAACCTAACAATCTCGTCGATGTACAACTGGGTCAACCTTTTTATCGGGTACTTCATGTTGGTCGGTAGAAAGTGAGCTGACTTGGTCAGTCGATCTATAATTACCCATATAGACTCATACCCTTTTCTAGTTCTTGGTAAACTGGTTACGAAATCCATTGATATCCCGTCCCACTTCCATTCGGGAATATCTAAAGATTGTAACATTCCTGCAGGTCTCTGATGTTCTACTTTGGCTTTCTGGCATACCAAACATGATGCAACGTATTCCATCACATCTCTCTTCATCCCGTACCACCAATATAACTTCTTTAGATCTTGGTACATCTTGGTAGCTCCTGGATGCATACTCAACTTACTCTTATGAGCTTCTTCTAAGATCAGCTTTCTCAACTCGACATCCTCAGGCACACAGATTCTTTCACTGAACCTTAAGATCCCGTCTGTGCCTTCTCTAAAATCTGACAATGCTCCTTGTCGCACTAAATCCCTTTCAGTCTGCAGATACTGATCAGTCTCTTGCTTCTCCTTTATCTGCTCCATCAATCCATTTGACACGGTGATCTTGTTCAGACACAGCCTTCCTGGCGTAACCTCAACAGACAAACTCAGATCTCGGAATTTTTCCAACAATTCCTGCTCCCTAACCATCATCAATGACGCATGAATCGTCTTTCTGCTTAGCGCATCGGCCACTACATTCGCCTTCCCAGGGTGATACTATAGTTGAAAGTCGTAATCCTTCAGAAACTCTAACCAACGTCTCTGTCGCATATTCAATTCCTTCTGATCGAACAGATACTTCAGGCTCTTGTGATCACTGAAAACATTAAAAGTAGCCCCGTACAAGTAATGTCTCCATATCTTCAAAGCAAAGACCACAGCCGCTAACTCCAAATCATGCGTCGGATAGTTTCTCTCGTGAATCTTCAACTGCCTCGAAGCATAAGCTATAACTTTCCGATTTTGCATCAGCACACAGCCCAACCCTTGATGTGAAGCATCACAGTAAAGCTCAAAAGGTTCCTTGGGATTAGGTAGAATCAACACAGGTGAAGTCGTCAATCTACGCTTCAACTCTTGGAAATTCCTTTCACAAGCTTCTGTCCAAACGAATGCTTGGTCCTTACGAGTCAACTGAGTGAGAGGTCCCACTATCTTGGAAAACCCTTCGATAAACCTTCGATAGTATCCAGCCAAACCCACAAAGCTACGAATCTCCGTCGCCGTTGTTGGCCTTTCCCATTCCAAAACAGCCTCAACCTTCTTCGGATCTACAGCGATTCCTTCGTGAGATATCACATGACCTAAGAATTGAACTTGATCCAACCAAAACTCACACTTCTCCGGCTTCGCATACAGCTGCTTCTATTTTAGGATCTGAAGAACAATGCTAAGGTGTTTAGCATGTGACTCCTCATCCGGGGAATAGATCGGAATGTCATCTATAAAGACGACTACGAACTGATCCAAAAAGGAACGAAAGATCCTATTCATATAGTCCATGAATATAGCTGGCGCATTGGTCACTCCGAATGGCATCACCAAAAACTCATAATGCCCATAGCGTGTTCGAAACGTTGTCTTAGGAACATCCTCTGCCTTCACTCGTATCTGGTGGTATCCTGACCGTAGATCTATCTTCGAAAACACTGCAGCGCCATTCAACTGATCCATGAGATCATCTATCCTTGGAAGAGGATATCGATTCTTGATCGTGACTTTATTCAACTGGCGATAATCCACACATAGCCTGGCCGATCCATCTTTCTTTTTCACTAACAGGACTGGAGCTCCCCACGGTGACACACTAGGCCGTATGAACTCCTTCCTCATCAATTCCTCAAGTTGCTCCTTCAAGGTTTCTAACTCCGATGGTGACATGCGATACGGTGCCATGGATATTGGTCCAGTACCTGGGACTAGATCAATCGCGAACTCAATCTCCCGAACAGGTGGCAATCCAGGTACATCCTCTGGAAAAACTTCCGAAACTCTCGGACGACAGTGTACCGACTCTAAGTCAAACTCGCTCTTGACCTCCGAGGAACACAAAGAACATGTAAACTTGAGCCCCTTCTTTCAAAGAAACTCTTACCTGACTAGCAGATAACAATCCAGAAATCTCATCCCTAAAGACTAAGGTTTTCTGAGCACAGTCTATTAGGATATGGTTGGAAGATAACCAATCCATGCCTAAGATCACATCTAGTTGTACTAGGGGCAAACAGATCAAATCCACAAGGAAATGTCTATTCTGAACAATGATAGGACAGTTTAAGCAAACAGACTAAGTAAATCCACAGGTTTAGCAGTTGGGGTAGAAACAATCAGATTATAAGATAAGGAAGAAACAGGCAAGTTCAACGTTTTCACACGATCCATCGAAATAAATGAATGGGTTGCACCAGAATCAAACAGTACAATTAAGAGATTACCATCAATGTCACACTCACCCGGCACGAGATCACCGGAGTTCGATTTCTCCGCACCACTCATCGTGTAAACTCTTCCCTTGGCGGTTGGCTTGCTTGCTCTAGTGAGGTTGAATGACTGCTCCCTCTTCGGTGCTTGGCACTCCTTTGCCAAATGCCCAATACGGTCACAGTTGTTGCACTTGTAGTCCTTCTTTGGGCAATCATTCGTGAAGTGATTCGGATCCCCACATCGGAAACATCTCCTTCCTTGGCCTTGATCATTGTTTCTCCGGCCTCCACTTCCAGCTTCGACACACTGGAACGAGCTTGTTGCTTATGATTGTTATTGTAGCTAGGTGCTTGATGGTATGGCTTCCTCTGGTTCTGCTTCCATTTGAAATTATGTCCTTGATTCTGACCCTTATGACGAACTGGTCCACTTGCGCTTTCTCTGTTATCCCTTCCTTTGCGCATCAACTCAATCTTCCGGCACTTCTCCACTAATGCTTGGAAACTCCGAATTTCCAAGGGCAGCACTGATTCCTTGATTTCAAAGCGTAAACCGGCTTCGAACTGTTCGTACTTCCACTCTTCACTGGGGTTGTTCTGAAAGAAGCGGAAGTATTTGGCAAGTGATTCGAACTTTGCCGCATACTCCCCCACCGTCAGATCTCTGACTTAGCCTCAAGAACTTGTTCTTTCTCCTTTCGGGCACTCTGGGGAAAGTAATTGTCCAGAAACTGTCCACGAAATACTCCCCAGGTGATCACTTGATGTTCAGCCTCAAGCAGTTGCTTAGTACCCTTCCACCAATACTCGGCGTCCCCCACGAGCTGAAACGTCGAATAAGGTACCTTGGATTCTTCAGGAGTGTGTACCAACTCGAAAATCTTTTCTAACTCTTGAATCCAGAGATCTGCCTTAATCGAATCCACGTCTCCATCGAACTGAGATGGATTCTGACGTCTGAACGCATCAAGATGCCTTCCCTCTGCAGCTTGTTCCGCTCGCAGTTGTTCTTGCTGATTTTGTGCAGCAGCATTGGCCGTTTGATGAGCTATAGCAGCAGCCACATCAGCCAGTGCTTGAGCAGCGAAGTCCATTCCTCCATTGCCTCGTCCACGTCCACGAGCACCTCTCTGATTCATACTGACCTGGATCACACAAGCGGTCGGATGACGATCGAAAGAGAGAACCCGCCGGTCACCACACATTACCTCAAAAGAAGTAATTCAAACAACACACAATCAGAGAAAACACAACAGCAACACAACAGACCTAACCCAGACATTCCCGAAAGACTCGACTAGCTCTGATACCACTAATGTGACACCCTAACTTGGTCATCACATGGTTACCCTTTTTGCGGAAAAATGCTCGTTTAAATGCTGGTCGCTTTCGGAAAAAGATTATTCAACATACACAAGGTTACCAAAAAGGTACTTAATTTTTTTTTCTTTAAAGAAAAGAAGTAAAAGGTAAAGAAACTCACAACTTGAAAACGACAACAGATACATACATATAATATTACCTCGAAAGGTCTTAGGTTTTAACATTACACCACGACCTTAATCAATATGGCCAACAAACGAAAACATAACTGAAACATAACTGAGAAGATAAGGTAAATAAAACACCAACTGGGAATGGGAATCTGGGAATCTAAACTCAAAAGAAAAGCTCAAAAGCCAAGACTAACGGACCACTCAAAACAAAGCCTCCAACCACTACCAATGCCTACGACACTCGGAGTGGCCACAAACGCTCCCACAAGAAGAAGTCTCCGGCTCCGGGTCAATCACCTCTCCTCCGTCATCCAACGGGACATCCTCCTCCTCAATATCCAAAGGGTGATAACCCACCTCGAGCTCCTCATCCCACCAGTCGTCTACCAGCTCATGAGGCTCCTCCTCAGGATCCTCTTCGGGATCTTCTTCAGGATCTTCCTCCATCGGTTCCTCCTCTTCTGCCTCGGCAGGCTCAACGTGAGGGTGAAGTAGACCGGCTCCATGTAGCGTGTTCAGGTACAACCATGGCGGTGGAAGAATCACGTTCCTGGATTCCACCGAGTGGATCCTCCTAACAGGCTCTCCATGTATATTAGCTTCGGTAGTAGTGATTGGCCCTCGGTACGTCGTCGTAGTCGCATTCGTGTCCATCCTCCAATTCCCAATCCTGTCGGCCTCGTGAAAAGTCTCTGTCCGTGTGACCTCAGGTACAAGAGGGACAAGAGGGTCCATCTAAAGCATACGCATACCCGGTACGAGGAAAATAAAAGAACATACAGACATGCAAGAGTGAGATACCGTCATAAGATATATCCCACAACAACCATATACATGATACATGCAACACGAAATCAGATCAACAGCTAAAGCATGCATAATCATCATAATATAACAGTGTTATATCAAGGGGTCCTCAAGCCCGTACAATCAGTTTTCGAAAATGTGCATGACACTTCAATATCAGGCTCTATCCTAATCTCATGAGATCAGAGCACCATGTTATCACTGGAGAAGATAGAGTTGGTCAAGCTCTGCCCACCGGGCTGTTGCCACCGCATCCTGATGCACCAGGCCTCTTGGTCAGACAATGCCACATGCCCTTAATGAAACAGCTAGCAATGTGACTGACTCTCAGATACCCCATGGGTATCCTCAATAAGCAAAGGCACGTCTGCCAGGGGAAATGCATATGAATAAAAACTTTCCTTTTAAGGTTTTTCTTTGTGTAAATATTTCACTGTCAAAGCTCAAAGCTAATGACTTAACATTATTTCCCCATCACTTGAAAACTTAGAAACATAGGACACACAGTCCGAATGCTCAATCCCAACACCTAGACCGTGGCCGCAATCAAGGTTTGTGGTAATGGAAATCAATATACTTTTAGTCATGTTTTACTTATCATGCTAAGGACAATAGCCCACAACAACGGAAATCAGAACGAACTGTCCTCGATTCCGCGAATTGGACTTGAAGTCCATAACATTACGAATAGGACTTTACGGTCCCGAATTAACACTGATCCAAGATCACGTGCTAAGCATGGAAAACTAGAGGCGATGTCTCACGTCTAGATTCCTATTCTTTTAGTACTTATCTTTCATTTGACGAAAACAGTTTTCGAAACCGAAAGCCTCGATAACCTATGCTGGCTATCGGAAAGTTTCTAAATCATTTGGGAGAAAACCTTTTCTTTTGAAAATCCTTTATAAAACGTTTTTGAAAAACTTTTAACTTTGAAAATCCCCAATAGGATATTGTAAAATATTTTCGAAAGTTTTCACTTAAAACACATAGTTCGAAAAGGGTTTTTCTCTTGCATTCTAGAAATCACTAAAACTATATTGTCACATAAAACAAGTACTTTTAAACATTCAAGCTTTTTGGAAAAGAACACCCATCCTTTCATCTTCAAAGCTTATTAAGGTTTTTAATCCTTATTAATGATTGAGCACAGACACACGTCCGGCTTAGCAAACTTCAAACAACAACAGCAGTATGTACACATATATATTCACAGTTCAATGCCAATATCACAGTTCATCACAGTTATACATCTCAACATATATAACGATACAGTTCAACTTCATATAATAGCATAACATTTCAGATAATCCAGTAACTCAATAACAGTCAAGTAAACAATTAATCAAATACACACATGCATACAGTTATTGAATATCTTTCGGAAATCCCCTCTTACCTCAAAAGACGATAAGGGTTCCGACTACGAAAACTAAGGATCACGAACGTCCGCGCGTAACGAATCTAAGGTTACACACATGAAACCATAGGTTAGATTTTTAATCAAAGAACACTAGCCACAAGGCATAGGTTCGGTTTTCAACAATGGTTTTGGATTAAGGTTTCCAAAAATCATGCAACTTATGGATTTATGATCCTTAAGTGCTAGGAGTTCTTAAACACCAAAAGTTTAAAAAGTTTGAATCAAGAATCCCACTAAGTCATCAACATAGGGTTTCGGTTTTCATCCTCTAAAATAGGTTAGGATGTTCTAAATTTTCCAATCTCTTTAGGTTAGCATCCATACCTAGTAAGGAGCCTAAAACCTTGATCATTTTGGAAAAATGAAAAAATCAAATACCCTAGGCCACAAACACTACCATTCGGCCTTGAGTAAAAATGAGGGTTAGAGGTTTTCAAACTTTCCAATCTCTTGGATCTAGCATCCTTATACATCAAGTAGCCCAAATCCATGATCACTTTGGAAAAACCTCAAAGTACATATAACAAAACACTTAGAGTTTTCACTTTTTCATGAAAATACATAAAAGTTTCTAAACTTTTCCAATCACTTAAACCTAGCATCCTTATGTACATAGGAGCTCTTGGTCATGATCATGTTGGAATAACACTCAAACACAAGCTTAACCAAGCAAAGATGAAACAAAACTCATATGGCACAAAAGACATAGATTCTGTCCAGTACAGAAAATGGTGTTCGAGATTTTTGTTTTCCACAAGATTTTAGTATGTTGTAGAGGAAGTAAAAATAAGAATATAGAAATTGGTTTCACCTCAATCGGAGTTTTCTACAATTTTTGAGAATTTTTTGAAGTTTAAAAGCATATTATGAACTCAAAACATCAACTATGAAAATAAAGCCAAAACTTGAAAAACAAATGGTATAGGGACATTACCCTTACCAATATGAACAACTTTGATGAAGAACACAACTTGAAAAACTTAGTAAAAATGGTACCTTTAGTTGTGTGAAGAAGAAGATGAATAGTTGTAAAAAAGTGTTTTTGTGAAAGGAAGCAAAAGTGTGAAATGGTTACACTTTGAAACTTAAATAGAAGAAGGAAAAGAGAGGGGGAGGGCGTCAGTTTTGGGGCAGATTGGAGGGGAGAGAAGAGCTTGACTTGGTTGAGAAGAAAGGAGGTATGGTGTAGGTAAGGTGTGTGTAAGAAAGTATGGTGATTTGACTTGATTGGTGTAAGGAAGGTATGGCCATGGACATGCCTATGTCATAGCCTTCACATCAGTCAATCTACTCCATTTTTCCTCTGCTCCAACATGCATCAGATGAATTTCCCGATCGTATTTCCCGACGATTCGCCCGGGTAATACTCGGAAATTCGGCCCCGAACAAGATTTCTCAAAACACTCCAAACCCACACAAAACATAAAAAAACACTAATCGTCTCGTTCACGAGTCAATATTAGGTCTCTAGCTCAGTAAACTCATCGGCTTTGAAAACCCATTGTCTTTACCTCGAATTTTATACCGAAAATTTTATTGTGACTTCATACAGTAAAATAACACAAGAAAATGATTTTATTTAAAATAAAATCATCCTCTCGATTTTATCACAATTAAATACATTAAAGCATGCATTTACTAATAATTAAGCACACGAAAAACAGGGTGTTACAAGTTATGGAACTCTCACCAGAAGGTGGACGTGGATGAGGACATGTTGGCGGTCATGGAAGAGGCCGTAGAGGTGGACGTGTTGGCGGTCGTGGTAACATGAATGAAGAGTATGAAGGAGGAGTGGATTATGCGGCTCAAGCAATGGAAAATGTGGCAGCGGTGATTGCAAATCAAACTGCAGCTATGAATGTTCAGAATCTGCAAGCTGCGGAAGGCAAGGCTTTGATTGCATTTCGAAGTCAAAATCCTTCACAGTTTGGTCTGAATGCGGATCATGAGAAGGCTGATTTGTGGATTCAGGAGCTGGAGAAAATCTTTGAGTTGGTAGTCACGCCGGCAGAAGTTAGGGTTACTTATGCTGCTTTCCTGCTGATAGGAGATGCGGAGTATTGGTGGAAGGGTGTTCAACAACTGCTTGAAGTTGATCATCAGGAAATTACCTGGAACATTTTCCGAACTGCATTCATGGACAAGTATTTTCCGGAGAGCGTTAGGATCGAGAAAGAACAAGAATTTCTGGGATTACAACAACAAGACATGTCTGTGGGAGATTATGCGGCTAAGTTTGAATCGCTTGCCAAATACTTTCGTTTCTTTCAAGCACAACCCAACGAGAGCTGGAAATGTGAGAGGTTTGAAGCGGGCTTAAGGTTTGAGATTAAGGAGTCTGTCTTACCTCTGCAACTTCGAACTTTTCAAGCTTTAGTCGAAATGAGTCGGAAGATTGAGCAGATGAGGAAAGGAAGAAATGATAAGGGAAATGTTGGAGGACCCACTAGATCCAAGGATCAATCTAAGAATCAGGGAGAAAAGCAAGTGCAGAGAAAACCTTATTTCCGACCCCCAGGGAATGACCAAAATATACAACATCATTCGAATTTTGCTGCAACAGGGAGTAGTGGCCAAAATAATCAAAATCAAAGTCAAATTAGAAGGTGTTTCAGCTGTGGAGATACAAGACATATGTTGGATGCTTGCCCTGTGAGGGGAGCTAAGTGTTTCAACTGTGGTCAAGTAGGACATTTGGCAAAGGATTGCAATGCAATAAAGAGAGCTAAGTGCTTCAACTGTGGCCAAATGGGACATTGGGCGAAGGATTGCAATGCACCAAAGCATGGACCGGCTGTCAATAATACCAGAGCGAATAAACCGACGGCTGCGGGTAGAGTTTTTCATGCGTGAAACGCTGAGACTTCAAACCAGGACGGTAATCTCTTAACTATACTATGTTAATTCGGGTACAATTCATACTTTGTTTCGATGGATTGTGTATGGTTGTGTTGAAATTACTTGTTTCTGTGATTATCATGATATGATCGTTTCAAATTTCAACTATTCAATTGGTCATCGTGAAATTTAGTATGTTTGGACTGTCCTATTTTGTTCGGGATAGACACTTCTTAACAAAACAAGTTTCTCAACGAGACTTAGTCTAGTTACTTCTACCATTGGGGAAAGTGACCCAGTCTGCATTTTATCGGATTGATATCCTTTTAAAATTGTTATGTTCTTGTGAAAGGAGAAACTTTCTTAGATTCATGTTTGTAAAAGTGTACCGATCATACATTTTTACTTCCCTGAATTTGTTAAAGAAACTTTATGCACATAATATTCTTGTATTCTTAGCAGATTGATGAAATTCTTTTATATACTTTCTTGAGAAAGTAAGGCTTCGGGATCTTTCATTCCTGTCTAGCTTCGTGTCACGAAATTTCGAGGACGAAATTTTTTTAAGAGGGGTAGTCTGTAACACCCTGATTTTTCCGCTTTCTAAGATCGATATAAATATAAATAAACGTTTATATTTTTATCTGAAACTCAAATTGATTTTGGGAAAATTAAAGTCATATTCATATCATACTTATTTTTATAAGTATATGGTGAAATTTTTGGTTGAAAATTCAGACGGAACCCGGTCTGCGTTTTCGTTGTGAAGAAGATTTCTTGCTCAAATGACCTAATTTGGACTCGTGAACGAAACACTTAAGGTTTTTATGAAGTTTCCAACTTCTTTGGCTATTTTAAAATTTTTCACTTAAAAAGTGAATTAAAATATATTATGCGGGTGTTATACGAAATCGGGTAAACGACGGAGCTGAAAACGGGATTTGCGGGACCCGCTAACGGATAAATAGGATGTCAAATCATGATGAGTCACAAGGGATGAGTCATGGGATGACTCCTCATGGTCATGATTACTTTTTAGGGGAAATGACCATTATGCCCTTATGGTTGATTTTAATTACCAATTAACCTAAAGCAAGATTACACCTTTGTCCTTGGATTTTTGGCATATTGACCCTTTTCCCTTGAAACCCACGGCCTCAAGGCTTCCAAGAGTCCCAACTTCACACCTATTTAAGGAGCACTTCATCTTCTTCATCAACTTTGGCATTTTCCATTAAAACTCCTAAGTTACATAGCTTGATTTTGTGAAGCAAGTCCTTGGATATTCACTTGTTTTTTTATCTTCAAGAGGTGAATCCTATTCTACTTCCCTAATTATGTCTATGTTCTTCAATAAGTTTCATGATTCAAAGTCTATTTCATCTATGTTCATCACTTTTAAGTTTCTAGATCTAGAACTTTGAAAAATCATAGTAAATCATAGAAAAATCTTAAAAATGTGAAACCAATTTCTATGGTCCTATTATCCTCTCTATATTCAAGATCCAAGAGTGTGCATAAAAATAAATTTTCGTGCCTAGTTAACCTAAAGAGGCAGAACCTATGTCTTGGTGGGGGGAGGATTTTGTTCATTTTCTTTACATGATCCAATCTTATAAGTTATGTAGGTATTGGATCTATGTTGTTTGAAATGAATCAAGGTCTCTAAGCTAATTTAGTTTTCATGGCTGAAATTTAATTGTTTGAGGATTGGAAGATTTAATTTCAATCTTTGTACAATGATCATTGATTTAGGGTTTTAAGTAACTAGGAATCATTAATCCAAGAGTTTAGAAATTTTAGAGATTTCTAACCCCATAGTCAGTCCTTGGCCGAAACCAACATGTAGGATTTTAGGCTTGGTTTAGTTGTTTGTTTGTTGATTGAGTGTTATGTTTAATGAAGGATAAACTAGATTATCATGTACGTGCGTTGACGGTTCCCAGATTCACGACAAAGTTTTAAATCGGAAGCTAAGTTCTTCGAGAGGTAAGGGGAGCTTACCTGAGGGATTTTCTCAATAACGATTTGCTTTTAGTGTGGTTGATATGATTTATATGTGGTTGTGATTAATTGTTTATGTTGTTTACGTTGTGTTGTTTATCTGTGTTTCGGTGATTGATCTGCTTTTAATTTATTTAATTATCTGCAGTTGTATAATATAGTGCTATGATGCATGATCTGCCTGGTGATATAATTCTGATAATTGTTGTTGAATGTTGTTTGTGAGTGTTGTTTGAGAAGCCTGACAGTGGTCAGTGCACAACCGATTAATCAGATAAAAGCTTTAATAAGCTGTGAGAATTATATTCAATGTTTTATGGGAAATGTTGGAATATAATAGTGGTGGAAAATATTTTTTTGGAAAAATAATGAGTTTTTTGAGAAATATTATTATTTTAATGATTTAGTATTAAAAAAATGAATTATGAGTCACAATGAGAGCGAAACCGTGAAAATATTTTTGCACTGTTAATTTTCAAATTCCGCAATATTATAAAAAAAATATTTTATGAAATTAATTGTTGAAAATAAGTTAATTATGATTCTAGAAAATTATTTAAGTTGGAAAAGCTAAGTTTTGGCTTAAAAAGCTTTAGAAGTGATAATTGACAGCCTATTTGGAAAAGTGTCGATGGCAAGTATCTTGAAACGGTAATTCGCATTTTAAGTAAGTTTAAAATCTCGAGTGACTCACCTTGCGAAAACTAAGTTTTAGTATTAGAAGATTTTATTGAAGAATTTTCCATGTGAAAAGATTTTCCGAAAACAAAATTAATTCAACCGTGCTGAAAGTGGTGCTGAACTTAGTAACCGAGACGTCGGGGTACTAAGGTTCTTTGTTGTTATGGACTTGGGGTCCTTTGGACTTTGAGGTCCTGTAGACTTGGTGTCTACTGTATACGTGGTGTATACTGTGTTTAAACATTTAAGATGTTTTCTATTACCACAAACCTAAGACTGATTGCAAGGTCGAGAGGTGTTGTGATTGAGCACTCTGTTTGTGAGGTCCTGTGTTTTAATGAAAGTTTTAAAGAGGTTAAAACTGTGTGAGTCATAAGCCATTTTGAGCTTCGGCAAGAAAAGATCGAACACAAAGAAAAGCGTCAAGAACAGTGTTTTCCATGCATTTGGCGAGACGTGCTGTGTTACGGCTGCGTGCCTGGTGTTACGGCTGCGTGCCTGGTATTCCGGCTGCATGCCTGGTATTACGGATGCGTGCCTGGTGTTACGGCTGCGTGCCGTATTCATTTGTGGGCACGTATTAGGCTGTGGGCACGTATTCAGTTGCGTTCTGGAGTCTCGATCAACTCAATTCTGGTTGGGATATCTCATGAGATTAAGTGTGAATGTTTAGAAGATGGATAGAAGAGTTCATGCATAGTTTTCCAATGTTGATGTTTGGGGTGTGAAACCCACTGATAAACTGTATGCTATAATTGAGATGTTTATGTATATGTGCATGTGTCTTCTTTTGTGCTAGCATTTAGTTATTTTGTTAAATCCATATATTGGCGTCTCACCCTTACAAACATATCAGAGTCGCACAAGGGATGAGATCTCTACAAAAAGGAGAAGGCTGTCTAGTTCGAGGCATCTTTGTCTTTGCTCCGGTTAGCGGTAGTGTCATTAGTTCACGACCAGCTTAGGTCCTATTTTGATATATTGTGTTTAGGAGAATAAAACTGATAATGATCTAGGTGTGAAGACATATGAGGCAGTATAGTTGTATGACTTATATACATTATGTATTTAAGTGTGATTTGATTACGTTGTTGTTGTTATAAGGTTAAAAAGAAAAAAATTGTCACCATATTTTGAAAGGATGAACATTGAGAAAACATTATTTTCCGAAAGCAACCAGCAAATTAAGTTTTATTTCCGCAAACGGGTAACCATGTGATGACCCGAGTTAGGGTGTCACAGGTCGGACACAGGGATTGGGCTACCAATTCTACCAATTTGCAAGAAATTCGATACGTTGACCAAGTAACAGCAAATGGTTGAGAAGAGAGAAAAAATAGGATCGCAATTCAAATAAACAATTCAATTAGAGATAAAATAGGAAGCGATAAGATGAGATGAGAATTAAAATCTGGATTAAACATCTAAGGTCACAAATCCACCTACCCAATATGCATAGTACCCAAGTGATGATGATCCTCTCCCTAAGTTCAATTGCAATGTCAACCAGGACCCCCAAATTCTCCTAATGACACTATCGTGCTCAATAGGACGTATTCAACGATTGAGTTAATTACTTGCTAGGTCTCATAACCTAATCATCAAACTCTATTAAATCTTGTTCCCTATAAGATTGGACTGATCTCCTACTCACTCTCGTGCAATATTCAATCAATGATCCCAATTCAAGTTCTAAACGCGAATTTCCTATCAAGCCTCATCACGTTAACTAGTCAATCATGCATGCTTATGATCAACGCAATAAATTCAGAATTGGAAAACATGAATTGTGTTAAAGGAGGGAAACATACATCACATTGAATGCTACACCGCCATGGGTGGTTTCATTGATCCCTTAGACAAGGGGATTAGTTCCTCGTGCTTGTAACAACGTACAAACAATTGGAATTCATCATGATTGTTAAATAAGAAAAGAAATAGGGAGACGCAGCTCCAGAGAATCTCAAAAACGATCTAAAAACAAGGGGTGAACAAAAGGTTTTTCAATCTGACCTAAAACAGCCTATAAATAGGGGTTCTGGTTCGCGCCTGCTCGCGGGGCGAGCAAGCTCTCGTGAGGCGAAATTCAGTTTTGGCTCCATCCTGATTTGAATGCTCGCGAGGCAAGATGGTGATTCGCGAGGCGAGATAGAGAGGTTGATATTTCTGGCATAGTCAGGACTTCAGGATTCACGAGGCAAGGTCGTGATTCGCGAGGCGAGACAGAGAGGGTGACTGTTGCTGTTCAGGCTGGTCTTCAGGCTCGCGAGGCGAGATCCTGTTTCGCGAGGCGAAACTTCCAGAATTGCTTTTCCACTGTTTTCTTCATTTTCCTTGACTCTAAGAGCTTCACTTTTAACCTGAAACAATAAAAGGAAACGAAAAGCATAATTCTACTCAAAATAGACTAAAAACTACTAAAAATGCATAAAACGAATCAAAGTCTAACTTAGGAACAAAACAAGGCCAATTTGGGAGATTATATAGGTTGACTCGCCCAATTAGGCACAAAGTCTACCCCTTTTCTAGCTGAAAACTAGATGAGCCAGAGGCTGATCAGCTTCCCACTAGAGCACCGACTCAACCTTAACCGGGTCTATGGCTATCCTACCTTTAGAGATGACGTGTCCTAAGAAACTCACCTCCTCTAACCAAAACTCACACTTAGACAACTTAACATACAACTGCTTTTCCTTAAGGGTCTGCAAGACAACCCTCAAGTGTTCCTCATGTTCATCCTTGGTCTTGGAGTATACTAAGATGTCATCTATGAAAACCACCACAAACTTATCCAAGTAAGGGTGAAAGGTCTTGTTCATGTAGTCCATGAACACAGCAGGAGCATTGGTCACACCAAAGGGCATAACCAAGTACTCATAGTAACCATAACGCGTCCTAAACGTTGTCTTCGGGATTTCCTCAGACTTAACTTGAATCTGATGGTACCCTGACCTCAAATCTATCTTCGAGAAAACACAAACTCCGATCAACTAATCCATAAGATCAACAATCCTAGGTAGGGGATACCGATTCTTAATGGTCACCTTGTTGAGCTGTCGATAGTCGACACACAACCTCATACTGCCATCCTTCTTCTTTACTAGCAACACTGGCGCACCCAAGGGGGATATGCTAGGCCTAATAAACTGATTCTGGATAAGATCTTCTATCTGTTCCTTCAACTTAGCTAGCTCTAGAGGAGACATTCTATAGGGCGCTATTGATATCAGCCCAGTACCAAGCACTAAGTCTATGGTGAACTCAACATCTCTCTCCGGGGGCAAGTTATAAACATCCCCGAAAACACTTCAGGAAATTCCCCCACAACAGGCACACTTTCGATATCAGGAGGGCTCCCTAATTCCAGGGAAGACAACATCATGTACACTTGGGCCTCGTCTTACATCGAAGCCTTAACTTGGTTGGCAGGGAGACAGGTCGGATTCTTAGACTCCATAGGAGTTCCAAAAACTATGGTTTTATCAACACAATTCAAAAGGATGTGGTTGGAAGATAACCATTCCATGCCAAAAATAACATCAAGGTCCTTTAAAGGTAGGCATACAAGAT
The DNA here is from genome assembly GCA_030762895.1 of Sophora flavescens. Lineage (NCBI taxonomy): Eukaryota > Viridiplantae > Streptophyta > Magnoliopsida > Fabales > Fabaceae > Sophora > Sophora flavescens. The sequence goes on along the minus strand of CM061068.1, from coordinate 143,481,850 downwards.
TCACAATAAAAGTTCTACCATTAATGGTGATATGACAGTTCTTGCATGCATGAGAAGTGAGAGCAGGTTTATTTGTAGGTGTAGAAACAACCAAATAATACTCAAGGAAAGTAACAGGTAAATTAAGACTCTTGACCCTATCATGTGATATAAATGAGTGCATAGCACCCGAGTCATACAATACAGTTAAAGGAGTTCCATCAATTAAGCACATACCTTGGATCAAGTCATCAGACTTGGAGGCCTCAGCTCTACTAAGTGTAAAGACTCTTCTAGTGGTCTTTGGTCGATTAGCCTGAGACTGCTGACTCTTGATAGAACTTGGAGGCTCTTACTTTGCTCCTCCATAATCCCGACTGATGTTACCAGACTTGCCACACCTAAAGCAGATGACGTCCGATTCCTTGCACGAGATAGTTAAGTGATCTGGTACGCCACACTTGCCGCACTTCATGGGTCTAGAGGCGTTGGAATTACCACCCCTGGACCTATCATGAGAAAACCGTGGCTTCCTACCACTCTGCTTGAAATCTCGGTCGGCTAGAGCATAATGCTGCTTGCCCTTATCCTTCTGCTCGGTCTTCTTGCTGCCCTGGCTATCTGAATCCCTGAAACTGACCACCCTGGACTTGTAGGCATCCTCATAGATCCTACACTTGTTCACCAAGGTTGGTAAGACTCTAATCTTCTGATAACTGATCGCTTGCTTGATCTCCGGACGAAGGCCATCCTCGAACTTGACACACTTTGACCGATCCTCCACCATGACCTGATAAGGTGTGTAATACCTAGTCAACTCCTCGAACTTTGCCGCATACTCGCCCACTAACATAATTCACTGCTTCAGTGCCAAGAATTCCATTTCCTTCTTGTCACGTACATCCGTAGGAAATTACTTCTCCAGGAACCTATCTCTAAACACCGCCCAGGTGACTACTGTACCTTCAACCACCATCCTCTGACGATAGTTCTCCCACCAGTTCTCAGCCTCCTCAATGAGTATAAACGTGGCGAAGATAACCCGTTGTTGATCATTACAATCCATAGCTCTGAAGATATTCTTGATCTCCCTCATCCCAAACAAATCTCCCTCAGGATCATAAGCTCCTCTGAAAGACGACGGATTGTTCTGCTGGAACTTGTCGAGATGCTGAAACTCAAGTGGTCCTCCATTGTTGTAGTTTTGAACTTGACCGATAGCATTGGCAAGGATTGCCAACGCGTCAACGATTGCCTGATCATTTCTGCCTCTTCCTGCCATGAGTTCCTGTACATGTCCAAAACAGTCACTAAACACAGAGAACTTAAGAAGGAAAAGTGATAGGCTCAAAACTTTAAGCATCATTGTCAATAACAAGTATAGATAATTCAAACAAGAGCACACAACAGACTCACAACAGACTCATACCACGACCTGATAAGACAGACCTTCTCTGATACCACTAAATGTGACACCCTCTACCCCAGCATGTTATTTATAAAACATTTACTTAAAAGAGGTAATATAAAAAACATGAATTTATTTCATTAAATAAAAACTTGGATAAAAGGTACCACAATGTAACTACTCAACACGGAAAGAAACATAAAAGTGTAAAAAGATAAAACATAAACGAAACATAAACATATCCCAACCCCGATGTCACATACAAAGCTTGTATAACCGTTCCGGAATAAATCCTCGGAATACAACTGAGAGTGAAACTAACAACAGCTATAACTACTAAAAACAAACTAAACATCCTAGCTAGAATCGCGGTTCCTCAGAGTCACTCCTCCACTAGCTGCTCATTGTCCTCTGCATAAAGGATACAAACCAACAACAGAGAAAGAGAAACGGGGAGTAAGAAATCATGTAAACACAACGGCATAGTAGTAGTTAAGCAAGATGATCATACATCATAACATGGCATTGCAATACATAACATATAACATCAACATATGAATAATCATGTCTACAAATCATCTCAATCAACATATGCTATGCGGTGCAACCCTTCTCCGCTACTCCGTTATGCATGTGGATCCAAACTATCTCAGGAAGGCAACTTCGGAGTTACATATCCACATTGGCCAAAAAGCACCAATGCTGACAGTCCACCAAACCATGGGTAAACCCCTTGGATAGCCGACGCATCATAACGTGGACACGCCACCGCGGGGGTGCATGGTTCACCAAACCTTAGGTGAACCACCCGAGAGTTGGCCAGATCGCCGTACTCTCGGATGACCTCCCCTATGTTGATCTTCCTTCACTAACAACTTCAATGTATAAATGCATGAGCACAACAACAAACAAGGCCACCACCTCCTTTTCTTGGGCCAATAAGCACCCAAGACTTATCACCAACATCAACGTCAACATCAACACCTCAACCCTTCTGGGTCAAGGCCCCCTTAGCCAAAAAGCACTAAGGTTCGACATATCAACACCTCAACTGAAAAGCACCGAGGCCACCTTGGACAAAAAGTAACAAATTCTATCAACGTACGATAACCCACTGGGCACCGGCTTAACCAACTTGTTATTCTTGTTATCTTAATTGATCTTTAATTAAGTTATCTACCTGTCTTTGTCCGTTTGGTGTATTATCATATCATTGGGGACATTCGGGGTGGAACACCCTTTTAAACCTTTAATCTCAGATTCTGTCCTGGATGGGAAGCACGGGCGTGCTTCCACTTAAGTGAAGCACGGTCGTTCTTCCTATTATGCACAATCGTGCTTGATGCACGACCGTGCTTGATGCACGGTCATGCTCCTGTTCTGTACGGTCGCGTTTTCTTCAAGAATTCAATTGGGAGCACGAGCATGCTCCCTATTCATCACGGATGTTCTCCTGGGCCAGCCGTACTGTTCTGGCCAGATTCAACTTATGTTCTTGGAGCCAAAACTCCCTAACACTCTCAAATCAGATCCTAGGGTCCTTTGACTAATCCATTTGGCTTCAAACCTCACCTCTCACTAACAGTTCATGTTTTAATAATTATTAGGGAATTAATCCCTTCACCGTTACATTAATTAAAAGTGATATTAAATCAATTAGAGTCTAATTAATCGTTCAACCAGAACCAACATCATTAATTCAACTAACACTCAGCCAATCCATACATAACAACAACATAACAGCCATATTCATATCATATACAGATTCAACCAGTTATGCATTATTGGCATACAATATAAGATTACAAATAATAAGCATACCATTAATCAACTAACACTTATGACACTTAACTCATACAACCAGGCAGATCATGGCATCAACAACAGTTTAGACATAGTCATAATCAAACATACCATGACATTAATAACAGTTAACAGCAACATATAACGGGGCTATGAGAACTTCTCATCTTACACTACCCCCTTGCCTAATGAATACATTATCCTTCTCCCCATACTTGGTATGAAGAATCCGGTGGCGATAACTCAAATGGTAGACCAAACGACAACTAACTAGTTTCCCCTTGAGCGGCTCGGTCATCTTCCAAGCCTTGGTCAAACAAGATCATTAACCAATTAGCTATAAAATCTAAATAATAGAGAGGAAACCAAAAGAGGAGAAATTGTTACCTATACCGATTTGGCACAGACGAACTAGACCTTTCCACAAGTCTCCACAGCTCCAACAATGCAATGGGTTTAGAGAAAATAGGGAGAAAACAAGGTTCATCCGCACTAGGGTGGCTGCTATTGCCAAATAGGGTTTATGACTAAAACCCTCGATTACAGTTCGGTATTTTAAGGCACGGACCTGAGAACGGTTGTGCTCCTCCTTGATCATGGCCTTGCTCAACTTAGCTCCTACAAGGCGCGGCCTACCCTTAAGCATGAGTGTTCTCACTGTTGAGCACTGGCGTGCTCAACTTTGGGTCAGCAAGATGCGCTAGCCCAACGAGCACGGTCGTGCTCCTTATTAAGCATGACCGTGATTATGACTCAGACAGTCACAAGACACAAGCCTAAGAAAGGGATTTTCCACCTAAAACCCCACTTAGCTCATTCTAAACCTTCCTAACAAACAAGGCATACACAAAAGCACTTAACAAAAAATAGGGTGTTACACTTATTCATGTTCCTTTGGTTTCTGTGACTTTGTGTTTCAAATTCGAGATGAATCATACTTGAAACAGGATTAGAACGCACCAAAAAGTGTGAAAATCGAGTATCAGCAGCAAACTCCATGCTTGAGCGTGGAACAACCCAACATTTCAGTATGCCAACGCTCAAGTGTAGGCGGGTCGATGCCAAAACATTGAGTAGTCCATGACACGTAGTGTACATGTGGCAATACGATAACGACACATGGCAGGGTCATGGCAACCCAGAGGTCACGCTCTAGCATGGAGAGTTCCCATGCAAAAGCGTGGGTGTGCTTGAGCGTGCACTGTCAGCATGCTAGAGTACACTGATCAAAAAAATGTTGCCTAAGTTCTTTTTGTAACATCCATGTTTTAGGTTCTTGGTTATGTGTTTAAGTGTTTGGATGCTTGTTTAAAAGTTATGCGATCGATTGGCTCAAAATCGGACAAGTACACACAAATTAGGGTTTTTGGACCAGGTAACACGCTCAAGCATGCAGTAACCCCACGCTCAAGCATGGAGCATTCTCAAGCATGACCTGGTGAACGCTAAAGCATTGTCTCTAAGTTTTGACATATCCAACACATGGCAAATAGTGGCAAGTGGAGCAGGATGTGTGGCGACATTTTTTCGACGTGAAGGATTGACTGAGGGTCCATGCTCAAGCTTAGGGGAGTCCCACGCTAGAGTGATGGCACGCTCAAGCGTGGAAGACTCCACGCTCTAGCGTGGACAACAGAAAAGAGAAAAAAATAAGACGCTTCAGGTTAAATGGTAGCTTAAGTTACCATTTCAAAAACAGAAAACAGAGAGACAGAGAAGAGGAATGAGAGACCAGGGAGAGAGAGAGAGAGAGAAAGAAAGGTTCTCGAGCTCAATTCGATCAAACCAGTTACCCTATCACTATTCCTATATCACCGTTGTGTTCATAGAGACGATGTCTTCTTAACCCTATCTTCAGTTTCTTGCTAGGGATACGGTAAGCCTATACTCTTTTCATGCGAACATGCCATCGGTGACAGTGTTGAGGATTTTTCTTCATACGGTTATCGGTTTAACCTTTCATTTTCGAATTAGGGTTATCGACATTGTCTGCTTCATGTTCATATGTTCAGGTCAATTTACCGAGCACCGGAGGTGCTTAGATCAGGCGTGGAAGATTCGAGGTGTTCCACTACCAAAAAAGGTTATTTAGCGACCGAAAATAGTGACCGAATTTTTCGGTTGCTGTTTGCGACCGAAATGGCGACCGATTGTAGGATCTATATGAAACACTGGTTATAGTTATACTGCAACCGAAATAGAGCGTAGCGGAGTTATCGGTCGCTATTTCGGTTGCTAAATAAAGGAAAGTAAAAGTCAAAAGTTGCTGACTTTTTAGCGACTGAAATGGCGACCGCGTTAAATGCAACAATTAAATTTTAATTATATTTGTGACCGATATTAATTCGGTCGCTAAACGACGCGTAAAAAATTAAAATAGAGCGTGTTAGCGACCGATTTAAAAATCGGTCGCTAAATTTATGATTTCAAATTTCAAATCAACCCATTTAGCGACCGATTTTGCGACCAGGTTAGTGACCGAATTATTTCGGTCGCTAATCATAAAAACCCTAAAACGCACGCGGCCTCCCCCCCCCCCCCCCATTTTTCCTTTTCCCTCTTGTTTCTTCCCATCCCTGCTCAGCTCCTCTCCTCATCTCTTTGTCCGACAGCTCCTCCGACGAGGCTACCACAAGCGACCCCCACCATGAACCAACACGTTCCACCCCTCCTTGCCCCCCATTTCCCTTTCCCTCTTCTCTCCCTCTCTTCTCTGTTACCCCCACCCCCCACCACTGTGAGTCGCCGCGGTCCGATGACAACCACCCCCACCCCTGCGAGCCCTGGTATCCCTTTCCCTCTATCTCCCTGTATCTCTCTATCTCTCTTTCCCCTCTACTGCTTTGTTTTTTTAATTTTCTTTGTATTTTCTTTTGCCTCCCTGCAGAGCCACCACCACCTGAGAGCCATCGTGCACCACCAGTCCACCACCACCTCCGATAAGTTCCCTTTCTCTGCTCTCTGCCCTCTGCTCTCTGCTTTCTGGCTCTTTGAAGGCTCTATTTTGTTTGTATTTTTGGAGCAAAAATTGCAACTTGCTTCTTTTATTTTTATTTTCACAAATCCATTACCCTGTAAATCTGTAATGGTAAATAGTAGACCATATGTCAGTAATATGGGTGCACTTTTTAGAGAATGCATGAGTTGTATTGGTACTGTGATGAATATAACAAACTTGTGAATCTAGACAGCAGCATTGACTGTGTGTTTGAATACAGGATTTTCAACATGGATTATTGTGTTGCCTTCATATGGTTTGTTGTGTCAATCTGTTGTTATATCTCTTTTCTGTCATCATTTGTTTTTCATCTTAGGTTCATTTAATTATTCCTAATATTTATTAATGCTTCAAAACAAATTGATATGTATAACAACAGTGTATCATGAAAGTGAAAATTTTGAATGGTTTTAATATAGGTGTAAGGTTCATTTAAATTGCTTTGTGTGGGTGCCCATGGTTCTTGACAACGAAAATGAAGAGTGATGCTGGAAAGTTTTTTATGTTGGTAGAACTATTTTAAAGAGCAATGTTAGATACCCATAAATAGCAATTTCTTTCAAAATATGTTATATGATACCCTTTTAACCTACTTTAAGATTATGCTTGGTTGATGATGCTTAATTTTTTTTATGCTGTCACATGAAGGCCTAACAGCCATGAGCCATGATCTTTTATTTATTTATTTATATGAATGATCTGGTTTGATCAATTTCTTGTTTTAGTTTGTATGTATATGTGTGTGTACTGTTTGGCTTATTTGTCATACACTATTTGCTACATTCTGTTATTATTTACCCATCTAGCATACAAGCTACAATTTACAAGTGAGCACAAGAGAAGCTCATTTTAGTTACTCTGTGCAATGAGTTTGTGCTGTAAACTTTTAATAGGATCGGTGGGTTTATATGTTGTTTCTCGATAGGATTTGTGTGCTGATAATTTAATGTTTATGCATGTGTTTTATATGTGTTGTTTGTTAGTGGAGAGCAAAGCTCAATAGGATATGATCCAGTCCGAAAGGCTCAGGGTGATGCTCTGACGGTTGTGCCGCCTGTTGTCGTTCCTCCAGTTCCGCCGCCAGCTACTGATGCTGCTACTGCAGAGGACAATCAGATAGCAGACGTCGGTGGTACGGACGCTGAGGATGATTGGATTCCTCCCCCTCCCCCTCATCATGACTGATTTTTTTTTTTTTTTCATATTTTTGACTTTAAACGATTATTGTACGATACTTTGGATTATTTTTTATATATATATATTCATTATTTCTTATGCTTGTATATTTCATTAGTAATTTGGTGTGTTTTATTAGTATTTTTGCTAAACTTTAAAGAAAAACAGAAAAAATTTATTATTTTAAAAATTTAATTTAAAAAAATTAATAAAAACCAATTTAGCGACCGAATTAGAAACCAATAATTCGGTCGCTAAACTTTAGTTACCATTAATAGATTGTGGTCTAGCGACCGAAAATCCGTCGCTAATATAGGTTAACAATAACCAACATTGGCGACCGAACTAGCGATCGATAATCGGTCGCTAAAAATGGTTACCCAAACAATGCGACCAATCGTGTTGCGACCGTTTTTTATTATTTAGCGACCGCAATTAGCGACCGAATTATTATTTCAGTATCTAAAAGGTTAGCGACCAGGTTATCAGCTACCACCATGAATCGGTCGCTAATTCGATCGCTAAATTAAATAGCGACCGAATTAGAAAGTTTAGCAACCGAATATGCCGGTCGCTAAACAGTTCCTTTTTTGTAGTGTTCGTGAGAGTGATCGTTTTGTTGCCCCGGAGCTAGCTACATACACCTCAAGTGGGAGAAAGAAGCATCCTATCGCCATAATCCCATTGGTGACTACCCCGTAGTAGCAATAATAATTTGAGGATGTAAGTTTATCGACGTTAGGTTAATTTTATGATACTCGAGGATGTCTGATTTTATCGTCTTTGAGCTGCTTGATGTGTATTGATTGTGTTAACATGCTTTATGTGACTTTTTGTGATACATGAATATTTTATTATCATTTTAATGTCTGCAACATGTTGTATCTGATAACATGTGATATTTGAGATTATATGCTTAGTTGATTTTTAGGCTATGATATATGCTATTTCGGAGAGATGAATGTTGGGGAGAGTATAACATGAGACCTAGACGTGCGTAGCTTAATAAAATATTATTCTATATGTGATGAGTTTATGTGATGTGATATGAGGAATTATATGAGTTGTGGTGGAAGGTTGAGGTTGTAACATCCTAAAATTTCAATATAATTATTTTAATAAAAGGAATAAGCTAATATCAGTTTTAGTGTAAAAAGTTGGCAGTATAAAAATTTATTGGAATTGTTTAATTATTCAAATAATTTAAATTTGAAATGGAGATAAAGTATGGAGCTATAGGAGTCAGGAAGTTAGTATGTCACCATTTTTAGAAAAAGAAAAAAGAGAACAACAAAACAATTTGGAAAGAAGTATATATATATATATATATATGTGTGTGTGTGTGTGTGTGTGTGTGTGTGTGTGTGTGTGTGTGTGTGTGTGTGTGTGTGTGTGTGTGTGTGTGTGTGTGTGTGAGTGATAATGTGAACAATGTTTCACATTAGGAAGCTAAGAATTAGGAGTAATGATAGGTGAACACCCAAATGGGACACCCATTTGGGACACCTGGTTAATCATGTATAAATATTTGGTTAATTCAATTCATTATATGATTAATCATGTGCAAATATTTGATTAAGACTAAACCCCCAATTTGGTCCCTGAGAAAAACACTCGGGTCTGAAATAGTCCCTAACCAAAAAAAACTATCCGTTTAGTCCTTAAGAATGTATTTCCGGGACAGATTAGTCCTTCTGTCACAAATTAGTCCCTAACAATTTTTAAGTGATACCAGTAAAGTCCCTAAGAAACATGACCGTGAGCCAAATTAGTCCCTATTAACATGCACTAAACATGATAGAAACACTACAAAATATGACAGAATGACTAATCTGTCCCGGAAATACATTCTTAAGGACTAAACGGATAGTTTTTTTTGGTTAGGGACTATTTCAGACCCGAGTGTTTTTCTCAGGGACCAAATTGGGGGTTTAGTCTTTGATTAATTCATGATGACCCATTAATCATATAAAGAACTGAATTAGGTGTGTGTGTGATAATGTGAACAATGTTTCACATTAGGAGGCTAAGAATTAGGAGTAATGATAGGTGAACACCCAAATGGGACACCCATTTGGGACACCTGGTTAATCATGTATAAATATTTGGTTAATTCAATTCATTATATTATTAATCATGTGCAAATATTTGGTTAATTCATGATGACCCATTAATCATATAAAGAACTGAATTAATCATATATTTGCATGTGATTAACCAAATATTTACATGATTATGGTAAATAAGTCCATTAACCATATAATGAACTGAATTAACCAACTATTAATACATGATTAACCAGGTGTCCCAAATAAATGTCTCATTTGGATGTTCACCTATTATTACTCAAGAATTAGGATGTTCAACATAATGATAAAAGCCTAACAGTCCCACAATGATTTAAAAGTTACTTTTTTATATAAAAAAAGGTAAAAGGTGTTCCTTTTAGGTCACAAGAGAGAGAGAACAACTTTGGTAACCTATCTAAGTGCAGCATTACCGCAGATGAGAGAAAGAAAAAGCAAGAGTATCGCTGATGGTTGATTTTTGTACTGAACAGGGAGTAGCATAGATCAAAAATATTAAAGAAAAAAAGAAAGATTTTTGGGGAGACACTAGCATTTGCCTTGTACTAACAAAGAAACTCGTGCTAAGCACGGGTCTAAAAGATATTTTAATAATAATTATAATCATAGATATAATACTTAATATATAATTTAGTTATTAATCATAATCATAACTAAAAGGAAATTTCAAAATCAATTTGATTAATTTTTTTTATAATACAATTTTTAACACACCATAAACCATCAAAGAATGTATAAATTTAAGTTCTAAATGCTCTCTAATAGAAAGTTAGTCACCATATTAATGATTTCCACCCAAATAATAGACCTCTTAGCCTTAAAAGTTAAAACTTCTCATTCCTTTACAGTAAACAAATTTACATGCAGTAGATAATCACACAATTAACAGATGTAAATATTTCTTGATAGCAATTATGGAATTCGTTACAGCAAATTTTTTTTTTACACATCCAATTAAGTGAAAAGAGACACGAAAAGCATCATATAAAAGTATAAATAAACTGAAATTCCCTAACCAAAGTGTTGTGACAAATTTCAAGACTACTTGGAATATGTTGTTTGTTACAAGACTTAAAACATTCCTATGAGCAACTTTAGCCAACTAAGCACTGTAAGGTGGTGTTTGGTATCTGGAATGTTTTATTGGCAGACAAACTACATTCCTGGGAATGTGATTCCCGGGAATAAAGTTTTCTCACCTTTACACGTGGGAATAGAGTTTTCCCAAGTTTATAACTATCATTCACTAATTTTATTCCCGGGAATCTTTTATACCTGAGAATAAATTTTTAAAACTTGTAACAAATATGGGAAAACTTCATTCCCATGCCAACATTCCCAAGAATACTTTTTTAAAACTTGTAACAAACGCTACCTAAAAGAGATCTTGAAGCTAATTGATGACAACCAAATGGTGAGTTTGCCTTTGATGATATTTTTTGGTTGAATTCTTAACAAGTTACAAAACCAAGTCAGAATTGTGTTTTAACATAAAAGGAAGAAAATATGAAAATGGGTGAAGATTAGAGATGGTATGGTGCCACAAACAAAGAGTTTGATAGGCCGAGGAAGTTCGCCACAAGAATCTTGGATTCTTGATAAGAACAATAGTTGGCTCAACCAAGAACCAAAGAGAACAAAGTCTCACAATGGATTTCAACCAAATTCAACATCCAAGTTCTTTTTCATGTGTTTAGGGGTGTAATACATATAGAGTGTGGCTGCCAACGTTTGGCTCACACCTTGTCTTTTCAAGATTCCATAATCCCCTCACTAACTAAGCTTAAATCTTGCCACTAAATGGTGAGTTAATTTTCTCTTTCCACCATTATGTGGTTGTTACACATAAATCCCTTCTTTATTCCCCTAATTATGTGGTGGTTACACTTGTTTCTCAAATTAAAAGCGTAACCCCCATAATTTATTCAAAATACCAACACACTAATTTAGGAGTTCTTATAGCATGCAAGCTAAAGATTCCTCCCACTAAGACACTCACAAATTCGTTTTCCCTCATGGATTACAAGTGGGTTGCCCCAAAAACATCACTTAGTAATTGGGCTCACTCATAAAACTCATTTACACTTATTGAATTAAAATAAATAACTAAATGGACTTATAACTAGAGCACGCCCCATTTGAACATGATCATGTGTCTTCTAGTTGAATGAGATAGGTCATCAATTTGGGCTCCATTCCATTTGGTCTCATTCTTGAGTTTGCTTCTATCAAAATAACCACTATGTAATTAAGAGCTTGTTGAGATTTCTTGTGTCTAAATCTTGTCATGGGCCCACCAAGTCCTTGATTTGATTCTTGATCCATGGTCTTCATTGGGCTCATATCATTCTTGTTGGAAAGTTGAGTTGCCCCCCCACGGCTCATATCATACCCTCCTTCTTTAAGAAAATTCGTCCTCGAATTTATGACTTCAATCCCAAGCATGTTATCAAATCTTGTGTTTAGATATCCATATTGTTGGGTAACCATGCAAGTTCCCAAGTCATGGGGTACCTCCCTTGGGATGAACTCTTCAATTACATCGGTTGTATCAAACTTAAGTTCAAAATATATTTCAATAGGAGGTAAAGCATGAGTAGGTGCTTTATTGAGCCTTTTGGAATCCTTGCAAGTTTCCAAACCATGGGGTACTTCCTTTGGGATGAAATCTACAAATTCCTGTAAAAGAGTTTTAAGTATTTAACACTACTAGGCAAAGAGAGATCATGAGAAGCATTGGCAATTAAACAAAAGTCCTTGCAATAAATTAGGCATTGGGGCTGTCTTGAAATCAAAGCCCTCTTTTCCTCACTTTTTGTTGCCAAAGAATTCTCTTTTTGCTCACTTTTTTTCTCATTTTTTCTCTCTTGCTCGTCACTCTTCTTTTCACTCTCTTTTTCTTTTTCCTCTTGATCATCACTCGTCTTTTCATTCTCTTTTTCTTCTTCCTTTTGATCATCACTTTTCTTTTCACTCTCTTTTGCTTTTGCCTCATTCTCATGTTTTGCTTTCTCTCTCTCTTTCTTCTCACTCTCTTTCTTGTTGGAGTCTTCCACCAACTTCTTCACATGGTCTTCAAAACTTTCTAATTGTCTTTTCATTCTTTCCTCTTTTCTCAACCTCTTTTTTTCGTTCTCTCTCATCTTCTTGTCACGCCTCTCATGCATTTGCCGGATCCACTCTTCAACCTCTTTCCTATGTTCTTGCACAGTCGAAATTTTCAAATCACAACATAGCAAATAATACAAGTTAGAAAATAACAAAATATATATGTAAGAACCAATCCACTCACCAAGTGTGCACAATGTATATTTCACTCAATTGGCTTTTTCCACACAAGATTTAATTTTCACTCTTGCCTTCTTCCACTCAATTGTTCTCTTTTAGGCTTAGAGGAGTCAAACAACAATCCACACAAAAATCCAAAAAATTCAAGTAACAAAAATCACAAAACTTATCAAAAAACAAAGGAAACAAAAGAAAGGCTAGAAAAGCAAAGCTTTGGAAATAAGAACAAAGGAAGAAGGGAAATATTTTTTTTTTCAAGAATACAAATTGCTCAAATAGACTTTTCTCTTCCTTTTTTTTTCAAGATTTCATGCACAATTTTTTTTTAATTGGTGCACAATTTTTTTTTTCTTTCAAACTTTGAAGAAGAGAATCACACTTGTAAACTTGTTTTTTTTTTTGAGCAAGAACAACAACCACGGAATTTTCCCTTCACAAATAGAATCAAAGTGTAATTTTTAGTTTTTTTTTTTTTTTTGGTTTTTGGGTTCAAAAGAAGAAAAGAAGAAAGGTAGAAGATGAAGAACAAAAACTCAAAAAAAAATTCAACCAAAGCCTAAGCTTTGATACCACTTGATGACAACCAAATGGTAAGGTTGCCTTTGATGATCTTTTTTGGTTGAATTCTTAACAAGTTACAAAACCAAGTCAGAATTGTGTTGTAACATAAAAGGAAAAAAATATGAAAATGAGTGAAGATTAGAGATGGTATGGCGCCACAAACAAAGAGTTTGATAAGCCGAGGAAGTTCGATACAAGAATCTTGGATTCTTGATAAGAATAATAGTTGGCTCAACCAAGAACCAAAGAGAACAAAGTCTCACAATGGATTTCAATCCAAATTCAACGTCCAAGTTCTTTTTCACGTGTTTAGGGGTGTAATACATATAGAGTGTGGCTGCCAACTTTTGGCTCACACCTTGTCTTTTCAAGATTCCATAATCCCCTCACTAACTAAGCTTAAATCTTGCCACTAAATGGTGAGTTAATTTTCTCTTTCCACCATTATGTGGCTGTTACACATAAATCCCTTCTTTATTCCCCTAATTATGTGGTGGTTACACTTGTTTCTCAAATTAAAAGTGTAACCCCCATAATTTATTCAAAATACCAACACACTAACTTAGGAGTTCTTATAGCATGCAAGCTAAAGATTCCTCCCACTAAGACACTCACAAATTCGTTTTCCATCATGGATTACAAGTGGGCTGCCCCAAAAACATCACTTACTAATTGGGCTCACTCATCAAAACCATTTACACTTATTGAATTAAAATAAATAACTAAATGGACTTATAACTAGAGCACGCCCCATTTGAACATGATCATGGGTCTTCTAGTTGAATGAGATAGGTCATTAATTTGGGCTCCATTCCATTTGGTCTCATTCTTGGGTTTGCTTCTATCAAAATAGCCACTATGTAATTAAGAGCTTGTTGGGATTTCTTGTGTCTAACTCTTGTCATGGGCCCACCAAGTCCTTGATTTGATTCTTGATCCATGTTCTTCATTGGGCTCATATCATTCTTGTTGTAAAGTTGAGTTGCCCCCCCACGGCTCATATCACTAATAGATTGTGGTGGCACTCATGCACGTAACTACTAATAGTAGTGTTAACAGAAGGTTGTAATTTATTTTTCACATTAACCATTATTTAATTAATGGTTGAAATCATTGTTGTTAGCTATAAAAGCACGTATAGTTTTCGTTCATTTCAATTCAATGTAATAACTTCTTGGCTCATCAACTTTTATAGAGTTTTCTTCGATTCTTCTCCTTGTTGCTATATTTACTTCTCTAGTTTTTAACTGAGTTATCTGGCGCTTCCGCATAATATTGTTCTTATACCTTAACAAGTGGTATCTAGAGCCATTATTCAGTTGGGAATTTAAGATGTCTACCGTTACCAAATTTGACATTGAGAAGTTTGATGGCAATATTAGTTTTTCAATTTGGCGAGTCCAAATGAAGGTCGTTCTTACACAAATGGATTAAAGAAAGCTTTAGATGGAAAGTTAAAGAAACCGACTTCCATGACCAATGAGCAATGGGACTAGTTGGATGACAAGGCACTTTCTGCAATCCAACTTTGCTTATACAAGGAGGTTCTTCGTGAAGTAGTCAGTGAAACTACCGCTGTAGAATTATGGCTTAAGTTAGAGTCTTTTTATATGACTAAGAGCCTCGCAAGCAACCTTCGTCTCAAAGAGCAATTATATACAATCTGTATGGCTATAGGTACTCCTATTCAATCTCATCTTAATGAGTTTAATTCAATTATTATGGATCTTGAAAATATTGACATAAAGATTGATGACGAAGATAAAGCTATTTTATTGGTTGTCTCTTTGCCTTCTACCTATAAACACTTCAAAGAAATCATGTTGTACGGAAACAATGATACTTTATCTTTTGAAGATGTTAAATCTAATTTAATGTCCAATGAAAAATTTGATTTAGAAGTTCATTCCGAGGACAAGGGAGAAGGTTTGAATATTAGAGGTAGAACTCAAGAAAAAAGGAGTATCGATAGTAGAAAATCAAGGTCCAAATCTAGGAGACCTAAAACTAACAAAACATGTCACCATTGCCAGAAAATTGGGCATGATATTTCTGATTGTTTAATCTTGAAGAAAAAGGAAGAGAAAAAGAAGTCTCTATTACCCGCTGAAGTTGCTAATATTGAAACTGACTATGACAATGACATTTTGTTATCCGTCATTTATTCTGAAAAGAGGAGTAAACAGAATGGATTCTTCATTCTGGATGTACTTTTCATATGTGTCTGCATAGAGACTTGTTTACTTAATGGGCAATGATGCTGAATGCAAGGTTGTTGTCATTGGAAATATTCATATCAAGACCTATGGTGGTGTTGTTAGGACTTTGACTAAAGTTCGTTATATTCCTGACTTGAAGCGAAACTTGATTTCTCTCGGCACCCTTGAGTCTCTGGGGTGTAAGTATTCAGCTGAAGGTGGAGTTTTAAAAGTATCAAAAGGTGCCCTTATTGTGATGAAAGCTAACCGGGTTGGTATTTTATATGTCTTGCAAGGTTCTGTTGTAACAGGGTTAGTAGCTGTATCTTCTTCCATGCCTGGCATTGATGTCACCAAATTATGGCATATGCGCCTTGGCCATATGAGTGAAAAAGGCATGCACCTTCTAAGCAAGCAAGGTCTTCTTGGAAAACATGATATTGGCAAGTTGGAGTTTTGTGAACATTGTGTTTTGGGGAAACAAAAAAGAATTAGTTTCTCTACTGCAACTCACCGTACAAGAGACGTTCTTGATTATACTCACTCAGATCTGTGGGGACCTTCCAAAATTCATTCTCATGGAGGATGTCGTTATATGATGAGCATTATCGATGACTTTTCTCGTAAGGTTTGGGTTTACTTTCTGAGGCATAAAAATGAGGCATTTGCAATTTTTAAGAAGTGGAAAATTCTTGTTGAAAACCAAACAGGGAAGAAGGTCAAAAAATTTAGAACAGATAATGTGTTATAATTTTGTGAAGGTGACTTTAACGAGTTCTGTGCATATCATGGCATTGCTAGACATAAAACCATTCCACATAATCCTCAGCAGAATGGTGTTGTAGAACGAATGAACATGACTTTACTTGAGAAAGCTCAATGCATGCTCTCAAATGCTGGTTTATGGCATCGACGTGAATTTTGGGCTGAAGCAATTTCAACTGCATGTTACTTGTTCAACCGTTCTCAACACTCGGCACTTGATTTCAAAATTCCAAAAGAAATTTGGTTAGGTCACCCAGTTAAATATTCTAATTTGAGGATTTTTTTGATGTCCTGCATATGCACATGTTGATGATGACAAATTAGGTCCTAGAGTTGTTAAATGCATATTTCTTGGTTATGCATCTGAGTCTAAAGGATATCGTTTATGGTGTTCCGATTCTAAGTCATAAAAAGTAATTCTTAGCAGAGATGTATGAAGATGCATTACTATCTGGAAAACAATCTTCTATGTCTTCTTCTACTAGTACAGGTAATTTCCAGAGTACCAATGAGAAGGTGGAGTTAGAATTGAAGTCTGTAAATCCTAATTTTGATGTTCTTTCTTCCTCAACAAACGAGCTTAGCGTTAATGATCATGATCGTGATCATAATTATGAGATCTCTTCTCCTATTGAGCCACAACAAGATGATTATTGTATTGCACGAGATAGACCGAGAAGACATATTAGAAGGTCAGCGAGATATGCAGATGATGATAATTTAACTACTTATGCATTGTTTGTTGCACAAGAGGTAAACGAAGGTGTTGAGCCTACCAGCTATACTGAAGATGTTTCTTGTGTTAATTCTTCAAAGTGGCTAGTGACTATGAATGAAGAAATTGAAAGTCTTCATAAGAATGATACTTGGGATTTGACAAACCTTCCTAAGGGAAAAAGGCCATTAAGATGTAAATGGATTTATAAGAAGAAAGATGGCATTCCTGGTATTGAAGATCCCAAATGCAAAGCACGATTGGTTGTTAAAGGTTTTAGCCAAAAGGAAGGTGTTGAATTTAATGAGATTTTTTCTCCTGTTGTTCATCACACCTCTATTCGTATTTTGATCGCTCTTGTTGATTTACTTGATTTAGAATTGGAGTAACTTGATGTGAAGACAACTTTTCTACATGGAGAGCTAGAAAAAGAGCTTTATATGGAGCAACCTGAGGGATTCGTTGCTCCTGGCAAGGAGCATCTTGTTTGTCAACTAAATAAATCGTTGTATGGTCTGAAGCAAGCTCCAAGACAGTGGTATAAAAGATTTGATTCCTTTATAATTGCACACGATTATTCTAGAAGTCAGTTTAATGACTGTGTTTATTTAAGAAAACTTCCAAATGGGTCTTTTATATATTTGTTACTTTACGTTGATGACATGTTGATTGCATCTCTTGACAAGTCTTCGATCAGAAAGTTAAAGACCCAACTCAGCAATGAGTTTGAAATGAAGGAGTTAGGTGCAGCTAAGAAAATTCTTGGTATGGAGATTCACAGGGACCGTCAAACTGGTAAATTGTTCTTGTCACAAAAGAAATATATTGAAAAAGTGCTTGACAAGTTTAATATGAGTAATTGCAAACTTGTCTCTACTCCACTTGCTGCACATTTCAAGTTATCTTCAGACCTTTGTCTACAGACAGAAGAAGAGAAAGAACATATGTCACACATTCCTTATGCTAGTGCAGTTGGTAGTCTTCTGTATCCTATGGTGTGCACTATACCTGATTTGGCATATGTTGTTAGCACACTGAGTCGATATATGCATAATCCTGGTAAGGAGCATTGGAATGCTGTGAAATGGATTTTTTGGTATCTAAAAGGTACTTCTGATATTGGCTTGGTATTTGACAACAACAAAACTACAACCAATGATGTTATGGGTTTTGTTGATTCGGATTATGGTGGTGATCTTGACTGGAGAAGATCTCTTTCTGGTTATATATTTACTCTTTGTAATTGTGCTATCAGTTGGAATGCTACACTTCAGTCTATTACTGTGTTGTCTACAACTGAAGAAGAATATATAGCAGCAATAGAGGGTGTGAAGGAGGCTCTTTGGCTTCAAGGTTTGGTCAATGAACTTGGTTTAACACAAGATGTTCTTATTGTGTTTTGTCATAGTCAAAGTGCTATTCATTTGACCAAGAATAGTCGTTATCATGACAAGACGAAACATATAAAAGTGAAGAATCACTTTATCCGAGATATTGTTGCTTCTGGTAATGTTATAGTGACGAAGATTCACACTTCTGAGAATCCAGCAGACATGCTCACTTAGTCACTTCCAAATGTCAAGTTCCAACATTGTTTGGACTTGGTTGGTCTCCACAGTGTTTGAAGACATGACAATGAACAACTAGTTGGATTCGAGCCAAGGTGGCGATTGTTCTACTGAATCCAAGGTGGAGATTGTTCGGTAGATTGTGGTGGCTCTCATGCACGTAGCTATTATTAGTAGTGTTAACAGAAGGTTGTAATTTATTTTTCATATTAACCATTATTTAATTAATGGTTGAAATCATTGTTGTTAGCTATAAAAGCACGCGTAGTTTTTATTCATTTCAATTCAATGTAATAACTTCTTGGCTCATCAACTTTTATAGAGTTTTCTTCGTTTCTTCTCCTTGTTGTTATATTTACTTCTCTAGTTTTCAACTGAGTTTATCTGGTGCTTCCACATAATATTGTTCTTATACCTTAACAAAAACTTGTAACAAACTCTACCTAAATGAGATCTTGAAGCTAAAATCCATTTCTTAGGAAGGCCTTTAATATCTGCATATGTAATTGCAGAAGCCAGATGAAGATATATATGACATAAGCCAATTCTAAGGTCACTCAAGCTTCAATGTGATATGAATTTCCATGCTAAAATGGGAACTTTAGTTACAACAGATTGCCATGTGGAATTGGGAGTGGAAAATGAGGAAGCAAGTCTGAGAATGAGCAACCAATCGAAGGCACTGCATGAAGTAACTGAAGGGGGGACAAAACGCAAAGGACGAATGTGAATTGGGGTGCAACGAATCATGATGAATCTAGACTTCCTTCTATCTATTTCTAATTCCTCTCTGATATGAATTCTCTTCTCAATGCTAACTTCCTTTATCACATTTCTCTTCTATGAACTTTCTCGGTCCTCTGTTAACTGTAAATCCAATTTGTATTGAGCTTATAATGAGGCTTGAGCATCCCGTGGCCGCTGTATCACAGACAGTGGGATCCCGGTGGAACCACCTCCATGAGTTTCTCTAAACCCTCTTCTTTTTAATTATCTTTTGCCTTGCTTTGTTTTTCTTTTGTTTTCCTTTAGCTCTTGAACAATTTGAGAAGCTCAAGAGCTTGTGTGTGGGTCTTGTGTCGGCAAGCTTGATTGGGTTTTGTTGAATTTTGCATAGATTGATTGCATGATAGATGTTGACTGTTGATGATTTTCCTCCTAAGTCTTGAAAATTGAAAATTTGATCCCCATTTGAAAAATTGAAAATTGAACTTTGAGATATTCTGTTATGATTGCATGATTTATGATAAGTTTGGGGTGATAGGATGCACACACTGGGGATTGAATCTCGGTCAAACAATTTGCGAAAAATGTCCAGGTGAGGATTTGAGCCTCCAACATGATTTTGATTGTGTGAATCACTTTTGAGTTGCACTTTCCCGATTTTGCTTGAATCTCTTCATGGTTTGCATGCTTATGTGTTGCATCAGATGATTTAGGCAATTTTCTTTGAATTAACTGCTTGGCCTAAATTGAACCAGTCCCTAATGCATGTTCCTTAGTTAGCCCCATTGAGCCTAATTAGCCTATTGCTTCTTGATAACCCTATGTTATGAGCCTAAATCTGGAAAAACCATGTTAACCCGATCTTAGGATTAGGAGAGCATGGAAGCTTAGTAAGAGAATGGTCGCAAGAAACTAAGTTTGGGGGTGGCTACAAGGATATGATGTACTGTTTGGGATTGAGAAAAAGAAAAAAATTAATAAAAAAAAGGTTGGAGCCAAAGGCAAAAAGAGAAAAAGAAAAAAAAGGACAAAATTGTCAAAAAGGGTATTAGAAGCAAAAGGCTGTAGTCACCCAAAAGCAAAAAGAAAAATGGAAAAAGGAACTTGAGTGGAAATTCAATGTGTCAAAATTCTCATGCTCTCTTAGTTCCTAGGGACTTAAGCCTAGTACCTTTGTATATCCTACCCTTAGCCAGGCCCCATTACAACCTTTAAAAGACATTTTGATGTTGCATGCACGTTTCGGTGGGAACTTTGTTTGAGATGAAAATCAATTTCATGGGAAGTGCTCTTAAAAATGAAATTGAGTGAAATGTTGATAGCCTAGACAAACTGAGCGAATGAGTGAAACACTAAATTCCCTTGTGAGGAAGGCGATTGTTTGAATTTGGTGATCTCCTTTTTGTGTGTAACTTAGATCCCTTGCTTAGATTAATGACTGCTTGAATGGTAGAATTCTCAATGTTTAAAGTAGATGAATTTGGGGATCACATTGTTACAAAGGGGGGGAATCATTGAGGAAAAATTGTTTTGATGAAGTGCTTGAAATTTGTGCGGAATTTGATTGAACCTTTGAGCTTGCCAAGTCTGAGTCTTTTTGAGTTTTAGTTTGCTTGGGGACAAGCAAAGTTTAAGTTTGGGGTATTTTGATCAGCCTCTGGCTCGACTAGTTTTATGACTAGTATGACCATGATTTTGTGCTAATTATATTTCGTTTTTGCCCAAATTAGATTAAATTGTCCTCAAGCAACATTTTGAGTCGTTTAAGTAGTTTTAGGTTAATTTAGCCAGTTTTGAGTCAAATAATGAACTTATGGCTATTTCATTGTTTTCAGGTTAACTTAGAGCCAAAGGAATGAAGAAAACAATGGAAAAATGCAATTCTGGAATATTCGCCTAGCGAGAGACTACTCGCCACGCGAGCCTGAAGACCAGCACGAGCAGCAACAGTCACCCTCTCTGGCTCGCCTCGCGAATCATGTTTCGCCACGCGAGAAATCCAAACACTGAAGGACTGTTCATAAGATTCGCCTCGCGAAACATGTTTCGCCTCGCGAGCGACCGCATCTCAGAATCTGTATTTATAGTCTGTTTTAGGGCAGAACTGATAGATCTTCTTTTTCTTCTTCTTTTTGGTAGACGGCCACGAATTAGGTTTAGAGTTTTGTGTTCCTTTTGTAATGCTGAGCTAGTCTCCTTTGATCAATCTACTGTAACCGGATTGCAACGCCGCTTGAGGTTCTGTAATTCCTGAACTCATTGCTATTCTCTTTCAATATTGTTCTGTATGTTCTGTTTGCTTAATTCAGGATTATATAGAATACGTATTGATTTGTTTCGATGATTGTGTGTTCCTATATTTAATCGCGTTTGCTTAATTCACGAAGGGCTTCACCTCGTTTGCTTAATTCGGGAATAGGAACATATGTCTCGTAGCATCGGTTTCGCTTGTTAATTGATGTTACAATTGAAAAGGGTTTAGAATCCGCTTAGGTCTTGGATTTATATGAACCAATGATAGTGGGAAACCGAAAGCAGTAGGTTGATCATTTTTAGCTATTTGATAGTTATTTTATTTGCATTATTTTCTGCTTTTTTTTCTTTATTTAATTTCAATCTAAAACCCCCCAAATCTGACTTTTCTGTTAACGACAATCAAAGAGTCCTTGTGAGATGATACTCGAGTTGTCGCTCCCCAACTACATATTTTTACAAACCGCTCTTCTTTTTGAGTTCAGGAATTACAGAACCTCAAGCGGCGTTGCAAACCGGTTATAGTAGATTGATCAAAGGAGACTAGCTCTCCATTACAAAAGGAACATAAAACTCTAAACCTAATTCGTAGTCGTCTACCAAAAAGAAGAAGAAAAAGAAGATCTATCAGTTCTGCCCTAAAATAGACTATAAGTACAGATTCTGGATTGCGGTCGCTCGCGAGGCGAAACATGTTTCGCGAGGTGAATCTTATGAACAGTCCTTCAGTGTTTGGATTTCTCGCGAGGCGAAACATGATTCGTGAGGCGAGCCAGAGAGGGTGACTGTTGTTGCTCGTGCTGGTCTTCAGGCTCGCGCGGCGAGTAGTCTCTCGCGAGGTGAATATTCCAGAATTGCATTTTTCCATTGTTTTCTTCATTCCTTTGGCTCTAAGTTAACCTGAAAACAATGAAATAGCCATAAGTGCATTATTTGACTCAAAGCTGGCTAAATTAACCTAAAACTACTTAAACGACTCGAAATGTTGCTTGAGGACAATTTAATCTAATTTGGGCAAAAACGAAATATAATTAGCACAAAACCATGGTCATACTAGTCATAAAATTAGTCGAGTCAGAGGTTGATCAAGGCTCATTCAGTTTGATCAATAAAATCTACTCAAGCAAGATTTATGTGTGTTCATCTAATTTGTTAAGTGGTTATTTCATCTCCCCTTTGTTGGTTTGATTTATAATAGTAGTCTTTGCCTTTTCCCTCATTTTGATTACTTCACTCAGTGCCTTGGATTTGTTATTGTAAGAATTAATGTCTCATGTGTGTGACAAATATTAGTTGTCGTTTAATATTTGAATGAAAGGACCTATTGTTTGATATTTGAATGAATGGTTATGACTCTTGGGAAGGAGTCTTATGAATGAAATGATGTATTGCTTGATGGAAGCAATTATAAAAGGAAGGAAATGAAACATTTCCTTATCTCTGCCTAGAAAGAAAGTCTCCTAATTTCCATCAAAGTTAGAGGCATAAAGAGGAAGGAAAGGGATAGAAGAGTTTCCATTGTTGATTGAAATTCAAGCAAAGAAGTATTAACATTTAAGCATGGAGAAATGTTAGTGTTTCTATTCATCCTATTAGTGAAGACTATGAATTCTTAAGATCTTATTAATGGCTCATGTATGATAGAGTTTACATGTGGTATCAGAGCAAGTGTTAGGGAATTTATAGTTTTCCATTGATGATGTTTGAATTCCCCAATTTTATGAACCCTAATTTTAAATATTGGGAATTTATAAATTATGATTTTTTATTCCGTTGCACTGTGATTGTTAAAAGTATGTAAGTTTCAATTATGATTTTCCCTGTATGTTTTCGAAATGCAAATGCCATGATGAATCCTTTTGAAATGCTTTCAAATATCATTTTGAAACTAAATGCTCCTATACGTGTTTCGAAATTGGGGAACAAGGAAACGTGAAATTTTCGGAATTGAGAATAACTATTCCCAAATGTGAATTGCTTCCATATTTTAAATGATAATCAAATATCAATTTGATGAAAGTCTCCCTATACCTGAACTTTAATTACCAAAATTGAGAGTTATGAGTTTTTTAAATCTTCTGTACAAGATGATTGTATATATTCGTATATGTTATGAAGTATGCATATTTTGGGATTAAATGTATGATGTATTTGTTAATCACCAAAGCTGTCAAATCTGAAAGTTTATTTAATTCCAAATGAATGATAATTTATTTCAATTACCCATAGAGTGTGATGCTATAAATGACATGATGATTGTGAGTTTATGAGTAAATTGAAGTTCATTGTTATAAGGCATTTATGGATCACCTAAAGGTTGATTAGTTGTTCTTATAATTAGTGGACATGATTGATGGTGATGTGAATGCACTATTAGTTTTATTTATATGTCCAGAGATAGTAAATATTTCTAGTTAGTGCATATTTCATTGCCTAATAATGTTGACTGTATTAGCATCATTATGTTTGTTGTGCATTGATGTATCACTCAAAGGAGAACATTAATGTTCATTGAATGTTTAATGTTTATTGTCTGAATTTGATTGTATGTTATTTTATGACTCAAAGCATTAATGTGAAGCATGTGTTAATCGCAGTATCTGTTCCTATGTCTTTACATTTGCATGCTACGTCTGTTCCAACATTTAATGGGCTGAACTTCTCTGAATGGAGTGAACAAATCCAATTTCACCTTGGTGTAATGGATCTTGATTTGGCTCTTCAAGTTGAGAAGCCTGCTGCTATTACTGATGCTAGTAGCAATGAAGAGAAGGCTCATTTTAAGGCTTGGGACAAACAGACTAAGTTTGATGTTTATGCGAATGAGCATAGCAAGTAACATTAAGTCTGCTCTTCCTAAAACTGAAAGTACAAAAGAATTTATGAAAAATGTAGAAGAGCGCTCCCAAACTGCTGACAAGTCTCTTGCTGGGACATTAATGAGTACCTTAACCACCATGAATTTTGATGGTTCTCGTACTATGCATGAGCATGTTATTGAAATGATAAATATTGCAGCAAGACTTAAGTCATTGGGAATGGAAGTGGATGAGAATTTCCTTGTGTAGTTCATTTTGAACTCAGTACCGTCTGATTATGGTCCGTTCCAAACGAACTACAACACCATGAAAGATAAATGGAATGTCAATGAATTGCACAGTATGTTGGTTCAAGAGGAAACGAGACTTAAGAATCAAGGAAGTTACTCAATCCATTATGTGAACCATCAAGGAGCTGGTAAGAATGCTGATAAGAAACATGGAAAGGGGAAAGCACCACTAAAGATAAATGAGTCCTCCGTTAAGATCCAGAAGAAAGGAAATAATGACAAATGTCATTTCTGTGGGAAATCTGGACATTTCCAGAAGGATTGCCCCAAACGTAAGGCTTGGTTCGAAAAGAAAGGTGGGCTTAATGCTTTTGTATGTTTCGAATCAAATTTAACTGAAGTTCCTCATAATACTTGGTGGATTGATTCTGGATGTACGACTCATGTTTCTAATACGATGCAAGGATTTCTTACGATCCAAACCATGAGCCCAAATGAGAAGTTTGTATTCATGGGGAATAGAATGAAAGTTCCAGTGGAAGCTATCGGGACTTATCATTTGATCCTTGACACTAGACATCATTTAGATTTATTTGAAACTTTGTATGTACCTAATATTTCTAGGAATTTAGTTTCTTTGTCTAAACTTGATGTTGCTGGATACTCTTTTAAGTTTGGTAATGGATGTTTCAGTTTTATAAACATACATTTATGATTGGATCTGGTATACTTATTGATGGTTTATATAGATTGGATCTTGATAATCTATATCCTGAAACACCGATGACCTTGCATCATAATGTTGGCACTAAACATGGTTTAGTGAATGAACGTTCTGCTTATTTGTGGGATAAGCGCTTGGGTCACATTTCCAATAAAAGAATGGTAAGACTTATAAAGAATGAAGTCCTTCCAGATTTGGATTTTACTGACCTTAATATTTGTGTGGATTGTATTAAAGGAAAGAAAACAAAACACACATAGAAAGGCGCCACAAGAAGCACTCAGATTCTTGAGATAGTTCACACTAATATATGTGGACCTTTTGATGTTAATTCTTTCGGTAAGGAAAAATACTTTATCCCCTTTATTGATGATTTTTCACATTATGGATATGTCTATTTACTGCATGAGAAGTCTCAAGCGGTGAATGCCTTAGAAATTTATGTAAATGAAGTTGAAAGGCAATTGGACAGAAAGGTGAAAATCATAAGGTCTGATAGAGGTGGTGAGTATTACGGAAGGTATGATGAAAATGGACAATACCCTAGTCCGTTTGCTAAATTCCTATAAAATTGTGGCATATGTGCTCAATACATAATGCCAGGTAAAACACAACAAAATGGTGTATCCGAAAGGTGTAACTGAACCTTAATGGATATGGTTAGGAGTATGTTAAGCAATGCATCTTTACCCTATCATTGTGGATGTATGCCTTAAAAACTGCCATGTATTTGTTGAACAGGGTTCCTAGTAAGGCAGTTCCAAAGACACATTTTGAATTGTGGACTGGAAGGAAACCTAGTTTAAGGCACCTGCATGTTTGGGGTTGCCAAGTAGAAATAAGGATTTATAATCCACAAGAAAAGAAACTGGATACAAGAACAATCAGTGGATATTTCATTGGTTATCCAGAAAAGTATAAGGGGTTTAGATTTTATTGTCCTACCCATAGTACAAGAATTGTTGAAACTGGGAATGCTAGGTTCATTGAGAGTGGTGAAACCAGTGGGAGTGAAGCTTCACGAAATGTGGAGATTAATGAAGTAAGAATACAAGTTTCTTTGTATGTTCCTATTGCTCAAGCTGTTGTTCCTCAAATTGTTGAACCGTATAATAATCAAGAAGAACAACAAATTAATGTTCCCGAGGTTGACAATGAACCTATAATAGAATAACCATGAGAAATAGCATTAAGAAGATCCCAAAGAGAAAGAAGATCAGCTATACTAAATGATTATGTGGTATATCTACAAGAGTCAAAAAATGACTTAGGAATTGATAATGATCCAATTTCGTTTTCACAAGCCATGAATGGTGATAATGCTGATAAATGGTTAGATGCCATGAAAGATGAGCTTAAATCCATGAACAGAATGATGTTTGGGACCTCGTAGAATTACTTGAAGGTTGCAAGAAAGTTGGGTATAAATGGGTCTTTAAGACTAAGCGTGACTCTCATGGAAACCTTGAACGTTACAAGGCCAGACTTGTTGCTAAAGGTTTTACTCAGAAAGATGGCATTGATTACAAAGAAACGTTTTCACCAGTTTCCAAGAAAGATTCTTTCAAAATTATCATGGCATTGGTAGCTCAGTATGATTTAGAGTTGCATCAATTGGATGTGAAAAATGCCTTTCTAAATGGGAACTTAGAGGAAGATGTTTATATGAATCAACCAATGGGATTCATAGAGAAAGGAAAGGAACGCATGGTATGTAAACTTAAGAGATCAATATACGGACTTAAACAAGCTTCCCGACAATGGTATCTTAAGTTCAATGATACTGTTGTTTCTTTTGGATTTAAGGAAAACATTGTTGACTGGTGTATATATCTGAAGATCAGTGGGAGTAAGTTTATATTTCTGATTCTGTATGTTGTTGATATCTTGCTTGCAACTAATGATCTTGGTCTGTTAAGTGAGACCAAGAACTTTCTCTCTAACAATTTTGAAATGAAGGATATGGGTGAGGCAAGCTATGTGATCGAAATAGAAATATTCCGAAATAGATCACTTGGATTGTTGGGTTTGTCTCAGAAAGCATATATTAATAAAGTTTTTGAAAGATTTAGGACAGACAAGTGCTCAGCATCTCCTGTTCCAATTCAGAAAGGAGACAAGTTTAGTCTCATGCAATGTCCAAAGAATGATTTGGAATGGAAATAGATGGAAAATATGCCTTATGCATCTGTTGTTGGGAGTTTGATGTATGCTTAGACATGGACGAGACCAGATATAAGTTTTGCAGTTGGAATGCTGGGTAGATACCAGAGTAATCCAGGAATGGACCACTGGAAAGCTGCAAAGAAAGTTCTAAGATACTTGCAAGGAACGAAGGACTACATGCTTACTTATAGGAGATCTAATCAGCTTGAGGTGATTGGATATTCAGATTCAGACTTTGCTGGATGTGTGGATACAAGAAAGTCCACTTTTGGTTACGTATATCTTTTAGCCGGAGGAGCAATATCATGGAAGAGTGCGAAGCAGTCGGTCATTGCTGCATCCACTATGGAGGCTGAATTTGTGGCATGCTTTGAGGCCACTATTCAGGCTAATTGGCTGCAGAACTTTATTTCAGGACTTGGAATAGTCGACAGTATTGCCAGGCCGCTGAAAATTTATTGTGATAATTCTGCAGCTGTCTTCTTTTTGAAAAACGATGAGTACTCTAAAGGTGCTAAGATTATGGAAATAAAGTACTTTGCCGTTAAAGAAGAAGTTCAGAAACAAAGAGTGTCAATTGATCATATTAGCATTGAACTTATGATTGCCGGCCCTTAAACAAAAGGGTTACCGCCCAAAGCATTTACTTGTCTTGTTGAAATAATGGGCATTATGTCTGCTAGCGAATGTTAAATTATGTTTTTAATTCATTAATGATGTATGTATGACACTCTAAGCTTATTAATGTATAAGTTTCTAAAATTTTTGTTTTCAAACTTACGTGTGCACAATTATGAATGATGATGTTGAAAAACATGAATGATCTTTAAAATGACCTTATTGTTAGACATATTATGTATTTCCCATGAAAGTGTCATATTAGGAAGAAGACTAATATAGTAGTGCATGGAAGGAACTATGTCAAAGTAGGGATATATGACCGCCATGACTCTTATTATTTCTTGTTCTTAAATATGACTTATGATGAAACAATTGTCTTTATTTATGTGCATTATGATTGAGAATTTATTTGACCACATGAGGTTGTACTTTGTCACATGAGCCAAGTGGGAGAATGTAAGAATTAATGTCTCATGTGTGTGACAAATATTAGTGGTTGTTTAATATTTGAATGAAATGACATATTGTTTGATATTTGAATGAATGGTTATGACTATTGGGAAGGAGTCTTATGAATGAAATGATGTATTGCTTGATGAAAGCGATTATAAAAGGAAGGAAATGAAACATTTCCCTATCTCTGCCTAGAAAGAAAGTCTCCTAATTTCCATCAAAGTTAGAGGCATAAAGAGGAAGGAAAATGATAGAAGAGTTTCCATTGTTGATTGAAGTTCAAGCAAAGAAATATTAACATTTAAGAATGGAAAAATGTTAGTATTTCTATTCATCATATTAGTGAGACTATGAATTTTTAAGATCCTTATTAATAGCTCATGTATAATAGAGTTTTCAGTTATTCCTTCTCAGACTTGCTTACACGTTTTCATCTTTCAAGTGCCAATGCCACATGTCAATCAATTGTAACTTAACTTCTCATGTCAGAATTTGGTCCATAACATAATCCTGGACAGAAAACATAAGTTAATGAATTTAAATTTAGATAAAATACAAAAAATTATAAATATATGAAGAAAAAAAAAATATGGAATGACAATTATATCATACCTCAATGCCAGCACAACAAAATGATTGGTTATCACGTAGAAAAGAAAATGCATACTCACATTATCTTAACCTAAATTCATGTCTAATTGATGTTACGACAAAATGAATCTTAAATTTGGGTTAATAGCAGGGTCAATCAATACCTTGCTCGAAAGTCAAAAGAAAAATAAATAAAAGACTAAGGTAAGCTCGGGTAATTTTTTTAAAAATCCAGAAGATGAAGAAATAAAATAAGACAAATCATAGAAATTATAGAGACAAAGGGGGACAAGGAATCTCCAAAACATAAGAACATAACATAAAATTATAAATTTATGAAAGAAAATTATAAATTTATGTACTTATGGTACAAATCAATATTAAAGCATCTCATTTGTCATCACCTTGAACTGTTATGATATCTGTCTACATTGTTCCTCAGTGGGGTCAGCAACAGTTGGGTTCTAAGTGAATGGATGGAGCAAGAAGAAATAATAATTTGGTGCATACCATAGTTGCATTGGACAAAATAACATCGTAAACTTAAATTGCACTTCAACGCAGTTTGTTGAAGCAATCAAAAAAGATATTTCATAGGTCAACACTAAATGCATCTCCAGAGCAATCATTCCCATATGCCAACTTTACACTCTCTATAGCAGATTCTTCACTGACTACACAAGAGTTTGATTCCCTGCCAATAACTAATATTAAAACTCCTTTTTAAGATGGAAAAAATATTCTAAGAAGTACTGTTGTTACTAATGTATGTTATACAAATACAAATTCAGGGGAGATAGTGCATTTTTATGAAGAATAACATGATCTGTGGGGGAAAGGTCTTCTACAAAATCAGCAGTAGGCAAGAAATCTGCAACTAATAACCATGGCCATAGTTTCGCTACCTCAATCTTCTTTGGATCGATGGACCAACAAATGACAGAGACACCATGGTCGATCCACAACAACTGCGAGCTTTCAGAACCGCACCGCCACTGAACACCAGAAAAGCAACCACAGATCCAAACCATCGTCGTCCCCCACCAGGCCACCACCCACAGGAAAAAAATAAAGCAGATGAAGGGAAAAAATTGAAAGTGAAGACAGAAGCGACACTGAGAAGAGTTCTGAAGGTCAAATAGTTTTAGAGAAGTGACTGACCAACGTATTTAGAGAGGTAAAAGGAAATTTGATATAAGATGTTTTTTAAAATTAATAATAATTTTATTAAAATTATATATTTTATATTTAAATTTATTTTTATTATAAATTATTATGATTGATGTAAATTTTTGTCGCTACATATAATAATATATAAGATTTTTATAATTTATTGTTTAAGGTTTTAAATTATTATTTTTGTTAATTTTAAATAAAAAAAATTTTAAAACTTAAATTTGAATTTAAATAACTAAAAATATTTGGAGGTATAAAATTCTAACTTTAATTGCCTTAAACTAAGGGCCACCAAGGTTACAGGTTTTTTTGACCAAACTGAGTTTCTTTTAGAACCTATTTACTAGTTTAAGGTCGTTCTGAAACTATTTACCAATGGGGGTCCTTTTGGACACGTGGCATATTTTATTTTTTTCACACTGACGGGTCAAAGGTGCCAGTCAGACTGGCGCCTTCCAAGTCAAAGGACTGACGCCTTCCAAGTCAAAGGCGCCGGTCTGACTGGTGCCTACCAGTATTAAAAAAAAACAATTGATAGCAATAATAAGAGGTATAAAAAAATAATAGCAATAACAATTTACACCAATAAATACTCATCAATTATTACAGTAGTAAAAAAAAATTTACCTTGTAGTAACATTAATGTCATCGTTACTCCCTATACTTATAGTATAATTTTTTTAGTAGTGTTCCTTTAAAATTGCTGGTAACTTTCTTTTAATTCTTACAAGGTATTTTTTTTTTACTACTGTAATAGTTGATAAATATTTATTGGTGTGAATTGTTATTGTTATTATTTTTTTATGACTCTTGTGGTATTATTTGTTACTTGTTGTTAGGGGATTTTTTTATTGCCTTTTGTTGTTTTAAATAGATACTTTATCATTAATGTCATCGTTACTCCTTATACTTATAGTATAATTTTTTTTAGCAGTGTTCCTTTAAAGTTCATGGTAACTTTCTTTTAATTCTTATAAGGCAAATTTTTTTTTACTACTGTAATAATTGATGAATATTTATTGGTGTAAATTGTTATTGCTATTATTTTTTTATGACTCTTGTGATATTATTTTCAACTTATTATTATGAGACTTTTTTATTGCCTCTTGTTGTTTTAAATGGCTTTTTGACCAAAATGGGTTTCTTTTAGAAACTATTTATCAGTAGCAAGTAGCAAATAACAATGACAAGTAGCAAATAATATCACAGGAGGCATAAAAAAAATAATAACAATAACAATATACACCAATAAATATTAATCAATTATTACAGTAGTAAAAAAAATACCTTGTAAGACTTAAAAGAAAGTTACCTGCAATTTAGAAGGAACACTGCTACAAAAAAATTATACTATAAATATAGCGAGTAACAATGACATTAATGATAAATTATCTATTTAAAACAACAAGAGACAATAAAAAAAATCTCCTAATAACAAGTAGCAAATAATATCACAAGAGTCATAAAAAAAATAATAACAATAACCATTTACACCAAAAAATATTCATCAATTATTACAGTAGTAAAAACATTTTATCTTGTAAGAACTAAAAGAAAGTTACCTACAATTTAGAAGGAACACTGCTACAAAAAAATTATACTATAAGTATAAAGAGTAACGATGGCATTAATGCTAAAGTATCTATTTAAAAAAACAAGAGGCAATAAAAAAATCCCCTAATAACAAGTAGCAAATAAAATCACAAGAGTCATAAAAAAATAATAGCAATAACAATTTACAACAAAAAATATTCATCAATTATTACAATAGTAAAAAAAAATTATCTTGTAAGAATTAAAAGAAAATTACCTGCAATTTAGAAGGAACACTGCTACAAAAAAATTATACTATAAGTATAGGGAGTAACGATGAAATTAATGCTAAAGTATTTATTTAAAACAATAAGAGGTAATAAAAATATCCTCTAATAACAAGTAACAAATAATATCACAAGAGTCATAAAAAAAATAATAGCAATAACAATTTACACCAATAAATATTCATCAATTATTACAATAGTAAAAAAAAATTACTTTGTAAGAATTAAAAGAAAGTTACTTGTAATTCAGAAGGAACACTGCTACAAAAAAATTATACTATAAGTATAGGGAGTAACGATGACATTTTGATTTGCAAAAATTCAGGGGACTGGACAGCACAAAAATTTTTGTCCCTCGTTTGATCTGAAAAGTGGTCAGGGGACAGGACAAAAAAGGGGGTGAGGGACAGGACAAAAACCCAAAATTTTGTCCACCACCAAACCATGGGACAAAAAGTTGTCCCATGGACAGGCTAACAAAAGACAAAATTATCCTTACATCTCTCTCCTCTCTCTTCTATCTCTCTCCTCTCTCTCCCTCTCCCTCTCCCTCTCCCCTCTCTCCTCTCTCTCTCCTTGCTCTCTCTCCCCCTCTCCTCTCTCTCTTTCTCTCTCCTCTCTCTATACATAATTATACAAAATTATATATTGTATATTTATATATTAAATAATATATATTATAAAGGGTATTCCAGTAAATTTAATATTATTTTGTTTGTGCTGTCCATTATCCATCAAACAATATACAAGACAAAGAATTGTCCTGTAACTCAAGGATTTGTCCTGTACTGTACTATCTGTCATGTACTGTCCTCATACGTTTTGCAAATCAAACGCACCCTAAAGTATCTATTTAAAACAACAAGAGGCAATAAAAAAATCCTCTAATAACAAGTAGCAAATAATATCACAAGAGTCATAAAAAAATAATAGCAATAACAATTTACACCAATAAATATTCATCAATTATTACAGTAGTAAAAAAAAATTTTACCTTGTAAGAATTAAAATAAAGTTACCAGCAATTTTAAAGGAACACTACTAAAAAAAATTATACTATAAGTATAGGCAATAACGATGACATTAATGCTATTACAAGGTAAATTTTTTTTTCTACTGTAATAATTGATGAATATTTATTGTTGTAAATTGTTATTGTTATTATTTTTGTATACCTCTTATTATTGCTATCAATTGTTTTTTTTTTAATACTGGTAGGTGCCAGTCTGAATGACTGGCGCCTTTAACCCGTCAGAGTGAAAAAAATAAAATATGCCACGTGTCCAAAAGGGTCATCCATTAATAAATAGTTTCAGAAAAATCTTAAACTGATAAATAGTTTCTAAAAGCAACCCAGTTTGGTCAAAAACCCAAATTATCCGAGTAACAACCAATGCAAGCTGTGCAAAAGTCCAAAAGTCCATCAGCCGAGAGTAAGCATTAACATCCATCCTAGAGCATCTTCAAATCAAAAGGATTAAGAAACCAATAGTACCAAATAGGAGCAGATGCACAAGTGTCCATGGATTTAAACCAGCTGAAAATAACACAGACCGCCAACTTATAACATCTTCCAAACACCTTCTAGAATCAGAAAATATAATAACCTGTCAATGTAAGAAGTAGCACCATCTTGAATGTGAGAAAGGAGTTGTAGAGTTTGTTAAATCAACCAAGGAGCCTCGTCATCAAAACATAAATAAAAAAATCCTGAGAGTACTTCCAGATGAATCAGAGCCTTCTCCCACATCAATAACCCCTCTAAAAGGAGCAGTAGAAAAAAGTCTCCAAAGAACAAAAAAATGGGCAAACAGGGAAACAAAAAGGCCAAAGAGGACAAGCCTGGTTAGTCTCCCACTCCACAAAAAACCAAAGGAACACTATAAAACAGAAAAGGAAACTCTCCTCACAGCAAAACTCACGAAAGAAGAAAGAACACTCAGAAGAAGAAAAACACCACAGGAAAGGTACCACACAGAGAAAATAATGCACTCAAAAAAATCTCACCACCAAAACAACTCAGTTCTCTCCCTCACTGAAGAGGAACCTCACAAAGATTTAGAATAAACGCTCCAAAACCGTTAAAGGACAACTTCATTCAAGAACAAATATACATATTTTCACACAAGAACAAACACTCAAGAAACACTTCACAGGAATCACTCAGGTGAAACACTCTAGATTCTCCATATAAACATAATAAGTATTATGCCCATCCAATTGAGAAACACCTGCAAAACAGAAAGACTTTTCTTTCATTTTTTTTTAAACCAAAGTCAGAAGGAAGAACATAAAAAGCACTCTCTCCCTATTTATGTCACACCAAAGATTCACTCTCTCATCCCAGAAGGCCTGACAAAAGATACTCTCACATTGAACACCAGGCTACAACTTCAAGTGGCTTTGCTAGCTTGTTTCATACATTCCAACGGGCAAGAGCACCAATCAGAAAAAGAAAAGGATCCTCCACATTTTATTTTCACTCAATGCCATGATCTTAGTTTGATGAGATCAAGTAAGTTCAGAACATCCACTCTTTCTTGGTTAAAGATCACATTGTTCCTGCGCAACCAGATAGACCAAATCGATATGAACCAAGCAACCATCCATACTCTCTTCGTTTTTTTCTTTTTCTCGCTAGGTTATAGTGATGTCTAAAATGTTGCTTTGCTTCCTAAGGAAGAATCACTTGAAAACCCAGCCACGAGTAAACCATTCTCCAAGCTTGAGAGGCATACCGGCCTGTGAAGAAAAGATGTGCAACAGTTTATGGTGATTGGAGACAGAAGGGACAAAGTTGTATTTCCACAAAAATATTTCTTCTTGTGAGGTTGTTTCTAGTTGGGATGCTGTCAAGTATCATCTGCCACGCAAACACCAAAACCTTATGAGGCACCTTGGCTAACCAGAATCTTTTAAAACATTGTTGACTTGTGATAGCTGAATGGTCTGAAGGCTCTAGTCTGCAGCATTTTGAATGCAGATTTTGAGGGGAAAAAATCCCTGTTGGGTCAGCAGGCCACACCCATTGATCTTTCCTTTCTATATTCTCTCCAGAAAAATTAATTTGTTCAAGTAATTCCAGCATGAGGTTTTCTTCCCAAACAAACAGAGTCCTCCTCCAGTTGAAGTCATTAAGGTGTCTCTCCAACAAATCCTTTGCACTAAACCTGTGCATTCATTGAAAATATATCATATCCTCCATCAATATTAAAATTAGAAAGAAAGAAATTCAAAAATAATGGATATATACCTTGGGAGGTCGCATGAAACAGGTTTCCATCTATATTTTAGATAGAGGTGGTCCGGGCGACCATTGTTTTGGCAGTTAAATGACAGGTTTTTTTATCAAACTGGGTTGGTTTTAGAAATTACTTACGAGTTTAGGGTTGTTCTGAAACTATTTATCAATGGGATCCTATTGGACACATGGCATATTTTATTTTTTTTTCACTCTGACGGGTAAAAGGCGTCAGTCTCTTCAAAGACGCCAGTCAGACTGTCACCTTCTGAGTCAAATGCACCATTCAGACTGACGCCTACGAGTATTAAAAAAAAAGAAAGATAATTGATAGCAATAATAAGAGGTATAAAAAAATAATAACAATAATTTACACCAATAAATATTCATCAATTATTACGGTAGTAAAAAAAATTGTACCTTGTAATAGCATTAATGTCATCGTTACTCCATATACTTACAGTATAATTTTTTTTAGCAGTGTTCCTTTAAAATTGCTGGTAACTTTCTTTTAATTCTTACAAGGTAATTTTTTTTTACTACTGTACTAATTGATGAATATTTATTGGTGTAAATTGTTATTGCTATTATTTTTTTATGACTCTTGTGATATTATTTGCTACTTGTTATTATGATATTTTTTTTATTGCCTCTTGTTGTTTTAAATGGCTTTTTGACCAAAATGGGTTTCTTTTAGAAACTATTTATCAGTAGCAAGTAGCAAATAACAATGAAAAGTAGCAAATAATATCAAATGAGGCATAAAAAAATAATAGCAATAACAATTTACACCAATAAATATTAATCAATTATTACAGTAGTAAAAAAAATTACCTTGTAAGACTTAAAAGAAAGTTACTTGCAATTTAGAAGGAACACTGCTACAAAAAAAATTATACTATAAGTATATATAGGGAGTAACGATGACATTAATACTAAAGTATCTATTTAAAACAACAAGAGGCAATAAAAAAATCCACTAATAAGAAGTAGCAAATAATATCACAAGAGTCATAAAAAAGTAATAGCAATAACAATTTACACCAATAAATATTCATCAATTATTACAGTAGTAAAAAAAAAAATTTACCTTGTAAGAATTAAAAGAAAGTTACCTGCAATTCATAAGGAACACTGCTAAAAATAAAAAATTATACTATAAGTATAGGGAGTAACAATGACATTAATGCTAAAATATCTATTTAAAACAACAAGAGACAATAAAAAAATCCGCTAATAACAAGTAGCAAATAATATCACAAGAGTCATAAAAAAATAATAGCAATAACAATTTATACCAATAAATATTCATCAATTATTACAGTAGTAAAAAAAAATTTATCTTGTAAGAATTAAAAGAAAGTTACCAGCAATTTTAAAGGAATACTGCTAAAAAAATTATACTATAAATATAGGGGGTAACGATGAAATTAATATTATTACAAGGTAATTTTTTTTTTACTACTGTAATAATTGATGAATATTTATTGGTGTAAATTATTATTGTTATTATTTTTTTATACCTCTTATTATTGCTATCAATTATCTTTCTTTTTTTTCTTTTTTTAATACTTGTAGGCGTCAATCTGACTGGCGCCTTTGAAGGCGTCAGTCTGACTGGCACCTTTGACTTGGAAGGTGACAGTCTGGTGCCTTTGACCCGTCAGTATGAATTGTCATACACCCATCTTCCATGGTACATGTCACATGCCTTCACATTATGCGCATCCCCTTTTACCTGCCCAACAACTTCTAGTAGTAGCACCAACAATAATGTATTCTCCACCATTGTCACTTCTCAAGCATTTCAGTTTTCTTTCAGATGCTCGTTCTACAAAAGCATGAAACTCCTTGAAAGCTTGAAGAACTTGATCTTTTGTCTTCAATGGATACACCCACACCTTCCTAGAGTGATCATCAATGAAGGTAACAAAGTATTGAGCAGCACCAACAGAACTTTCAGACGTTGAGCAAACATATGAATGAACAAGATCCAGAATCTGCTTTCTTCTTCTTGCATCATTTGATCTTTTAAAAGATACTCTATGTTGTTTGCCTGCTAGACAGTCTTCACAGGATTCAAGTGGATGCCCTTTTATGTTTGGGAGATGATCTTTTGCAAGGATCTCCAGACCCTTCTCGCTCATGTGGCCCAGTCGTCTATGCCACAGTTCTTTGGTTGTGTCTTGAGCAACATTCGTCTCCCCCTTGCATATCTTTCCCTGCATAATGTACAGAGAGCCTTCCTTTGTGCCAAGAGCAATAATCATGCTTCCTTGGCTGAGTTTCCATCTGCCTCTACCAAATTGGTTTATCATCCCAGCTTCATCTAGCTTTCCCACTGAGATAAGGTTCGGACCCATCTTGGGTACATGTCTGACCTCCTTCAGCACAAGCTTATTTCCATTCTCAGTCATCAAAGTTACCTCGCCAATACCGACGATTTTACTTGTGGCATGGTTTCCCATCTTCATTGTACCAAATTCTCCTTTTTGGTATGATGAGAAGAATTCTTCATGAGGTGTGACGTGGAAGGATGCTCTTGAGTCAATTATCCATAAGCAATCATCTGATGCAACATTTAGATAATTTTCTACTCCGACAAGAAATATATTTCATCATTCGAGGCCACTGCAGTAGTTGTTCCATCTTCTTTCTTCTTCTTCGGGTCAATCTGGTCAGGGTGGACTGTTCCAGCTTGTTGGTCTCTTTTCAAGAATCTACACTCAGGCTTTACGTGTCCTAGTTTGCCACAGTAATAACAATTTAGTCTGGTTCGAGATTTAGACCTACCTTGTGATTTTCCACGACATCCTTTTCCACGATTCTTACTCCTTCCTCTATTTTCAACAATATTGGCTTCAAACTGATTATTCAAACCTCTTTCCCTCTGTCTTGACTCTTCATTTAGCAAACAGTCTGTAACAGAATCCATGCTAAGCTTTCCGTCTGGAGCCGAGTTGCTGAGAGTGACAACTAGAGTGTCCCAACTCTCAGGTAGAGAACTGAGCAATAGAAGAGTTTGCAACTCATCATCAACACTCATGCCTGCCTTTGTTAATTGATTAACAATGCCTTTGAAAGTGTTCAGATGTTCGATCATATTTTGACCGTTCATGTACTCCAACTTTACCCATCGTCTGACAAGGTGGGCTTTGTTCCTGGGCGTCTTCTTTTGAATCAAGGATTCAAGTTTTGTCCACAACTCATACGCATTGGTATAAGTTGATACATGCTCGAACAAGATTCGATCAATATATTTTCGGATCATAGCCACTGCTTTCCGATTCTGAAGCTCCCAATCTTTGTCAGTCTTCACATCCGTCATATCCTTCGGCATATCCTTCTGGGTAATTAGCAAATACAAATCTTTGCAGTATAGATGATCTTCCATCACCGGCTTCCAATAGGAGTAGTTATCTGCAGTTAGCTTGAACGTGGCTCCATCATGAGTGACAGCTCCCTCCATCTTGAGTTACACAGGCCAATAGCTCCTCCAACCAGGTGGGTTTTGATAAAAATAACACTATATGTGAATAGTGACGTATAGGTGATTTGTACCGAATGCTGAAAATTACTGTAGTTTGTGAACAGTACGTACCGAGAAAGTTCCCAGGAAAGAGAGGTGGGTCAATAGACACACTTAAATACCTAGTCTTTCCTAGACAGAACTTTTCTAGGCATGCACTTTCACACTACCACACTTTATTTCCAGCAACAAGAATAATTCTTTTCTGATGTGGAAGATCAGACAATGCTGCAGCCACATAGCATACTAAGAATTTTCTTATAAATCCGGCACCTAGTATTCCAGAGCTCTGAGAGCTCTGATACCACTGTTGGGAAATAGCAGCATAATTTCCCTCCTCTGTGAACTCAAAAATAGGCACTAAGCGGAAGCGTAGGAAATAAGAGTAATAACACCGGACAGTTTTAGCGTGGAAAAACCTCCTCAATGTGAGCAAGGAAAAAAACCACGGGACCCGTAGGCTGCTTAAACTTCCACTATAAAAATAATGGGAATAAAAAAATACAAGAATATTGTATCCTCAATTTGTGGATAACACTCTCACAAATTGGCTCACTATTTTTCTCTCTGAGAAAACTCTCTCTAAGGATCTCTCTATTTTTCCCTCACTCTCTCTTGTGAGGATTGGTGTGATTAGTTAGCACCCCTTAAGCTTCTTTATATAGGCTAAAGGGGGCTCTCCAAGTTAGCTCCCATATAATGTGGGACTTGCTTTGGCTGAAATTTCCAACAATTATCTCACTGAATTACCATATTAAGGTTGACTTTATCATTTAGAATTTTATTTTGACAACTGACTTCACTAAGAAGTGGAGATGTTTTTTCATGGGCTGTGATATCCTTCCATGGGCTAAGTGAAGAACCATATAAGTGATTTTGACACCACATCTTGACCCAAAACATTAAGGCAATGAGTCTATGGGTCTCCTCCACTTATATTGCCTTCAACTACTCAAGTTATTATTAACGTGGGACTTATTCATCCACATATAACTCTCACTTTTTCAATAATCTCCCCCTCAAGTAAGTCTTTTACATAGGGTCGCTCCCCCTTGGATAGAAGAAGGTGTGGACAAAGTTGGATGTTTTCTTCATTAATTAATGGCTTAATTTACTGATTTAATCAACATAGGAAACCCGGGCGCACAAGATGTCATATGAAGGAAACAAGTAACCTTCCACGATGCTTAGAGATATATATCTGCTATCACAAAGCTTTTATTTTTAGTTGTATCCAAAAATCTTTTTTCAGTAATAAGAATAACAATTAATTTGAACTTAATTTGAAGGAGAGGTGCATACAAATACAATTAAAAGCTCATTATCATTCATAAGAATTACCATCCAAACAGCTTAATTTTGAAATAGAGTTGCATATAAAAGAAGATTCCAAGTATCAGGAACACCAGGTAGACACCAGTGACTGCAATCCATGTCCCTATGGCCACCATGTCCATAAACAGATGGATGACCATCTTTTCTCAGCTGTGACAAGGTAGTAATATTGAGCAAATACACTGGTTTTGACATGCCTCCTATCACTTTCTCTAATACCAACTCTGCTGGGTGTGCACCTCCTGGATACTCGAATCCTGACACTGGCCTCGTTTGCCCCTCACAAAATTTTGCACCTGGCTGCCCCCAATTCGCTCCACTGGAATAATTCAGAGAATGTGAATTCCAATTGTACAAATTAAACTTGTATTGTACATTAGTGTGATCTTATTCTCTTGTTCTTTTTTAAAATGAAAACATAGTAAATACTTTTCTAATGAAATATGCTGCGCTTGAGCCCATTCTATTTGGGGTCCAGTCCTGAACTTGTTTAGGCTAAACCGTTGGTTCAGTGCTTCTTGGGCTTACCCATAATGTTAAAGCCACACAGTTTTACAAGACATTGAACCATCATGCGTTCCCAAACAGTAATACAGTATAGAAAATCATTATTATAAGAAAATTTGATTCCAATAGCTAATAGATTGAGAGTCAACGAGTCATAAGGTGTTCAGGTGGTTTCGAGTGTGGGACAAAAGTATTGGGAATTATAAGTACAAGATTCGAATCTCATCCCAACTAACATAACAAGCTAATAACTAACATTTGTTTTAAAAAAAATAGCTAATAGATTGCAAAGTTTCCTTAACCTTTCCTGAACTCAGAGATAGAATTGGAAGTTATTAACAAATCAGAGATAGAATTGGAAGTTATTAACAAAGAATAGAATTGAATGGAATGCACAAGAGACAAATATGATGAGGTATGAAATCATTCCATTGATTTCTGTATTGCTACAGTGTCCAAATATATACACTAATCTATATAAGGAATATTCTCCTATGCTACCAAAAGGATAACTACAAAGAATAAAATACATCCAGTAAATACTCTATTTAAATATTTGTACATAAAAAAGGGCAAAACACAGCCTTGCATCAGTTGTCATGTACAATCCTTTTTACCTCCAGCTGTCCTGTAGCATTTTGTTGCCCTGTATTATTTGTTAACCCCCCCCCCGTGCAAGCTGGGGAATATATGTTGCTTAGACTGATGAAAAACTTGAGGACTTAAAGCTTTAGTATATGCATCTGCCAATTGTAGAGAAGAAGATGAATAAGTCATTGCTGACTTTTTTCACGCACTATGTGACAAGCTACCTCAATATGTTTTGTCCGTTCGTTAAAAATGGGATTTGCAGCTATTTGTAAGGCGTATTTATTATCACAAAAAAAAAAGAGATAAGGAGTTTTGAACATAACCTTGAAGTCTTGAAGAAGATATGTCAGCCATTGAATTTTGCAAGTTACGGCTGCCATTGCTTGGTACTCTGCTTCACACGAGCTCTTGGAGACAGTACTCTGTTTCTTTGACTTCCAAGAAATGAGGGAATTCCCAAGATAAATATAGAAGCCAGTCACTGATCTT
Source organism: Sophora flavescens (assembly GCA_030762895.1). Taxonomy (NCBI): domain Eukaryota; kingdom Viridiplantae; phylum Streptophyta; class Magnoliopsida; order Fabales; family Fabaceae; genus Sophora; species Sophora flavescens. The sequence goes on along the minus strand of CM061068.1, from coordinate 143,440,033 downwards.
CTAGTGTCGGGGCATGAAGCCCAATATTTGTCACTATATGCCTTAAGCTGCAGTTCACGAGTTAGATGGGAAAAAAAGTCCTTGGCCTGGGGAACCTTTCACATAACGCAGAATTCTTGTGGCTGCTGTATGGTGCATAATGGTTGGTTTGGCTAGGAATTGAGAGAGTTGTTGGACCGCGAAAGCTATGTCCGGGTGAGTGGTTGTTAGGTACAACAACCTTCCAATTAATCTTCGGTATTCAGTCACATCAGGAAAAGGATCTCCAATGTCTTTAGAGAACTTTGTTGCATTATTCATTGGGGTACTTGCTGGTTTACAACCCAAAAGACCTGCATCTTCAATGAGTTCCAAGGCATACTTGCATTGATTTACAATGATCCCTGCCTTGCTTCTAGCCACTTCTAATCCAAGGAAAAACCACAGATTACCAAGATCTTTGATGCGGAAAGAGTGATCAAGGGACTGTTTAATGCTTTTGATCTCATTAATGTCATTTCTTGCTAGCAAAATGTCATCTACGTACACAAGCAAAATTGTAATGGCATCATTTAAATATTTGACAAACAAGGAATAATCATTTTTTGATTGAGTGTAACCAGCATTGATAAGAAAAGAAGATAGCTTTCAAACCATTGACGAGAGGCTTGTTTAAGCCCATATATATAACGATTTTTGCAGTTTGCAAACTTGTCCTTGAGTATTAGAATCAAAACCTGGTGGTAAGGACATGTATACTTCTTCATTTAGATCCCCATGTATAAAAGCATTATTTACATCCAATTGTTGAAGTTCCCATCCAAGGCTAGAGGAAAGAGATAATAGAACTCGGATTGTTGTCATTTTAGCGACAGGTGAAAAAGTATCTAAATAGTCAACCCCTTCTACTTGAGTGTATCCCTTAGCAACCAATTAGCTTTATGTCGTTCTATGCTCCCATCGGCCCTATACTTGGTTTTAAAAACCCACTTGCAACCAATTGGAACCTTTCCTTTAGGAAGATTAGTGATAACCAAAGTTTTGTTCATTTCAAGAGCAAGTATTTCTTCCCTCATGGCCTCTCTCCAACATTCATGCTTCATTGCCTCAGAGTAACTCTTTGGCTCAATAGTGGTTGACACAGCCATGACAAAATTCTTATAATTGTGTGACAAAGAATCATAGTTCAAATAGGAGGAAAGAGGATATTTTACCTGTGAAGAAGTTTTGGTTCCAACAGCAGCATTACAATGGTAATCAAGTAAGTATGTTGGGCATCTCCTTATTCTTGAAGATTGTCTTAGCGGTGGTTCAGCTGGTTGGTGATGATTGATGGGAGAATGATGACTAGTTTGTGGCTCATTGGGGAAATTTGCATGTTGAGAATCAGGTTGGGTTGGCTCTTCATCATGATTTGTTGAATTATTGTGTGATGTGGTGGTAGATTGAGGATTCAACTCTGTGTTAGTGGCAGGAGGCATAATGTCATCATTAGGTGTAAAAGATTCATCATGGGGTAGAATGATGCTGTGATTACTGTTATTGCTTGTGTCAAGAGAGTGATTTGAGTAAGGAAAAACAGTTTCATAAAAGACAACATCCCTAGAAACAAATAATTCTGTAGTACCTATATTTAGCAAGATAAAAACCCTTTGTTCCTACCTTGTAACCAAGAAAAACACACTTGGAAGCTCTATGATCAAATTTACTTCTATTGACTTTTGAGGTACTAGCAAAGCATAAGGAACCAAACACCTTCAGTTTAGAGAAATCAGGAAGCACTTTATACAATCTTTCATGTGGAGAGCAAGCATTCAAAATGGGTGTGGGCAACATATTTATTATGTATGCAGCATGAAGCACAGCATAAGACCAATACATCTTAGGTAAATTTGATTGAATCATTAGAGCTCGGGCAACATTAAATAAATGGCCATGTTTCCTTTCAACAATACTATTTTGTTGTGGTGTGTGGACACAAGTAGTTTGATGAATAATTCCCTTAGAAGCATAAAACTCAGTCATGATAAATTCAGATCCATTATTGCTTCTGATTGTTTTAACTCTTTTGTCAAATTGAGTTTGAATGAGAGAAACAAAAGACTGCAGATTTTTAGATGCTTTGGCTTTGCTTTTCATAAGATAAATCCAAGTGTATCGACTATGATCATCAATGATAGTAAGAAAGTATTTATGACCATGCACAGAAGGTGTGGAATAAGGACCCCAAATATCAATATGTATTAAATCAAAACATTCATTAGATTTAGTTGCGCTAACTGGAAAAGGTAGGCGCTTTTGTTTTGCCAAATGGCAAACATCACAAATGTATGATTTATTGCCTTTCACAAAGGAAACTTTATTTTAGATACTTTCTAAGCAGGAACCGGATCCATGTCCTAACCTAAAATGCCAAACATTGGCATCTAAAGCATTAACAGAATCAACAGCATTAATCTTGTTGGAAATGGATTTGGTGCAAGGAAGAACAACAAAGTGAGGCACTTTTAGGATGTATAAACCATTGAGTGCTTTAGCTGAACCAATCATCCTCGAGGTACTCTTCTCCTGGATAGAACACATTTTTGAATCAAAACACAAGACACAAGATAAGGATTCTGTGAGTTTTTAAATGGAAATTAAATTAAAAGAGCATTAAGGAATATATAAAACACTACTCAGAGTATGATGCCGACTGAGAGGAACACTACCAGAAAAATGAGCAAAGACAGTAGTACCATTAGGCAACTTTACAGAAATGGGTTTTATATGATGATAAGATGAAAAACATGATAATGAAAAACATATATGATCGGTGGCGCCACTGTCTAGCACCCAAGAGGTGGTGGAAAAGAGATTTTTACCATTAAAAGGTGTATGTGTAGAAGGAGTGTTAGAGCAAACAGTGACTTGATTGGAAATGTGAGGAGTGGAGGAAAGTTGTGACTGCTGCAAGAGGGTCAAAACTCCTTGATACTGCTCCTTAGTGAGAACAAAATTTCGAGCTTCACAATCTTCCTTAAGGTTTTCAGTTTCCTCTTGGTTTAGGATGGTATCACCAATTACAACTGCATTTGCTTGAGACTGAGGTTGGCCCTTAAACTTGTAGTTTGGAGGATAGCCATTCTTTTTGAAACATTGACCTATTGTATGACCAGGCTTTCCACAATATGTGCAGTGCTTGTTACCATTTCCCTTGCTTAATCCATATCTTTGTTGGCTGTTGGAACCACGACCGACAGAATCGAAGCCACGCCCAATTCCTCCTTTAGTAACACTCATAGAATTTGACTCAGTCTTTTCACCAAACATCTAGCGCTCTTGCTGTATAACTATTGAGAAGACACGATTCAGAGGTGGAAGGGGGTCCATAAGTAGGATTTGAGACTTCACTGTTGAATAGTTGTCATTCAAGCCTCTAATGAACTTAATGACTTGATCTTGCATCCTGTAATTTTTCACATCTTCAAGTCCATTACAGGAGCAGCGAATGGCACAGGAACAATGTGGTATGGGTCTGAAAACATCAAGTTCATCCCAAAGAATTTTTAGTTCAGTAAAATAGTTGGTGACAGACAGTTCTCCCTGCTTGAAAAGTGATATGAGTTCTTGCAAATCAGCAATGCGCAGCATATCTCCTTGAGAAAAATGATCCTTTAGATCGATCCAGATCTCTGATGCCTTGTCCATCCAAATGACACTTTGGGCGATTTGTGGTAACACAGAACGAAACAGCCAGGAGACAACCATGGTGTTGGCATGCTCCCAGGCCTGATACTGAGCATTGAGACGGGCAGGAGCTGTGATTGAGCCATCCACAAAGCCAAGCTTGTTCTTGGAAATAAGGCTCATACGCATGGAACGGGACCATTGATGGTAGTTGGGGCCAGTGAGTAATGTTGATACTAAAACCAAAGAGGGGTTTTCTGATGGATGGAGATAATAAGGAGAGGTGGGGTCTTAGATGGGTCCCCCTGAGGTTGGTTATTTTCGGCCATTTGAATGAAGCAGAGCTCTGATGATCAGAGCTCTGATACCATAACAAAGAATAGAATTGAATGGAATGCATAAGAGACAAATATGATGAGGTATGAAATCATTCCATTGATTTCTGTATTGCTACAATGTTCAAATATATACACTAATCTATATAAGGAATATATTCTCATTCTCCTATGCTACCAAAAGGATAACTACAAAGAATAAAATACACCCTGTAAATACTCTATTTAAATATTTGTACGTAACAAAAAAAAAAGGACAAAACTTAGTCTTGCATCATGTACAATCCTTTTTACCTCCAGCTGTCCTGTAGCATTTTGTTGTCCTGTATTATTTGTTAGTTATTTCATTAAATTATACAGATGTCACTGTAATTAGCAATAACAGACTTGTTAAGTTTACTACAAGGTTCTTAAAGTGGTTTTAATGAATTGAATCACGTTAATAAATTGTTTTGCAAAATGGCTCTAAGAAACTATGTTGTTTTTCATTACTAGTTATGGAGGTGATACGTACTTTAGATGATCCGGAGAGACTCCTTGGAAAAATACTTTTGTTTTGTTAGGGTCAACATTGTCATCAACCCATTTGCTCCATGTTTTTAAGCCTTTCTCGTATGCAACCAAACGATTCATATCTCTGTATATATGATTCCCTTCTTGAATGAAATCCCATCTGCAAAGTTACATTATAAAATTGTAAGTACCAAAGTAGATGTTCATAATGCAAAGCTTAAATGGAAAAATGATGAAGCAAATCTCTAGCTATATGAGGTTATTATACATACGGTTGTTTTCTTCCTGTGTGTAGCCACCAATGCCAAGAGTCAAAAATCAATATGTCGGTTCCTTTCCACATTTTCCCGGCTTCAATCGAATCTAGTTTCAGGACACGACCAATACTCTCACTTACAGTATCCACCAGAAATGCATTGCGGGAAAACATCACTGTAACATTATAGCTCTGCAAATTACGTGGCATGCAAACTATGAGTCACGTGGTATTTGATCCAAGAACTGCACTCAAGTATGTTAGTTACTGAAATAAGTTTCTAATATTCCAACTTTAAATCTAATCCATTATTACAACATATGAAAATTTCCAAGGTTCTATGCAAAACACAGACCAAACTAAGTCTCTAGACATATCATGTTTTGCATGAGTCAAACTTGTGCAAGTGAAAATGCATCCGTTTACAAATATGAATAAATATTGGGTGCTTCTAGGTTGCCTCGGGAAATTTAGCTGCACCAATACAGTTTACATTTTACCCGATGTTGTGAGGTTTCATTTAATGCTCTAATTTATATAATTTATCATTAAAATATACTAAACTTTGTGTTTTACCATTTCGTCCTTCAATAAAATCTCATTTTTCATGATATTTAATGTTATAATTATTTAATATTAAGCCAATAAAAAATTTCCAATAGGAAATTAATTATAATTAAGTCTCCATTTTCTTCTCTCATTTTATTCTATCATTTTCATCTCTCTGTTCTCTTTTCCAGCCATACTCCCATCTTTTTCTTCATTTTGCAGAACCAAGTTCATCATCCCCTTTCACATTTGAACCACCATCCCAATTCAAACCAGAATCAAACGCCTACAAAAACTTATCAGAACCTTGGCCTCTTGCTCCTCGGCACAACCTCCGCTCCAGATCTACTAACCACATGCATCACTGACCACCACTAAAACAACTCCACCCAGATCCGCCACAGCAACCTCCCTGAACCTCGACCTGCCCAGCATCGCCGTCACCACCGCTTCTCCCTCTCTGCCATCGCCAACCCGACCTCTTCCGTCAATCACCAAGATTACGTCCAACCCGCACCGCGACCCGCACCAGCCACCCGTCCGCAACCCTCACCAACCACCACCGTTCCCAGCCTTCAACCTCGTCGCTACTCGCGCCTCGTCACCGGGGAGGTCGCTCTGAGATGGATCTGGCCAAGGTCATAGTACAGAGAGAAGAAGATGGATCTGCGTTGTGACTTCCTTCCCCATCATGCATGTGTGCGAATCTGGATGAGATGAAAACAAATGCAATCTGGAGATCGAGGGACGAAGTGAGGAGGTGGAGAATTCCGAATGGAGGTGGAGGTATAATGAGATGGAGATGAAAAAGATGAACTATGGAGATGGACTTAAGAAAAAAGGGGATTAGGGTTGTGAATGAAAATAGTAGAGTTTTTAAAAAATAAAACATCAGTATAATTTAACAGAAATTGATAAAAGATTTATTTACATTTTTAATTTAAATGATAAAAGAGTTAATAGTTATTGGGGGCAAAATAAAATGAAATATTTGTAGGTTGAATAAGATTTTTTTTGACTAAATGTCATTAAATGTACAATGTTAAGTTATTGATCAGAATAAAACTGCATTGATGCAGCTAAATAATCAAAGGCACCATAGAAATTTCCATAAATATTTGATTGTCTGTCGTATCAAATTCACGCATTTGTCGCAGTCGTGTAATTTACCATCATTGGATTTGTTTCTCTCACACTCCTAACCCTTGTCAGAAAATAGCATAAAAATATAAGCAGAGGTAGAAATGGATTACTGTAGGGAATCTGCATCCCTAGAAGGCCATTGTATGTCAGCGCCTAATATTACAAATACCGATCATTACTCTTAACCTCATACATGCATAGTTGAACTAACCATTAGTCTTGGTTGTGGGCTAATATTGTATAATGATTAAGAGTTGATTCAATAATCGAAATGTTAAGCACTACTGCACTTGGTTCTCAAAAAAGAAGATGACTTTATTATATTTAGAGTAGACCAACAACATGCTCTGTTTCTTTGGAGTGACCCAATACAATCTCTTAGGAATTTTCAAAGAGCTTGATCCATTGTCTAACATATAACATAGCATTATGATTGCTTTAACAAAGCCAATTTGCACATGGCTAGTATATCCTGAAATTTTCATGCGAAAAGACCTCACAGCTAAGACTTATTCAATTGATCTAATAATTAGCTATTTTAGGGTTTTGTCTTCAATGGAGAAGTGGTACACCAGCCAGTTGTATTCCCTTCAGCCAATGAATATGCCAGCTCTTTTAGTATATGTCAGTTTGAATATTCAAAGGCATTTGTAGTCAAAGTTGTAACTGAGTAGTATTATGTTGTATATATGATGTATATATAATGTATTTGTGCTTTAGAATACTATTGAATAAAATAAATCAAAATGTCCGTTCGCCACCCTCTACCCTCCACCGCACACTGACTAGGAGATCGCTGTCAGTAAAACATTGAACCCAGCATCTTCAACCTCTTGCTCGTTGTTGTCTATAATGATCGAGGCCGTTGCCGTCGTCTTCAACCTCTTGCCCGTTGTCGTCTACAAGGTTTCAGATCGAGGCCGTCTCAGCTCTAGGTGGGTATACACAGGGTGGTGATTGGGACTGTTCAGATCTGCGTGGTGGAGCTGTGCAGAGGATGGCGATTACATCGGGGCAGAGCGTTACTGGCATGGGTTCGTGGATCTGGTGCGAGTGAGGCGTGATTGGCTTGCTGTTGTGGAAATGGAGAGCCGGAGCTCACGGCGGAACGCGGTGGTGGCCCAATGGTGGCTGGATGGCGGCCTCTGGTTTCTCCCTTTTTCTTTGAGCAATATTCTTCTCTCACTGTATTTGTATTTCACTCTGTATTTTGTATTTTAACAAAACAAAAAACTACATGTATTTTGAAAATAATCTCTCAAAAAAACATATTTCAAAAACAATTTATACAATCAGACCATACTGTATAAAAATGGGTTGAATACTGTTGAAAAGTAAAAAACACACATGGCTAGATGATTGGTTAAGGAGCTGCCATGTGGGTGGTGCATCACTGCATCATTAAGTGAGTGGTGCACCATAGACTTGACCTTATTTTAGTCAGGAATACAATTATTCTATTTCTATATGATAGACACTTGTACTAATTGTGATGAGAATAGAACTGCATTTGTGGGTAGAGGAGTTGCCCCTTAATTGGTACCCTACATCCTCGAGGGATTGCTACCGGATGTGGGGATACCGTGTGTTCCATCCCGGACCTAAAAATAAAGACACGTATGCTGATAGCTTAGTGTACTTTTTTACCCTCTCTAACTGGGTGGGAGTGTTTTGAATTAGTTATGTTGTTTCTTCTGTTTTTGTCTGGGTAATTGCTAACTAATGATTACTTTTAAAAGATGGATACATAAGTTGATAAGCATTACATTATTCTTTTTAATCTACACCAACTTCATTGAATATATTGTTCCTGCATATATGGGAATCTTATATCATAAATTAATCAATTACGAGTCTAGCTGTTAAGGGGTATTATTAATTGATCACATCCTTGCATTTAAACTGTTATTACTAGACTGTTAAACCCTATATAATTCCAAGACTATCTATGGTTGCAACCCAAGTAATTTTTTGGTAATGAATCAGTTAAAGTCGAGAAAGCAAAGCCACTTGACATATTAAATGAATAAAGAGAAGAAGGAAGGAAAAGTTAGAGATGACAAAGATCTAACCGGGAAGGTGAAGGTGGAGAGATCTCCTGTCCTGACTAAGGTGTATTTGGCATGTGGCACGGCTATGTGAAGCATGCATGTGAGTGATTGCCATTGATTCAAACTCAAGGAGTCCCCCACAAACAAAATACTCTTCCCTCTAAGTCTTCTCAAGAAATCTTCACCATTGTATCTGTATACCAACCAAAGTTCATTCCAATCAAAAGTGGCCCCATTATTCCATTTTAAATTACATGACCATGATGTCAATGATCATTAAATTTGTATTTTGTTGGGATCTAATATGCATGTGCTGTTGTATATTTGAGGATAAAACATATGAAAGAAACATTACAACAGCACCCTCTCAATGGAGGAAGTCTTTACGAATTTGTTTACTTTATATATGTAAGTTCAGATGTACATATAAGCCTAACAACCGAAGCTAGCCATTTGGTTTGACAACTTGCTGGGAGAGTCCAGCTAAAAAAAAAATAACAGATTTAAGTTCTGAAAAAGAAACTGAAGCATTTATATGGTAATTAGAGGTTCACGGCACAATCATTGTTAGTATTTAACTATCATAAATTTATCCTAATTATTACTGTGATTGGCATTGTGTACTTAGCTTTTTGATGAATATTGTGTACTTAGCTTGAGTGTTTTTTTTAGAGTATCATTATGAACATGAGATACTAATCTTTTAGGATAAAGTGACATTTAAACACAAGAACCGTTCTCAAAGTGTCTTTTGTAAGCACATGAATCTAAAAAATGGACCAAGAATTACATACCTAAGGAACTCAAGTTTCTTATACTTGGACTACACTCCAATATACCAAAAATGTCAGGTTAACAAAGTATGTCTTCTTTTTGCTTTTATTTCTATTTGTTTCAGATAAGTAAAAGTTTGAGTGAATAGAAGGGAGTTTTTGCATAATGGAAGCAATGAAGAGGAAAAAAAAACTATGTCAAATTTAAGTTGGATCTTGTAGATGATAAAGGGACAATATGCATTATGATGGATAAAAGGATATGCAATTAACACTTTCTTGCGTCTAAATGATTGTTGGTTAGCCCTCCAAGTCTAATTAGCTCAGAAAACAAGTCAAGTAAATATTTTCTTTCAAGATGTGACTTTCTCTTGATAGGAGTAACAAGTGGAGTTGAGAAAATGTGAAATCTACATCGAATGTCACATTCAAGTCCAGTATTATGATATCATCATAGAAGAGGCCCTCAACTAATTGTTAATCTTTCGGCTCGTAACTCAACCTCAGTGTTTATCTTCTTCTATTTTAATTTTACCAGAAACATCATTACTTGACAAAGGTTTTATACCCATAAATAAAAGTAGCAGCTCTAATTGATTGGTTGTTGATTAGTACTTGTCCCAAAAATATAATTTGAGAGCACAAGAGTTTTGGGGTTGTTCGAAAGAAAGCACCAATTATGGTTATTCCCTCTCCAGCCTTAACTACATATTGACAATGATTTAAAGTTGAAACTTTCTTACTTTGAATTTGTTGAAATTCATTTACCTGAATATTTATATTATTCAGGTAGCGGGTGGAAGGGATGTTGGAAAGTTTTGTAGCAATAGGTGTTAGTGAGTGAGTGTTCCCTAGTTCTGAAATGGCCACCTTACTTCCTAGGTATCCAATCCAAGTGCAGAAACAATAAACCTTGGTGCTTTTTGATCTTAGAGTTGCTAATTAGTAATTACTAATAGAAAGGAAAGGCCAAAAAATATCATTTATAGTAAAAATCAGTAAATCACAAAGTTTTGGATTTAATTTTGATACATTCTCAAAAAATTATGTACAATCACATTTTTAAGAATGTTTAACTTTTGGAATAATTACATTAAAAAGGCACACAAATGTTAAACACAATTATGTACATTGAGCACTTATATATATTTTTTATTAACTTTTTATGTCAAACCAAAAACTTCTTTGGACAAGAACACCCTTCAGTTTTGCAGTTACTGCAGGGGATCCATCTCTCTAATATCAACATGGAATACATTAGCGATAAGTCGAGCATCAATGACCATCTGATTATGTGAGACATAATCAAATGCTATGCTGTGAAAAACTAACTAAAAAAAAAGAAGATAGGAAATAAGAGATGTAATGTGTATACCTTGGTAAGTTGCAGGCTGTAGGCTGCCATCTATACTTGAGATAGAGTTGATCAGGACGACCATTCATTTGACAGTCAAATTCTTTCTCAATAAAGGGACACTCAGTGGCTTCATAAAGAGGGTATGAATCATCAAAAACCCAGCTACCATGAAACAAATCATTACCTCTCTTTGCATAGCATGTTGTTGTTGCCTCTTTGTGATAATCATCTCCATGTATCTGAATGATGAAAAGAGAAAGAAACAACACAATGGATATGGAAGAAGAATAACCCATGTGAGTGAAAACTGAAAAATAAAAGATGGAGAGGTGGCAGGAACGGTTGGTAGAGCTCAAAATGTAAATGGCAATGAAATGAACAAAGAGGGTGCGTTTGTGTTACTAACACAGGTTTGGAATTTTATTATTAACTGTGACATTAAGTTGGGTTGGTATCTGCCAAAATGGTGATGCAATGAAAGAAACGGTTGCAAATTTTCGCTTTTATCTATTTATTTATTTATGTATAAACCGACATGTTAGAGGGATACAACTGAAGTGAGATTCACAAAAGAGAGAAGCAAATTAAAGAGAGGGATGGAAGTTGAAATGAATATAAAGTTAGGACTTAGGATCACATAATCTTTCCAATCTAAATACGAAGAACAAACTACGAAATTGGCACAACGAATGGCTTAAGTGGGTCCCAGGAGTGCTCTATCCAATATTGATGATAGCAGTTAGAAAATGAAAAGAGGGAGGGAACAATATCGTGGAGAGTTTTGCTCTGTTTTATAAATATTATAAAAAAAATTAATATTTAATACAAATATTAAATTAACAATTAAATACATTTAATGTCCTGAGTGTATGAGTTATATTTAATTTTTTTACTTCAATAATTTTAAAAGTATTAAGATAATTAATTAGGAAGATTTAAAACTATTCTTTACTTCTTTAAAAAAAAAAAACACTATTTTATACTTGGTATGCATAATATGGTTATAAAAAAATATTCTATAATTTTTTTGACTAAGAAAGATATTCATTTATTCAAATTGGTAGAATACATAGAAAGCAACACAAATCCAACATCACTAAAAACCGAAAATGATCAATCTGCGAACAAACTCACAGCACCCAGGTTAATAGCATAACACGGCAAAATCAAAATGCCTACAAAAAAGTCAAAATCAAAGTCACCGGAATACCCATGCCTCCGGATCTGTAACATTAACGCCCAAGTCTTGATCAAATATGTGATGGATCGAAACAGATCTGTCAATCTGAATCAAACGAACACCGCATCAAGACGGGAAACCAAACAACGCCGCACCAAAACGACAAACAACAATACCACCATATACAGACGACGAAAAACACGAAAATTTCTATGTTATAAGTATATATTATGCATATATAATATGGAGTTTGGTTGGGTAAAAATGGAGGTTATGAACCCTTCGTCAAGCTAGCTTATTTAGGCAAAGCATAGTATATTTCCACCCATGATTATGAACCACCAAATTAGTATTCAAAATCTTTAAATGGTTAGCTTGATATCATGTGTAAGGATGACCACTTAAACTCCACGTTGGGGTACCAACCTTGCCTCATCTTGTATAGAGCGGGCTTAAAATCAGCTATGCAATAAAGCATGATGAGTGAAGGTTTGGGATTATCCCATCCTATTTCGCACCTTATACCTAAATGAATATTATGTTTATTTTAGTTATAGATAACTTATGTAGATTTTCTTTATTAGTGTAATACTTATTCTCAATATATATATATATTAGTGTAATACTTATTATTTTAAATATTTATAAATGTAATAAGGTGTGGAGGAGCAGGTACGGATTTTGATATTTTTCTCGGAGGGTAATTTTGAATTTTAATCTTATAAATGTCTAGAAAATCAAGTTCATCAAAACCACGTCCCATTACCAAACTCCCATAATAAGTATTACACTAATATATATATTGAGAGTAAGTATCACACTAATAAAGAAAATCTACATAAGTTATCTATAACTAAAATAAACATAATATTCATTTAGATATAAGGTACGGAATAGGTTGGGATGATCCCCTTTTATCAAAAAAAAAAAAAAGGGTGGGATGATCCCAAACCTTCACTCATCATGCTTTATTGCATAACTGATTTTAAGCCCGCTCTATACAAGATGAGACAAGATTGGTACCCCAACGTTACATGATATCAAGCTAACCATTTAAAGATTTTGAATACTAATTTGGTGGTTCATAATCATGGGTGGAAATATACTATGCTTTGCCTAAATAAGCTAGCTTGACCAAGGGTTCATAACCTCCATTTTTCCCTAACCAAACTCAATGTTATATATGCATAATATATACTTATAACATAGAAAAGCTAAAAAAATTAATCTATTTTGATATATGTTAATTAAACTACCTTTTTACGAAATCTTTATATGATTTTTCTTTTTTATTTTTCAGTTTTTAATTATCATTAGTTTTTTTATCACTAAATATGGATTATATATTTAGAATCTAATTTTGATAACTATTAGCACAAACATCGTTTACATTACTGATCAATTATATAGTATTATATTATTAAAAATAATTGATCACTCCAGTAACGAGCTTAAAAGTTATACATATAATATTATAATATGTAGGCTAAATTATAGTTTTGGTCCCCCTATTTTTTTTCAATTTGACGAAAATGGTTCCTTAACTTTTTTTTTTGGATGAATTTGGTCCTCTTAAAATTCAAATGCTACGAAAATGGTACTGCTAACTAATATTTTAAATAATATTGAATATTATTTTTAAAAAATCAGAAATAAAAAAAATAAAAAAGGTAACTTTGGTCTTTGGATAAAGAACCACGGAAGTCTAATAGCGTTCTCATCTGGGTTTCCTCCCTTCATCGTCTTGAAGCTTCTTCCTTGCAGGGCCACAATCGCGTCTTCTTCTTCGTGCTTCTTCCTCCATTATCATCGTCTTGGAGCTTCGACCACCATGGATGAAAAAATCATACCGGCGGAGACGGAGAAACCCATGCCTGCCGAGAAGCAGAAACCCATGTCGGCGGAGACGCAGAAACCCAGGTCAGCGCTGCGGAGACGCAGAAACCCAGCTTCCACCACCATCGTGGTTCCTTAATTTCTGATACAGATTGACGAAGCAAACAAGAATGAGGGAGCATTTTGACAAAAAAACAAACGCACACACACAAGGAGGGGCATAGAAGAATGGGGGTCAATACTTAGAGATATCAATGAGCTTTATTTTTATCTGTATGGTGAGGGGTCTCATTGGTTTGTAATTTTCTCAAAAATACAGGGGTTCTGTAGTTCAAAAATTAGAGAATGTGTAGGTGCTGTTTGGGGTTCTGTTGTTAGGGGTTCTGGTTTTCAACAAATTGAGAATGTGTAGGTGGTGTCTTCTCCTAAGTTTCACAGACAGAATCGAAGACGAAGTGAAGAACCCTAGCCCCACACACAGTCACGATAGAAGAAGAAGAACCCTAAGTTTTGCTCCAAGTTTAAAAATAGTTTTTCTCCAAGAATAACCCACATAAAACAACCCTGACCTCAACGTCACCAACCTCAGTTACTGTTTGGACGGAATCCTGACGGAGGGACCATTTTCGCAACATTTGAAATTTAAGAGAACCAAATTCACAAAAAAAAAGTCAGGGGACCATTATCGCCAAATTAAAAAAATTGGGGGACCAAAACTGCAATTTAGCCTAATATATAATTGCTTGATGATGTAAAAAGCAATTATACAAACAATTTATCATAATTAAACACATATAATTAATAATTGTTTTTGGTGATTAATAAAATTAATACTTAAATATTATATTATTATATGTGATATCATTAAATGCTATTTGAATTTGATAAGTAACAATTAATAATTAATAATTTTTTAATGATGAATAATTAATAATGTCATTATCCTCTCATTAAAGTAAGTTTACTACTTTACTAGTATAATAAATTTTACTAATACGTACAATAATTATATTTTGTTGGGTTCCAGGATATCTCGCTCGCAAGTCACAACCGAGGATGTTAATCCGTCGAGGTACGAGACAACATTGAAAAGAGAACATCTCCCAACCAAGTTTTCTCCATGCGCAAGAGCCAAGGATCAAACCTCGGACCACTTACTTAAGGGACCCGAGCATGTTAGCACACGGACCAAGGAAGAAGGAAGAAGGAAGAAAAGAGGAAGAAGGAATAAGAGAGAGAGAGAGAGCGAACGAGATTCTGGTGGGTTTTCTCTCTCTAAAATCAAGATTCCGGCGGCAGTTTCTAGCGACGGCGATCGTTTCCGGCGACGGAGGCGGTTTCCGATGATGGAGGTGGTTTCCAGCGACTTACGGCAGCGGACTGACGGAAGGGACCAAAATAGACTAACGGTTGAAAGATAAGGGACCAAAACGAAAACTAGAATAAAGATAAGGGAACAAAACAGGGATTGAGCCTGATATATAATTGCGTAACGATGTAAAAAACTTTATACAAACAATTTATCATAATTAAACAAATATAATTAATACTTAATAATATATATATATATATATATATATATATATATATATATATATATAATCATTAAATGTTATTTAAATTTGGTAAGTAGCAATTAATAGTTGATATTTTTATATTCACGAGTAATTAATAAATTTATTAACTGCTCTTCAAAGCAAGTTTCCTATATATATATATATAAAAATTATAATATTTATATATAGTATATAATATATATATATATATATATATATATATATAATTAAATGTTATTTGAATTCAATATGTAACAATTAATAATTAGTAATTTTCTATTCATGAATGATTAATAAAATCATTAATTGCTCTTCAAAGCAAGTTTCATAGTATAATAAATTAATACAAATATGATAATTTTACAAACAGAATAATAATAGTGATATGATATTAATATTATAGCAATTGAAAAAATATTAATACTATTTCAATAAAGTTGGTATGCAAGCAATGCATGATAGGAAAATAACAAACGACAAGGTTTCACATACAATCCCCCTCTATATATGTGTGAAAGGGGCCTTGGTACTCGTCATTCTAAAGTGTATCGTAGTTTCAAACTTAGGGTTTTGAGTTTCTTTCTATCGTGAGCTTACAAATCGTTTGCAGAAATGAATCCAGCTAATTCATTAGCAATTGTTGTTTATGAAGGAGGTGACAACAGTCTAGAGAAGTTTTATGCCTCTTATTCAGAAGAAAATGATTCGGTAAGTTAGGTTAACTGCTTGAATTGTTTTGTTTCATTCTTAAAATAATATTGTGATTTGTTGTTTCATTTCACGAAATTTTGTAACTTTTTTTTCTTGATGTATAATTTGTGAAGTCGGTAGCGAAATTGACTTGAGATTTTAGGTTACGCCTTCTTGGTTTTGTTTTATCGCTTTTGAGTCTAGATCCTCTATAGCGATGCAATAATTAATCGATTTTACACATCTACCACATATGATAGGGCTGTAACCATGAACAAAAGTCCATAAAGCAATTGTAGGAGAAGCCATTCACATCTCACGATCGTGGGTTTTGGGCCGGAGACAACTACAAATAAAAATCTGCTCTAAATATTTGAATTTCATTTGTAAAGTCAGTAGTGAAATTGGCTTCAAATTTTATGTTAACTCTTCTCAGTTTTCTTTTTTTTGTGTGAGTCTGGATCCTCTCCAGCGATGCAGTAATCGATTTTACATACCTAGCTATTGAATACGATAGGGCTGTAGCCGTGAACAAAAGTCCATAAAGCTACAGCAGGAGAAGCTACTCACATCTCACGGTCGTCGGGTTTTGGACTGGAGAGAGATGCAAAGAAAAAACTGATCTAAAGATTTGAATTTCGCTTGTAAAGTCAGTAGTAAAATTGGCTTGAAATTTTAGGTTAAATCCTTCTCACTTTTCTTTTCTCGCATCTGAGTCTGGTTCCTATCCAGAGATGCAATAATCGAATTTACATGCCTAGCTACTACATACGATAGGGCTGTAGCCATGAACAAAAGTCCATAAAGCTAGAATAAGAGAAGCCGCTCACATCTCACGACCGTCGAATTTTGGGATGGAGAGAGTTGGGAAAAAAACTACTGTAGAGGATCCAAATTTCATTTGATGTGCCAATTTGCACACAAAATAATTAATTGTGGAGCTAGTATTCTTTTTCTGATCCTTAATGATTCCATTGGGAATAAATGATTGTTTACACCCTTGGTGATTCCTCCCTAACCCTTTTGACCCCACCTTTGTCATCATTAGGTTTAGAAGTCTTGGGTTTATAGGTTTAACCTTTCTCCCCTCTTTGCTACTTTGTGAGTCTTTAGTCAAAGGCAATGGCTTCATCTACATTCTTTTCCGGATGTCGTTGTAACTCGTGTTTGA
This sequence comes from Sophora flavescens, assembly GCA_030762895.1. Lineage (NCBI taxonomy): Eukaryota > Viridiplantae > Streptophyta > Magnoliopsida > Fabales > Fabaceae > Sophora > Sophora flavescens. Next base: position 143,422,975 of record CM061068.1, on the reverse strand, counting down.
CCTAGTTTTGAAGACTATCCACACGAAGTAGAACAATAGCTCATGGACAGTGAGGTTGGGGATTTACAATGTTAAACATTGCAAAGTCTCTCGAAAAGTTGGAGATTGTATTATTGTGTTTAAGTTCCCTTAACTAAATTGAGAGCTTGATAGAGAACATTATTCTTGGGGGTAGAATTGCTTCTTCAACTCAACTCAACTTGCCCTGATACTACTTTCTCCCACCCTTGGTACTTCCCTGACTTGAACCTTATTGGCCTTAGCATGATATATCACCACCTGATCAAATGCTAAGTTAGTTAAACCCTCACAAGTAGGCAAAGCTAAGTGACTAAGGATGGCTAAGAGCTTGGAAGGAGGAGAACTTCTATTTCTCTAGAGAAGATTACAACCTTTATTCTATGATTTACAAATGAATTTCTTAACCAATTTATAGTCCTCCACCTACTCAATGAGATTAATTTGATCCTATGGATATTGTAACTCAAGAAGTATATTAATTAGCCAATACAGATTGGGGCATTTGATAGGGTTTTAGATAAGTCATGACACTATATTCTCTATGTGTATGATTAACTCAAATTTCCCTTTGACTCTATAATTCATGTTAAATTTGAGGCACATGCTTAGCTTAATCATGCTTACAGTTGAATCTCTTCATTGACAACTCATTTTCTTTATGTTTGTTTTCAATTTTGTAATCTGTTTGCTTGTTTACTTCATGTTTAGGTTCAGAAACACGAAACAACTCACCCGGAGCCACAAAATAACTTACCAGATTATGATGCTATTTCTGCAATCCCGATGTCTTATTGTTTACCAGATAGTATCCCCGTCGAAGAGATGGTATGTCTGCAATTTTTTTTGGATGAGACTACAATCTTTCATTAATTTAACCCTGATTGTGTGTGTGTGTGCATTCTCATTTATATATTTGCATATTTATAAGATTTTGATTTTTTTTATCATTATCTTTCTCATCTTCGTTATATACTTCGCCTTTCTCATCATGTATGTATAATTCTGGATTAGTGAGACTTCAATATTTTTATTTTACCATAATTATATTCTCATCTAATTATATAATCATAAACTTATAAAACTTCTAATCAGTTATTATGAATTTAGAATGAAGGTACATCGAAAATATCCACCCCAAATTCAAGAAAAAGAACCTTATCTCTGGAGGAGAAATACAAAGACAATTGGGTAATTGAAGCCAAACAACGAAAAAATGGAAGATGGGATAAGGTAATGTGGAATTTAAAATTTGAAATGACCATTTGATTTTTATTTTGCTTTTTTATTGTTGAAGCAATATAAAAGAATTGTTATATATAGGTATTTTTTCTCTAACCTGCAAGCTTTCAATGAAAATTATATACATGTATACCTATAAGTTACCGAAAAAACAAATTTGTTTGGTTAATTGGTAATTCGATCTGGTTAAGAGAATATATATATATATATATATATATATATATATGAAAACGAAATTCATTCATCTAAAATAGGATTTTTGAATAACAAAGCTTAATTTGCTACAATTATAGAACAAACCAATTATTTGTACCTTCATAACAAAGTTATGATATTCACTTACATATTCATTATGTATGCACCAAAAGGAAAGCATATTTGTGGATTGGTTTTGCATATGAAATCATAACATATGCCACTTAAGAATTGTATGCAATCTCATAATTATACATCTATTATTCGTTGCGTACTTTATCTATACTGAAGACAATATTTCATTAGGTTATAAAAAAAATTACAGACGACAATTATACCATTTTACTTCTGAAAATTTATACTACACAAAAGTAACCAAAATTTCCCTTTAAACCGAACGCGATGCAAGAATATTGCATTCGTGTATATTTATCATTCACTTTCATTTTTATAAATTTTCGATAAACCACTTCTTTTTTATTGCATTCTCCTAAAATGTCTCATCTAATGATTTTTTTTGTGTAGTTCTATCTTCATAGAGAAACAAAAATTAGGTGTCGCTCTTTAAAAGAAGTGGAAAGGTACGAAAATAGTCGCAAGGACAGAGCAAAAGCAAAAAACAAAGAAAAAGAAAGTGCTGAAGAAGCAGTTACAACAAAGAATGAAAGTGAAAGCGCAGAAGAAGCAGTTGTAGTGAGTTTACAAATTTTGAAAGTTTAATTGTGTAAAAGTTCAATATTTTTCATTACTATTTTAAGGTGTACTACCAAAATATTTCAGGAAATGGGTGCTACGGAGACCGAGGAAGTTATAGCTATGAGGAGGAAAGAAGCAGAAGCAAATAGAGATTATGTTGAACGGTTCCTGGCAGATGCACGTTATAACCTATAGCGGTATGGTCCATACTTATCAGAAGATAAAGTTTTCAATGATATATGTAATAAAAAATATTCAAATATCAATTTATCTAAGCACACACATACTACAAAGTTAACAACCTTCATTTCCCTATTTTGAAAAAGCTTAATGTTCCTTTAAAGTGAGTTGTTCTCTAAAATAAATAAGAATATATTTAAAGTAAGCTTATCATTTTTTAAATCTTTTATACATGGAATTTGGTTTGGATTTTTTTATTTTGGGTGAGCTAATTTTGCACTTGTTTCCTATATTCTTAACATTCGATATTGGGGTCTTAATTATTGTCATTTTTTAGATTTAGACTCTCATGATTAAGGACAATACTTCTTCTCTCAACGTGGCGCTTGAAATTTCAAGGTAAGATGGTTTTGGTTTTGCCTCATAAATGTGAGTAGATTAAACCCATGATGACATGCTCTTGACTTGTACGTCATCTCTTATTCATATAAACATATCACCTTCAATTTTACATTATAGCAAATGTACTTATCGAGGTCGAAATTCAAAGTGAACATATGTTGGTTTTTTATATAAATCGTAGGAATTTATTGAAAGGGCTCTTGGAAAATTTTATAAATTTGGACCTTATCTTTTAGATTTCGAGCGATTATCGATCACTTAACTTGTCTACTTTGACTGTAAAACATGTGCTCGGATATTTGAATTTAACATTTTAGATTCAATAAAAACGACTGAATACTTTGGAATTCATTACTCACTTTTATTCAATAAAGCTATACATTATTTTCTTTCTGTTGGGTAAAATCACACACAGCAATGGAATTACCCATATGCCCAATGGAACATACACAAACACACCATGGAGAGAATGATGGATAACACAATAATTAATGTGATTCGGCACCTCTTGCCTATGTTCAAGGAAACACCTCAACAACTGTATTCACTATCTCAAATAAGATTATAAGGTTGTAACCCAACCCATTTTATATCACCCTACAAACCCTAGTACCACACTCAAGAGTTACAAGAAATGATAGACATTTATCTCACTACAAATGATCACCCACACCAATCCTTCCCTCTTGGACATGGTTGGGGATGATTATACTCTTCACAGGACTCCCTTTATATAGTGAAGGGACGTGACTACCATTATCAATGTGACTTAGTGGATATTAATTGCTCCTCACATTTTCAATACCATTTAAAATATTCACTCCTTCATCCAAAGATAAACATAGACTCCCTATGAGTCAAAACATAGAATCCCAACAATTTACAATGCATTGGAATTTCTCACTTCAATTAATGTTTGAAAAACTGAATTGCTTTTGTCAACACTTTTTTTTTCTTTCTTTATTTATTTTTTTGGTAAGAGCTATACATTATTTTCTAATGAAGTTTTTTATTGGTTGGATTGTTAACACAAAGTATGGATAGAAATATAAACATGCTTATGATTACAAGGTAATGTCTAATCCTACTTATAGTTAATAGTGATATATGGAGGCCCCGGTTAATAATAAAATATGTCAGTCCTCAACTATATAATGCTTGATTTACTATATTAATATTTAATTTGGGTTTCATGTTGAATTCGTTTTTCATCAACTTTTAAATTTCTTCAATTAGTTAGGTTAATATGAGGTATTTGAATTTATTAATTATTACAATTCTCCATAGTTTTCAAGTATATAGTCTCAATAAAAAATGCCATGACTTGTTTTATGTTTTGAAAATCGTGCTCCTATTGTTCCTCCCTGAAAATATAATATAATTATTGCAAACGGTTTTAAAATATACACCTATTTAATGAAATAATTGTCTCTTTGTACCTAGAACAGTACGATTTGTGTAAGTAGCACTGTACCTAAGTTTAGTCATTATCTTTTATATGTGCTGGTTTTTGCTATTTGTATATTATTATCAATGCTTTTGACTAACGAGGTTGTTTGTTTATGTTATTCAAATTAGGTATTAGCTACACATCTACCATCTCTAGCTGAGGAAGAGCCTGGTCTAGTAGTTTATAAAACCGATTTATGTTGATATAATTGTGTATTGAACTTAATTAAACTGAATTTAGATATCATGACTTCAACATTAACATATCTTGTGGATCGTACATTTGAATGTTGAATATTTTCTGGTTTGGATGTTATTGGTATGCTTGCATTGATATAGATATACTTGTATTTTTCGAAGCGCAGATTAAACCATATGATTTACATATATACTTGTGCAATAGATTTTTATTTGAGTTTAACTAGCCTCGGTAAAGGATGGTTCTTTTTTCATCATGATATTGAACAAATTAATAGTGTGCTTGAAAAATCTTAGTGAGCACAAATGTGCATTTGAGTAGAAGCTTATGTGAGTAGCTTATGGAAGAGAAACAAGATTTTGTCAATACCCACCCCAAATATGCTATAAATCTCATGAGCAGATCAAGATCAAGGCAGGCATAAGTTTGGCCCTGCCACAAACACCACGAGGCAAGAGTTTTCAATAAATGTAGCACAAAAAAGAAACTTGAGAACCATATATAAATTCTTCTTGAGAAGTACAAATGGGAATAGAGCATCAATTTATAGCAAAATTTTAAATAAAGGTTCGCGATCACATTTGGGGCCAAAACGTTTTGATTTTTGAGGTATTCGAAACCAAAACACGAGCGTAATTACAGTCGCATCAACTACAATTTCCTGCAATTGTCTGCAATTGCGGTAAATGCAACGCAACCATGATCATAATTTAAAACCTTGATTTGTAGTCAAATAGCCCATAATGACCTCGGGATGCCTCATGCCTTCATAGGAATAAGCAAAATGAAAAGGTCACGTCTTCAATATTAGAATTTTTTTAAAATGATGGTAATTAATGATCTTATACAAAGAATTTCCAGAAATATGAACTCTTAAGTTAAACCATAATCTATTTGATACATTATATATATATACACACACACACACACACACACACACACATTATATATAGGACATGACATAGTTCATACAGAAGAAACAATGAATTTCTCAAGCAGAACATCGCATATTTCATCTCCATCTGAGACAAGAAAATGCACGAGGTATACACATATATGCTACAATCAAGATTGCTTGGTCATACTCAAAGTTTAGGAATTATAATTTGCAAAAAACCTGCCCTGAAAATGAAAAAAAAAAAGCAAAAACATATCAGCTTCACATGTATATATCCTGTAGGGCATATATTTCTATGAATTATATAGATTCAAGCAACCTTTTATTTTAATTGCGGCAAGCCAAACTAGCTTGCATGCATCAACTGACTAGGAAATTCACAAGAATATTTATTGTAACGTAGCACGCAAGTTTACCACTAAACCAAACCCCTTGGAGGTATTCAAGCCGCTTTAAACTCCTTGCATGTGTACAAAAATAAAATATAAGGAATCCTAAAACTTAATCTAATCACATACAAAAGGAACTAGTGACCCTTGCATGCAAGGGTCTTCCTTACCCTCGATTTTAGGAGGGGGGACTTTAGGATCTTCCACTCCCCCCTCCACCTCTCCATTTCCCTTCTTTTCAAGAATCTTTTAGATGTATTTAGGACACTTGAAATCCATCTTAATAAGGTTTTGAAAACTTGAATGGATGATACCATAGGATAGGTTCAAAATTAAAAATAATGACAATCATTGAAGTAACTAATTTCAGGGATTGTGTATTTGTCATTTCAGCCAATAAAAACATTAAATAGTCAATAATTTTTTCAATTGAGTCAATTGGACTTCAAGTTTACTACCTTCCTTTTTATATTAATAGAAGAAATCATCAACATGCTATCAGTGGCTTAGCACACAGTATCAAAGCTTGGGGCCAAAATCTTCAAAGAAAATATCAATTACCTAGAAATTCATTACTACTTCAAATTGAAAGAACATTAATTGTGAATTTTGTCAGTAATTTAATAAGTCGAGAGCCCTGTGATTGCACAGAAACCAAAATTAATGAAAAGTAATGCAATGCAATATAAAGGTATCAGAGTGCAGCAGAAAGAAAGAGAAGAGCAGAAAGAAAGAGAAGGAGATCAAGATTGGAATTCTGTTTTAGAAAAGTATATTCACTTGGCATGGTTTTTCACAGAGAATAGTTTGGCATATATAGATACAATAGAGTGTTGAGAATAACTGAATAACTAACTTCTGAATAACTAACTTTAACAGATCTTAACAGTTTTGCAACTAACTAACTAACACTGCCCTTGACACCCCCTGGCAAACTCATGGGTGAAGTGTCACGAATTCTGAGTTTGGAGCAACATTGATGGAAGCTGGATTGGGGAAGAGGCTTGGTCAGCACATCAGCTGTTTGTTCAGTGGAAGGAATATGATGAACTTCAAGTTCTTTGCGTTCAATCTTCTCTCTTACAAAATACAAGTCTAGCTCAAAGTGTTTGGTGCGCGAGTGGAGAATTGGATTGGCAGCTAGAAGTACTGCACTAAGGTTGTCACAATACACTCTGGGAGGAGCAGATAATGGGAAGTGTAGCTCAGTTAGCAGAGATTGCAACCATGTCAACTCAGCAGTGACAGCAGCTAAGCTGCGATACTCAGCCTCAGTACTGGAACGTGAGACTACAGCCTGCTGCTTAGAGGACCAAGAAACGAGGTTTGATCCTAGATAAACACAGTAGCCAGTGTTGGATTTTCGATCATCAATGTCAGACCCCCAGTCAGCATCACAGAATGCTGTGAGGCGCAAGTCTGATGCTTTGGAGAAGTGCAGACCATGTGTGGAAGTTCCTTTCAAGTATCGGAGTATCCTCTTCACTGCTTGCCAATGAGAGTTTTTGGGAGAGTGCATAAACTGACATACCCTGTTAACAGCATAAGCTACATCAGGCCTGGTCACTGTGACATATTGAAGACCTCCAACCAAGGATCTATAAAGACTTGGATTGTCAGCCTCATTAGTATCATGGGCAGTGAGCTTAGCAGTGGACACCATTGGAGTCTTCATAGGGTTGGCAGTTGACATGTTGGCCTTCTGGAGTAGATCATTGATGTACTTGGTCTGGTTTAGTGAGATGCCACCTGCTGCAGTTTCTTGAACTTGTATGCCAAGGAAAAAGTTAAGGTTTCCTAAGTCTTTGAGAGGAAACTGAGAGTGTATGGATTGGATCAGCTATGAGATAGCAGCATTCGAGTTGCTTGTGATGATAATGTCATTGACGCGCTGTCGCGCACGCGTCAAAAGATGAGCGGTTAGTAAAAATGTAGTTTAGAATGCGACAACTCGGGTATCGTATCACAAGGACTCTTGTAGTGCTATTATCGCAGAAAATCAGTTTTCTTGGGGGGGTGTTTGGTTTGAAATTGATTGGAAAACAGAATGAAAACAGAGCATAAAAACAGAGCAAATTACGTGATTATCAAATAAGACTAAGACGATCAATCTGTTGTTTCATTTCCCACTATCATCGGTTCTTGTAATTCCATGCCCTAAGCGGATTCTAATCCCTTTTCGATTGTAGCATCGATTAACAAGCGAAACCGACGCTACGGGACATATATTCCTAATTCCGAATTAAGCAAACGGATGAAGCCCTTCGTGAATTAAGCAAACACGAATTGAACGCACGCGAATTAAGCAAACGCGATTAAGTTTAGGAACATAAAATCATCGAAAATAAATCAACACTAATTCGATACAAACTGAATTAAGCAAACAGAGAATAACGAATAGCATTGAAAGAGAGAAGAAAATTAAATCGGGAATTACAAGACCTCAAGTGTTGGTGGAAGCCGATTACAGCAGATCAACCTAGGGATATTAGTTCTCCATCAAAAACGCAAAACAACCAGAGAAATTCGAAAACAAGGATTAGCAAAAGATCCTTACATTCGCCCTAAATGACTATTTATAACTTTCAGAAACTGCGCATTCTCGCGAGGCGAGTGGCCTCTCGCGAGGCGAATATTAAAATGGCGCCAGTTTGAATTTGTGTTCTCGCGAGGCGAGTGGAATTCTCGCGAGGCGAGTCTTCAAAATCTGGGTTGTCACAGCCGTGATGCCTATCACGGCCAGGCCGTGATTACTTCTGACTTTGGGTGCTTATCTGTCATGGCCGTGATCTTCATCACGGCTTGGCCGTGCTGGTCTCTGTCTTCCAGGGGTTTCTCTTCACGCCCGTGATGGGTATCACGGGATGACCGTGATGCTTGCTGACTTCAGGCTCGCGAGGCGAGCTATAGCTCGCGGGGCGAGGCAGAGAACATGACTTTTCTGGCACAGGCTGGTCCTCACTCTCGCGGGGCGAGTATCTGCTCGCGTGGCGAGTGTTTCCAGATTGAAATTTCCATTGTTTCCTTCATTCCTTGGACTCTAAGTCAACCTGAAAACTTGAAATAGCCATAAGTGCTTTATTTGACTCAAAAACTGGCTAAATAACCCTAAAACTACTTAAGGGACTCAAAACCTTGCTTGAGGACAATCAAGCCTAATTTGGGTGAAAACGAGATATAATTGGCACAAAACCACGGTCATACTAGTCATAAAACTAGATGAGCCAGAGGCTTATCAAAATACCCCAAACTTGAACTTTGCTTGTCCCCAAGCAAACTAAAACTCAAAACGACTCAAGACTTGGCAAGCTAGAAGGATTTCAACCAATTCCGCACAAATTTCCAGCAATTCATCAAAACAATTTTCCTTCAATGTTCCCCCCTTTTCAACAATGTAATCCCCACAATCATTTATTCTGAACATCTGAGAGTTTCATCATTCAAACAATCATTAATCTAAACAGGGGATCTAAGTTACACACAAGAGGGAGATCACCAAATTCAAACAATCGCCTTCCTCACAAAGGGGTTTAGTGTTCACTCAATCTCTCAGTTTGTCTAGGCTAACAACATTTCACTCAGTTTCACTTTTAAGAGCACTTCCCATGAATTTGATTTTCCTCTCAAAATGGTTCCCACGGAAAACATGCATGCAACATCAAAAGGTCTTTCAAGGTTGTAATGGGGCCTGGCTAAGGGAAGGATATACAAAGGTACTGGGCTGAAATCCCTAGGAACTAAGAGAGCATGAAGCTGTTTACACATTGAATTTCCTACTCAAGTTCCTATTCTTATTCTTCTTTTTGCCTTGGGTGGCTACAACCCTTTTCTTCTAATACCCTTCTTGACATTTTTTTTTTAAAAAAGATTTATTTTTGCCCTTTGGCTCCAACCTTTTTTTTTTTCTCAATCCCCAACAACACATCATATCCCTGTAGCCACCCCAAACTTAGTTTCTTGCAACCATTCTCTTGCTAAGCTTCCATACTCTCCTAATCCTAAGATCGGGTTAACATGGTTTTTCCAGATTCAGGCTCATAACATAAGGTCATCATGAAACAATAGGCTAATTAGGCTCAAAGGGGCTAACTAGGGAACATGCATTAGGGACTGGTTCAATTTAGGCCAAGTAGTTAATTCAAAGAAAATTGCCTAAATCATTTGATGCAAACACATAGACATGCAAACCATGAAGAGATTCAAGCAAATTCGGGAAAGTCCAACTTGAAAGTGATTCACACAATCAAAAACATGTTGGAGGCTCAAATCCTCACCTGGACATTCATGCAAATTGTTTGACCGAGATTCTATCCCTAGTGTGTGCACCCTATCACCCCAAACTTATCATAAGTCATGCCATCACAACAAAATCTCAAAGATCAGTTTTCAATTACATGGGGATCAATTTTTCAAATTTTCAAAAGTAGGGGGAATCAGTCAACAATAAACATGCAATTCATCTATGCAAAATCAATCAAATTCCAGCAAACTTGCCAACACAAGACTCAAACACAACTCCTGAGCTTCTCAAATTATTCAGGAGCTTTATTGAAAACAAAACAGAAATAAAGCAAGGAAAAGAAAATTAACAAGGAGAAAGGGTTAAGAAAACTCATTGAGGCGGTTCCACCGAGGATCCCACTGTCTGTATCATATGTCCCACGTGGTAGCCAAAGGATGAAGCTTGTTCCATGCTTCCCTAATTTGCAGCCTTGATATGGGAGTGAGCGCTTGATAATTATGGTAACTATGCCCAGTGCGACGGACTTCTCACTCCCTCTTGGGTCACAGATGACCTTCTTCTCAACAAAGTCTCCCCAATAAAATTGGGGTTCAACCCTTGAACTGGCCACGGTGCAAAATCCAAAGGCTCAAACTCCATCACTGGTGGCTTCTCGGGGGAGGTGGCAAATAGGACACTTTGGTGTCTCCGGTCTTGCTTCAACTTCTGCATTTTCTTCATTCACTGCACTAACAAATTTATCACCGCTATACATGCAGAAATTTCGGCACACACCACACAAAGGTTAGTGTTAGTAGAGTCAATACATATATCACAATAAACCTGAATCGGTAAAGGTCCGAATGTCCGGAAATTCAGCACTCAATTCATCCACCCCATCACTCTCAACACATGCATTTGATTTAATTGAATCATCTACTTCCAAAGGTTCTTCATCATCCTCAAGCATGGTGAAGCAGATGTCCTCCTGATCCTCCTGATCCTCATTTTCTACGTTTCCTAAAAAGAATAAACCTGCATAACATTCTATACACAAAGCGATTGTCGGTACAATCAGCACATGCATTAGAATCGGGGATTCAACACACGAGTTCATCAACGAAGTATTATCAAAATCATCCTCGGAGGTATTGTCAAGAATAACTTGTGAATCAGTATGTTCTTCAAGGGGGTGTGGAGTTAGCGGTGCAGCAGAGTTGGCGACAATTTGATCAATTAGAATGGACAACTTCCGAGACTAAACTTCTCCTCTCCGATGGCTTTCAAGACTTTGTTACGTCATTCGTTGAAGATTTGCTTGAAATTCTGTCATATGTTGTTGCATCGAGAAGCTAACTCATCCAGTGGGTTGGACTTCATTTACTCCAATCATGCCAAAACCACTACTAGACTCATAGCCTTGACAAAGTTAGGATAATATATGCATGGTGGTGGCTCATAATCAACATAAGGCATATAACCTTGCATGTAATTATCCATGGCGGTACTAAGATTCATAACTGAGACAAAGCGGCCATAACTAATTCAGCAATGAATTATTTTTTTCATTAATAACAACAAGAGTCCCCAAGAACAGCGCCAATTTGACGCTATTTGTCGCGCACGCGCGTCAAAAGATGAGCGGTTAGTAAAAATGTAGTTTAGAATGCGACAACTCGGGTATCGTATCACAAGGACTCTTGTAGTGCTATTATCGCAGAAAATCGGTTTTCTTGGGGGGGTGTTTGGTTTGAAATTGATTGGAAAACGAGAATGAAAGCAGAGCATAAAAAAGCAGAGCAAATTACGTGATTATCAAATAAGACTAAGACGATCAATCTGCTGTTTCGTTTCCCACTATCATCGGTTCATGTAATTCCATGCCCTAAGCGGATTCTAATCCCTTTTCGATTGTAGCATCGATTAACAAGCGAAACCAACGCTACGGGACATATATTCCTAATTCGAATTAAGCAAGCGGATGAAGCCCTTCGTGAATTAAGCAAACCACGAATTGAACGCACGCGAATTAAGCAAACGCGATTAAGTTTAGGAACATAAAATCATCAAAAATAAATCAACACTAATTCGATACAAACTGAATTAAGCAAACAGAGAATAACGAATAGCATTGAAAGAGAGAAGAAAATTAAATCGGGAATTACAAGACCTCAAGTGTTGGTGGAAGCCGATTACAGCAGATCAACCTAGGGAGATTAGTTCTCCATCAAAAACGCAAAACAACGAGAGAAATTCGAAAACAAGGATTAGCAAAAGATCCTTCATTTCTGCCCCTAAATGACTATTTATAACTTTCAGAAACTGCGCATTCTCGCGAGGCGAGTGGCCTCTCGCGAGGCGAATATTAAAATGGCGCCAGTTTGAATTTGTGTTCTCGCGAGGCGAGTGGAATTCTCGCGAGGCGAGTCTTCAAAATCTGGGTTGTCACGGCCGTGATGCCTATCACGGCCAGCCGTGATTACTTCCGACTTTGGGTGCTTATCTGTCATGGCGTGATCTTCATCACGGCTAGGCCGTGATGGTCTCTGTCTTCCGGGGTTTCTCTTCCCGCTCGTGATGGGTATCACCGGATGACCGTGATTCTTGCTGACTTCAGGCACGCGAGGCGAGCTATAGCTCGCGGGGCGAGGCAGAGAACATGACTTTTCTGGCACAGGCTGGTCCTCACTCTCGCGGGGCGAGTATCTACTCGCATGGCGAGTGTTTCCAGATTGCAATTTCCATTGTTTCCTTCATTCCTTGGACTCTAAGTCAACCTGAAAACATGAAATAGCCATAAGTGCTTTATTTGACTCAAAAACTGGCTAAATAACCCTAAAACTACTTAAGGGACTCAAAACCTTGCTTGAGGACAATCAAGCCTAATTTGGGTGAAAACGAGATATAATTGGCACAAAACCACGGTCATACTAGTCATAAAACTAGATGAGCCAGAGGCTTATCAGTCATCAACATACACAAGGATAAAGATGGTGTGAGTCTTTGGTAAATTTTGTAAACAGAGAAGTATCACACTTGGTGGAGGAGAAGCCAAGCTTATTGAGGTAAGAGTGAAGTTTCTGGAACCATGCTCTGGGGGCCTGCTTCAAGCCATAAAGGGCTTTGTTCAATTTGCACACAAGGGAGCCATCACCTTGGACAAAGCTAGGTGGTTGAGTCATGTAAACTTCCTCTGATAAGTCACCATTCAGAAAGGCATTGTTAATGTCAATTTGCTTAATGAACCAGTTCTGTGAAAGAGCAAGAGTGAGTACCACTCTGACTGTGGTAGGCTTGACTACTAGGCTGAAGGTCTCAAAGAAATCAAAGCCCTCTTGTTGATGAAAGCCTTTCGCAACTAGTCGAGCTTTGTGCTTGCTAATTGTTCCATCCGGGTCATGCTTCAGTCTAAAAACCCATTTGCAACCAATTGGGTTTCTACCATGTGGAAGAGGCACCGATTCAGTGTCTTTGTCATCGCATCAGTGCGAGTATTCTTGTTCCATGGCTGACTTCCAATAGGGAGACTTGAGAGCACTCTTGACTGATTTAGGTTCAGCATTGTGATCAGTATTGCAACTGGAAGCTGCTAGGAGGACTTTGGGCTTGAAGATGTCAGATTTGCTTCTTGTTCTCATGGGGTGCAGGTTTGTGGATCGCATCGGCTTGTGGAGAAGCGGAAGATTCTGGACTAATATGCACTGTGGTGAAGTTGGGTTGTGTGAAGCACTTCTTGTTTGATTCGATATGATGCACGTGAGAATGAGGCACCTGGTTGTGTTGTGGTGAGCTGATATCAGGAGCTGCAGACCTTGCCATAACATGTTCAGTAAACTCAGATGAGGATGATGGTGTGGCAGCAGTGTCAAGTGATTGAGCCAAAGGAGTAAATCTGTTAGTACAAGGCAAAGTAGGAATAGAAGGCACACATATAAGGGGTGAGGGAGGGGCAAGCACATCAGTGGAAGCAAAGTTAGGATTGCATTTAAAGGGGAATACATGTTCATCAAACTGTACATGCCTGGAAATATACAATCTTCCTGTGTTAGTTAAGCAAAGATAGCCTTTATGAGCAACACTATATCCAAGGAAAACACATTGTTGGCTTCTATATTGAAATTTATTTCTGTTATAAGGTCTCAAGTATGGAAAGCAACTGCAACCAAAGACTCTTAACAGGGAGTAATCAGGAGTAATGTGAAATAAAGTTTCTAATGGATTGGCATTGTGAAGAGTAGGGGTGGGTAATCTATTAATGATGTATACAACAGTTTGGAATGCCCCGACCCTCAGTATTTTAGTGGCATTGAGGCATTTGCAAGGAGAGCAAGTCCAAGCTCGGTGATATGTCCGTGTTTCCTTTCAGCCATACCATTTTGCTCATGTGTGTAAGGGCAACTAAACCGATGAACAATACCCTGTGAACTGAGATACTTGGTGATTGGAGCATATTCTTTGCCACCATCACTCTGGAAGGCTTTTATCTTTGTGCCAAGTTGGTTTTCAACTAGTGTTTTGAAGTGCATAAAGCAGTTAAACGTTTGAGATTTGTTCTGTAATAAGTAAATCCAGGTGTATCTAGAGTAGGCATCAATAAAATGGAGGTAGTACCTGCTGCCATTGGTTGATGGCATTGGAGCTGGACCCCAAATATCTGAGTATTTCAGTTGAAGAGGCTGATCATACACAGTAGATGACATGGGGAAAGGAAGCTTATGTGACTTGGCTAAGCAACAAGCAGTGCACAAATTGGGTATTTTATTGCTATCAAAAGGAATTTTACACAGTTTGAGTACATTACAAACAGTTTTAGAGTGAGCATGGCCTAATCTTGCATGCCACAAGTTGTATACATCATTAACAGCTACATTATTGCAACTATGATTGAAATGACTAAGCTCATTATATTTTGAGAGAGAAGTAGGAGGTTGCAGACGAAAGTTGTCAAAAGCATACAAGCCATTTTTAAGCTTGCCTTCCAGTAGAATTTGGTGAGTATCCTGAGATTTTACATGGCAAAAATCAGCATGGAATTCAAAGTAAACTCGGTTGTCTCTTGAAAATTGAGAGACACTTAATAGATTTTTGGAAATGCTAGGGACATGCAGCAAATTATTTAAGAACAAAGGTTTGATTGACTTGGGTGAAAAAAGAAGAGAGTTACCAGTATGGTGAATATGAGTGGTATCTCCATTGGCCATCTTGATTCTGCCATCACCATTGTATACTGATTTACTGAACATGTTTGATGAGTGCAGGTGATGTGGTTTGTAGCCCCCTGAATCGGGATACCAGTGGATCAAAAACAGTTTCGGGATCGCCATAAGTGCGGATATGGAGGGGTCGCATCGAAGTTTGTTACGATATCATGGCTCTACCATTGTGGTTGAAAGTGGAGCTATTCTCTCGAGGCTTGGTTGGAGCCTTGATAATTTTCATCGAACCTATGCCAACACCTGAACTACTTTGTGTGGCCATATTTGTTACAAAGTTGACACTGCGGCTTGTTAAAGCCATGCCACGCCACCTCCTCTATTCATGGATCTGCCTCTTCCTCTCTGTTGCTTCTCATTTGAATCTTCCTCTATTCTGATTAAAGAATGCTCCTCTATTACCTGAGCCTCTTCCTCCTTTGTATGATTGTGATTGAACCAGATTAGCTTGAAGATCTTGCATGCCAAAAACATCAGGTTTCTTGTGCTTTTCAATTCTTTCTTCGATTGCCATCAGTAATGCTTCAATTTCTTGAATTGTATAAGGATCAGTTCTGGACAAAATTGAGGCTACAATAGAATCATACTCATCAGGGAGTCCATCAAGGATGACTTGTATGTGTTCATCATCATCAATCGGTGAACCAACTGCAGCTAGTGTGTCCACTATTTTCTTTATTGTAAGTAAGTATTCATTGAGGTTTCCTACTTTCTTGACATTCTTGATCTGGGTTTTCAGTTTGCTTACCTTTGCCCTGGTTTGTGAGGCAAAAAATACTTCGATCTTTTTCCAGATTTGGTATGCATAGTCACAACCTACCATTCTTGTATGCAGGTTGGGAGACATGGAAGCCAATAGCCAAGTAAGAATCAATTGATCTTGCTGCTCCCAGTTTTCGTATTCAAAGCTGATTTTTCCTAATTCTTCATCTTCATCATTGTTGAATTTCTTTGGCATTCCTCCTTTTTGCGCCTCTAGAATAAACTTTTGAAGTCTGAAACCCTTGATTGTGCCAAGTGCTTGCTGTTTCCAAGTGAGAAAGTTCTCATCATCCAGCTTAATCGAAACTGGAGTGGACAGTGACTGCATAACAGGTTGTGATGCCATTGAAGGTTGTGAGCTCGAAGTTGCCATTGAAGGATCGAGCTCTGATACCATAAAGGTATCAGAGTGCAGCAGAAAGAAAGAGAAGAGCAGAAAGAAAGAGAAGGAGATCAAGATTGGAATTCTGTTTTAGAAAAGTATATTCACTTGGCATGGTTTTTCACAGAGAATAGTTTGGCATATATAGATACAATAGAGTGTGGAGAATAACTGAATAACTAACTTCTGAATAACTAACTTTAACAGATCTTAACAGTTTTGCAACTAACTAACTAACACTGCCCTTGACACAATGTATAGACCAAATTAATAGTGGTTTTTCTTTAAATTATAATCTGTGCATCCCATACAAAAGTGTGTCTATAATCAAGAACCCAGAAAATAACACTAATTATATAACTCACAAAAATTCAGTTGATACGTTGTCCTTGTTCACACCAGGAGGAAGCGGCCAGGCCACCTCATATGGTCCATATAGTATGTCCCTCTTGTGATATGACGAAAAAGAGGCACAGCTGGCAGAACGCATACCTTTGACAGCCAACCTGTCACATTTCATAATAGCTATTTTATTACCAAGAAAAGAGGTCTTACACTTCAAATTATTTATAACCAAGAATGTCCAACACTAAAATTTCCATTTACCATCTTTCTTCCAGAATCTAATACAATATATGAAGTAGAAATCATACATAATCTTTGTATGCACAGATTGGATCCTCCCCATTCACAAATGAAAGAACAACCCAAACACCAAACACAATGGAACTTGAATAATGACTTGGATGAGAGGAGTATGCAACAATATTTAATTACACATCATCCTTTTCTTCACCCATTGATTTGCCAGAGCCAAATGAAGGAAATATTTCCCAATATCTTAAATTGTGGAGACTTTTACAATTAATACAAGGATGTAAATAAGAAATGCTTCTTACTTTTGATCATCAACCTCCACTCTTATGTCATTGATACTGACACCTGGAACTTCCACTGTGATAACATATTTTCCTTCTGATTCAGCCACATCCATCCTTGGAGACCATTCAATTCCTGCAAAAATAAAGATTAAAAAAAAATGCACTTGTATTTGTTAGCTATAATAACTTCAAATAACTTTGAAAGTTTGAAGTGCTAACCACCATCAGAAAAACAATTTTTTTTCTCAGAATGAAGCTGATCTCCTCTTCTTATCTGTTTGCTTGGCCTAGCAAATGTAGGTGGGTCAAGTGTACTATAATCACAGCCCTGCACCTGAGCCATTGGTTGGAACACTGAATTTGAGAAATTTGATTCTTTCCTTGCAGGTCTAGCAAAACATGGTGATCTTGTATTAGAAGGGCTTTCAGCTGCAGCACCATGAGTTTTAGGAGCCATACAAGATGTTGAGTCACCCTAGATATTTATTATTGTATCAATAAGTGTATTAGAAAAGAATCATTTAACAAAAATATTACATAGAAGAATGTTGTGGAGTATTTCAACAATGATAGTTAACACTGTAAAGTACCTCTTGAACTGAAGTCTGCCTCATAAAATAACCAAAAGAAGATGATGTTTGGCGTGCAAAATACACTTTATTATCACATCTTCGGAGCACTGAATTCAAACTACCACTGCAGTTCTGATATAAAGAAGGAAAATGGATGAATAGAATAAATTGCAAACATATATTCATGGGATATTGCTAAGAGCAGATATGAATAAAAGGTGAAGCAAGTGTAGCATATGGAAATTCTGAATTATAAAACCGATTAATTCATTAATTCCTTTTGGTTTAGGAAAAAACACAAGGCCTGTGAATAATAAATTTAAGAAGGGACAAAAATAGTGGAAAACGCTTAAGTGAGAAACACAGTTTCAATTGAAACATTTGGTTGAACAAAACAAAATATATTACCATAGGCAGAAGATGGGTTGGTGAAATGTCTTCCAGTTTTTGAGAAGTGAGATGCAATCATATGAACTCTGCGTCTAACCAACTCAGTCTCCATTTTTAGTATTGGTGACAAAGTTAAGCTAAACAGATAATGGAGGTTGTGGCATAGGATAGGCGCATGAGCGGGTGAAGAATATAAGCAGAGGAAGATATTTTTCGACACAAAATAACATAAGTGGGGTCCCTTCAATCTAAATATCTTTGGGTATTTGTTTTTTCGAATAGCTCTCTCTCTAGTACGTTGTATCCTTGGTTGCCATTACCCTCGGCCGCCTCCTTCTTTCTTTTAATTTCTCTCTGTATTCTGTCATCAATTTCTTTTCTGCCCACATCATATATATCATGCCATGTGATAAGATGAGCCATGCCGCTGCGGGGGAAGGGGAAAAATATTCTTTTTTTTATTTTTTAATTATTTAATAAATAATTTAAGAAAGTTCTTTCACTAATCTAATAAAAGTATTTGAAAACTTAGTTTATGGAATCAAGGTTGTAAAAGTCGGATAACCATATGATTGAGTGAAAGTGATTAATGTACTGCTATTTAAGGGGCTCTGTCCGAGTTCGATCATTGGTATGCAATAATCCTTGATCAGGTTTTACTAACCGTACGGTTAACTCGAAGATTAGTCTCATAACGGATCTAAATCAACTAAACAGTGAGGATATTTCGAGGACTCGCTCGATCCCAATAACTAATTATGATGAGTATCAAATCAAAAGGTTGTAAAAGTCAGACCGAATAATATATAGGAAAATGTTTCGTTTCAAGTTCAACATTTATTCATCATTGTAAATGATGAATATTTTTTGTTGAGAGATTTGAACAATATTGAAGGGTCACATTTTTACAACAAGATTTTTTTATATCTAAGAGACAAAATTCAAATCTCTCGCTATATGCTTAAGGATTTGTCGACGAAGGAGAAGTAAGAGAAAATGTATGAGGAAATAGAAAGAGAGGAGAGAGATGGGAAATATAGGATAGCCTAAAAAACCCTCAAACATTCTCCCTTATTGTATTTTTTAACAATAGATTAAAAGAATCAAAACACTTAATTTGTAGAATTAAAAAAATGGACTATGGGATAATCGAGGACATTGGAGACTATCCTCTCCTTTTTTCCCCCCAAATTAGGGGTGCTCGCGGATTGGATTGGATCGGTTTTGAGATAAAAAATTATCTGATCCAATGATGAAAACATCGTGCGGTTTGGATTGGATCGATTTGCTTCCTTAAAAAATCGATCCGATCCAATCCAATCAAATGCGGTTTGGATTGGATAATTCGGTTTTTGTCATACTTTATTTTATTCTAATTTCAAGTGTCCTTTCTACCTATTTAATAGTGGATAAAAGATAATCTTCGTTTTAATTTGGGAGTTTGAGAAGAAAAAAATTATTGATATTTTTTAACACGTTCTTTTATATTAATTCTCTATATCTACTACCACTTATCCTATTTTTCCTTGAATCGGCTACAAATAAATTGTAGCTAATTATTTTTCAAATTTACTTAATTATTTTCCTATTTTTCATGATTACTCAATCAAATATATATATGATATGCATCAAAGCTTTTAGTAAAATATAACTTCAAGACATTAATATTTATTCTAAAAAGTCTTATATATGTCATTTCAACAAAAATATTAAAGAGAATGGGGGACATAAAAATATGAAAAATAATGTTTAAATATGAGTAATACTATAATTTCAAAAATAATAGTATATGTATATAATAGATCGGTTTGGATTGGATTTCACTATAGGATCCAAAATCCGATCCAATCCAATAAAAAATTGCGGTTTTTCGATTTTCGATTTGTTCGGTTTTGGATTTTTCGATTCGATTCGATTTTTACGATTTGAATCAGTTGATGAACACCCCTACCCCAAACTATTGCCATCCCAACTCCCAAATAAACCGAATTACCTGGTCAAAGAAAAAGAAAAGAAAAAACAAGAGATGAAGTTGATTGTCACATCTTTCTTTTCCATCCTTAACAACGTGCTGTGTAAATTAAAATTGCAATTTCATGAATTCAAGATGTTTTCTTTATGTGTCAAAAAAAATATGTTTTTTTTTTTACATCAACTTTCCCTGTTACCTTTTAAAATCCTTAATTTTGAAAAAAATTGAATAGTCATGATTAATTAATCTAAAATATAATTACCTTATCTTAAATATCCTATCAAATTATGATTTGTAATTCTTTAACAGAATAAAAATATTTACAAAAATATTTACGCATAATAATTAAGCTCAAAAGCAAGTAAGTAGGCAAGTTATTCAAGTTTTTTTTTACCATTATCCTTGATTAATTGGTTGCACAGTACGAGTGTAATAAATAGATAAAGCCGCCCAAAATGGATAAGGAAAAAACTTAGTAAGATTTGATATGTATATTAGATGTTTTTCAATACCAATTAGATATGTGTAACAATTCATATATATTTTGGTTGTTGAGTTATTACATATCTCATAATTATATTGAAAAATAATACTTAATATACATATGTAATTGTAATATTCCCGTTTACGGCTTTTTAACCAAACTGGGTTCGTTTTAGAAACTATTTATCAGATTATTTATCAATGGGGGTCTTTTTGGACATGTGGCATATTTTATTTTATTTTTTCACTCTGACGGGTCAAAGGCGCCAGTCAGACTGGAGCCTTCAAAGGCGCTAGTCAGACTGTCACCTTCCAAGTCAAAGGCCCAGTCAGACTGGCACCTACCGGTATTAAAAAAAAGAAAAAAAAGAAAGATAATTGATAGCAATAATAAGAGGTATAAAAAAATAATAACAATAATAATTTAGATCAATAAATATTGATCAATTATTACAGTAGTAAAAAAAAATTTGCCTTGTAATAGCATTAATGTCATCGTTACTCCCTATACTTATAGTATAATTCTTTTTAGCAGTGTTCCTTTAAAATTGCTGGTAACTTTCTTTTAATTGTTACAAGGTAATTTTTTTTTACTACTGTAATTATTGATGAATATTTATTGGTGTAAATTGTTATTGCTATTATTTTTTTATGACTCTTGTGATATTATTTGCTACTTGCTATTAAATGGCTTTTATTAATCAATTATTACAGTAGTAAAAAAAATTATCTTATAAGACTTAAAAGAAAGTTACCTGCAATTTAGAAGGACACTGCTACAAAAAAAATTATAATATAAGTATAGGGAGTAACGATCATGTACTGGCCGAAGATATAAGGCCGAGGATTGTCAATACGACCGAGCTCATTCTCGTAAGTGGACATTGACCCGAACTCCCAAAAAGCCGAAGACCTATTAATACACTCAACACCCGAGGACAACTACTCGGGCCTATTCCACACCAGACCACGAATGAAGATATCTCGGTCTCCGCGCTATCTAGCCGCAACTGACTGGGCCGAATATCTCGCTGGTCCAAATATCTCTCCGTATAACTCGGAGCCTTATCCATATCAATTGTCTAACTGCAAGAACGATCCGATCCTAACAAATAGGATCTCAGTAACCGTCTTACTCAAACGGTTGCTCTGAAAATATCTATAAATAGGGGCTCAGCCCCCTCACTTAGAACGACGTTTGCTTTGATTCCCATTGGGATACGTAGGAGCAGAATTCACATTCTGTCAAGCTGATTCCAAAACAACCCACTAGACTTTCTTCGACCGAGTATATCTCATTTGAGATATTTGGACGGAACATTTGGCGCCGCCTGTGGGAATCGAAGCAAAAATTCCCCATACCACAAACAATGGTGAGGACAAGGAGCGGGAACTGCAGGAGAGGGGAGCCAGAGAATGCTAACAATCGGGATAATGGAGAAAAATCCATAAACCCAGCAATGACGACCGACAATCCCATCATTCAAGAACTCCTCGCGCAAGTGGCAATGCTGAGAAGGGAGAATGAGGAGATTCGTCGGCAAAACAGTCGTCGGGAATGAGAACAAAGCAGAGAAAGGTCCGCCTCTTCTCCTTATGAGAGAGAGCGTCGGACAGCCGAGAATGAAGGATCCAGAAACACGCGCAGAGAAGGAGGCCCCCAACCCCGTGTTTCTCATCATGTTGACCGAGCAGGTGAGGAGGAATTTCCTAGGCAGGCCCCTGAGCTTTCACTTCAGGCAAATAGGCCTAATGAAAGGGCCGACGTGAGGAGGCCGAGACATCCCTTCACCGACGCCATTATGGGGGTTCCTCTTCCAGTCTACTACAAACCAATAAACATTGACAGATATGATGGCACCTCGGACCCGGAGAGTCATTTAGATGCTTTCACTACTCAGATGTACCTCTTCACCGACGATGATGCTGTCATGTGTAAAGTCTTTCCTACTACTCTGAAAGATGCTGCATTAAGCTGGTATACCCAACTACCGCCAGCATCAGTTGACTCCTTTGACACATTCATGACTAAGTTCAATGCTCAGTTTGCTACGAGCCGAGCTCATCAAAAAACCTCGGCCTCGTTGGTAAACTTTAAGCAAGAAAAGAACGAGTCTCTGTGTTATTTTATGGCCAGGTTCAGCAAAGAGACTATCCTCATCCGGAATCTCAGTGCCGATGTCGCACTGCATACTATTATGACCGGGTTACGGCCTGGCCCTTTTGCCAGACACCTAGCTCGGAAGCCTCCATCCAGTATGGATGAGTTGAGGAGAAAAGCTGTCGGATTCATTAATATGGAGGAAATAGAAGAGTCTAAGAAAAGGGAAAGAACCGATGATTCCGATAGATGAGAAGGGAGAGAGAAGAGGAGGGCTGGAGGTGACAATCAGAAATTCAAAAACACATCTGAGCATAGGGGGCCAAAGTATGAGTACTATACCCCCCTCAACACCAGTCGAGCTCGGGTATTTGAGGAAGCATACAACGTAGAACTTTTGCAGCTCCCCAACCGTGGCCACACGCCCCAGAATGCTGATCGACAGAAGCATTGTCGGTACCATCGTAACTACGGGCATACCACCGAGGAGTGCCGGGTCCTGCGTGACAAGATTGAAGAGTTAAGTGCAAGCTGGTCATCTGAATAATTTCGTTCGGAGAAATCACAACAATGGTGAAGGGCATGGCAGAGATAGAAGACGAGGAGGTGGCCAAAGCCCTGGAAGGGGCGGCGGTCGGCAAAATAATGAAAGAGAAGAAAATAGGGAAGATCAGAATGAAAGGAGGGAGGAGGATAATACTGTCCGAGATGTAATAAACACTATTTCAGGTGGATTTGCGGGAGGAGGCACAACGAGTTCAGCTCGTAGGAAACACCTGCGGGCTATTCGGGCTGTAAACTCGGTAGCTGGCAAACCCCCGAGGATTTCCCCATCGATTATGTTCTCCGATGAAGACTTCTTGGGTGTGGATCCTAATCAGGATGACCCAATGGTAATCACAGTGCAATTGGCCAACTTCTCGGTCAAGAGAACTCTCGTCGACCAGGGAAGCTCGACTGATATCCTATATTATTCAACATCCCAGAAAGTTCGGAATCCCAGAAAAATCTATTCAGCCATACGACAGTAAGCTCGTAGACTTTGCTGGGGAACAGGTGGATACCCGAGGATACATTGAACTCCTAACTACTTTTGGAGATGGCAAAGCGTCCAAAACTATTCTGGTCAGGTACGTGTTGGTTAATGCAGTAACATCGTACAATGTCTTAATCGGAAGACCATCTTTGAACGAGCTGGGAGCCGTGGTCTCTACTCCCCACCTCACAATGAAATTCCCTTCCAACTCGGGAGACATAGTTGCTATCCGAGCGGATCAGAAAATGGCCGGACAAAGTCTTAGTCGATAGTTTGCGTGTAAGCAAGCTCAAACCTACATCTGTAGAAACACTAGACAGGGGAAAAGACAAGTCTGTAAATTCTGTCAGAACTAGACCCGAGAATTGACATGCAAGATCAACGACCACAACCCATTGAGGAGTTGGAGAAGTTCCAGCTTGGATCACAGCCCGATCAGTGCACTAAGCTACAGTTGATATATATAGTCAGGTGATGTACTCTTTTGTCTACCTCGGTATTTTATCCCAAAAAAAGGGTTTTGACCGAGAAGGTTTTAACGAGGCACACCGCAGACTTTTTTATCCAATAACAGAATTTATTATGGACATTGTTCTATCTTATTATTTTGCCGATGTGTTTATTCTGCGAACAATTAAATTGTTAAGGCCAAGTTTGAGCCTAAAGGCCGAGTTCGAGCCTAAAGGCCGAGTACGAGCCATTAAATTATTAAGGCCGAGTTCGAGCCAATTAAATTGTTAAAGGCCAAGTTTGAGCCTAAAGGCCGAGTACGAGCCACTAAATTATTAAAGGCCGAGTACGAGCCATTAAATTGTTAAGGCCAAGTTTGAGCCTAAAGGCCGAGTTCGAGCCTAAAGGCCGAGTACGAGCCATTAAATTATTAAGGTCGAGTTTGAGCCATTGAAGTTATTAAAGACCGAGTACGAGCCATTAAATTATTAAGGCCGAGTTCGATCCATTGAAGTTATTAAAGGCCGAGTACGAGCCATTAAATTGTTAAGGCCAAGTTTGAGCCTAAAGGCCAAGTTTGAGCCTAAAGGCCGAGTACGAGCCACTAAATGATTAAAGGCCGAGTACGAGCCATTAAATTGTTAAGGCCAAGTTTGAGCCTAAAGGACGAGTACGAGCCACTAAATTATCAAAGGCCGAGTACGAGCCACTAAATTATTAAAGGTCGAGTACGAGCCATTAAATTGTTAAGGCCAAGTTTGAGCCTAAAGGCCGAGTTCGAGCCTAAAGGCCGAGTACGAGCCATTAAATTATTAAGGTCGAGTTCGAGCCATTGAAGTTATTAAAGGCCGAGTTTGAGCCTAAAGGCCGAATACGAGCCATTAAATTATAAAGGCCGAGTACGAGCCACTAAATTATTAAAGGCCGAGTACGAGCCTCTAAATTATTAAAGGCCGAGTGATAGTGTGATTTTACATCATGTTTTATATATACTTTTGCATGCATTTTAAATATAGATTAGGCATTCTTTAGTTGATTTTAGTTAGATTTTCCCTTGGAACGGTTGAAGCGGTTTCTTGGTGTTGTTTTGCAGGAATTCAATGTAAAAATGATCAAAATCAGCCTTGGTGGAGGTTGGATGAAAAAGAGCTTGAAAAGTGAAGAATATGAGCCAAACAGAGCCCATCACGGCACGGCCGTGATCAAGCAGAGAAGAAGGCAAAAGTCGAGAGATCACGCCTGCTTGCCGTGCGAGACATCACGGCCGTGACCTACCAGAAATTCAAGTTTCGCGTCGCGAACAAAGGGCTCGCCTCGCGAGAACCCATTTTGTGCAAATTCGTCCACTCCAGAAGCCGTCACGGCCTGGCCGTGATGGCCATCACGGCCGTGACGCGCGACTGATCTATAAATAAGGCTGCGCTGAACAGAAAAGGAGACTGACTTCTAACCTAAAAAAGGGTCCAGAGGGAGGCATTTGGCTGCACTTGGAGGCAGGCTGAGGCTGGCGGCTGGAGAGGGTTTTTACCCAAAAAGGGGGGTGTTTTCTCTGCTCTTGGATGGGGAGAAAATGGAGGAAGCTTGTCTATGAGTGTTCTCCATCCCTTTTCTCATTCTGTTTTGTATTTCCTTTTATCATGAGTAGTTAAATCCCCATTGTTGGGGTTAGATGTAACTTTTCTGAACTTGTTGTATTTGATTTGGTGTTTAATGCAAGTCTCTATTTCCTTATGAGTATGTGATTCTGTTCTTAATGCTTCCCTTGGATTAGCTACCCATAGGAATGATATGTTGCCTTGATAGATGACTGGAAGGTTGGTGTTAAGGCATGCTCATGAATCATATGCCAAGTTGTTCAAGAATCTAGACATAGGTGTTGAATGCTTGCAATCTTATAAGTCTTGACTTAATGCAAAATCACAAATTAATCCACCTAAGACATTAGGGTTTGATTTGGGGTTTTAGGCTCAATGCACCTAAGACATTAGGCTTGAGTATTTTAGAAAAGGCTTGATTGACATAATTGAATTAGGACTTGTGTTAGAAGCCATTTCATTGCAACTGAGGGAGGATTAGTGTAGTCTAACCCTGACAATTCTAGCCATATCCCTGTTTGCATTCCAAGTGTTCGATATAATTCCCAAAAGACTACAAATATTGTTTTGCTTTCTTTATTTTCTGTTTTAATATCTCATACTTTAGTTTAGTCTAGATAGTTGTTAAATTTGTGAATTGGTAATTGACAACCAATCCCTGTGGATACGATAATCGGTCTCACCACCGTATTACTTGATTGCGACGAGGTGCACTTGCCTTTATATTTAAAAATCACGCATCACCGAGTACGAGCCTCTAAATTATTAAAGGCCGAGTACGAGCCATTAAATTGTTAAGGCCAAGTTTGAGCCTAAAGGCCGAGTTCGAGCCTAAAGGCCGAGTACGAGCCATTAAATTATAAAGACCGAGTTCGAGCCAATTAAATTGTTAAAGGCCAAGTTTGAGCCTGAAGGCCGAGTTCGAGCCAATTAAATTGTTAAAGGCCAAGTTCGAGCCTGAAGGCCGAGTTCGAGCCAATTAAATTGTTAAAGGCCAAGTTCGAGCCTAAAGGCCGAGTACGAGCCATTAAATTGTTTAAGGCCAAGTTTGAGCCTAAAGACCGAGTGCGAGCCATTAAATTGCTTGAAGCCAAGTTTGAGCCTAAAGGCCGAGTACGAGCCATTAAATTGTTTAAGGCCAAGTTTGAGCCTAAAGGCTGAGTACGAGCCATTAAATTGTTTAAGGTCAAGTTTGAGCCTAAAGGCCGAGTTCGAGCCAATTAAATTGTTTAAGGCCAAGTTTGAGCCTAAAGGCCGAGTGCGAGCCATTAAATTGCTTAAGGCCAAGTTTGAGCCTAAAGGCCGAGTACGAGCCATTAACTTGCTTAAGGCCAAGTTTGAGCCTGAAGGCCGAGTACGAGCCATTAAATTGTTTAAGGCCAAGTTTGAGCCTAAAGGCCGAGTTCGAGCCAATTAAATTGTTTAAGGCCAAGTTTGATCCTAAAGGCCGAGTACTAGCATTAAAATTTATTTATAATACTGAGTACTATGTCGAAAGTAAAAACAAGGTACGAGTCGAGTACTAGAAAGTACTACGACTTACATAAAGAGCTGAAATTGAAAATAAGGCCCGCCCGGGTTGCCAGTCGTCTCCCCGATTAGGGTAGGGCCAAGATCAGGTGGCCAGTAGTCTCCCCAATCGGACACTGATGAGCCTCTGTTTGACTGGTTTTATAACTAGTAAAGACCTTGGCTTTGTGCTTATTTTATATCAATTTTACCCAAATTAGACTTGATTGTCCTTAAGTAGTATTTTGAGTCTGTAAAGTGTTTTTAAGTTAATTTAGTTGATTTAGAGTGAATAAAGTATTTACTTTTATTTTCTATTTTCAGGTTAATAAAAAGGAATAAATCTGGAGCTTTCGCCCCGCGAGAAGGTTGATCGCCTCGCGACCCCGAAGCTGACTGTTCCAAGGAAATGCAAAGTCTCTGGTTCGCCCCGCGAATAAATGGCTCGCCTCGCGAGTCATCCAACCATGAAAAGCCAGAGACGATCACGGCTTGCCCATGTGGAAGGTCACGGGCGTTGCAGTTTGGGAATTTGAAGCGTTCGCCTCGCGAAGCGATTCTCGCCTCGCGAGAAGACAAAGAGTTGCAGACCTTTCGTGTTATTCGCCTCGCGAGCAGTGCTTCGCCTCGCGAGGCCTTGAATTTCAGAAGTTGTATATAAACTGCTCTATGGCAGAATGAAAGGGTGGCTAGTCAGTTTTGGCTAAGTCTCAGTTAGTAGTTAATTAGTTTTAGTCTTATTTTCTCTTCTTTTGTTTTATTTCTGTAATGGAGAATTAGTCTCCTAGATTAATCTACTGTAATTGGCTTCTATCCATACTTGAGGTTCTTGTATTTCCTGCTTTCATTTCCTTTTCTCTTTTCAATGCCATGCTTTATATTTCTGTTTGCTTAATTCAGGAGTATATTGTGTTGTGTTGGTTTATCTCGGTGATATCATGTTCCTATATATAATCGTGTTTGCTTAATTCGCGTGTGTACGTTTCGTGTTCACTTAGTTCATGAAGTGCTTAACCCCGTTTGCTTAATTCAGGAATAGGGACATATATCTGTAGTAGTGGTTCCGCTTGTGAGTTGTTGCTACAACCGGGAGGGGATTAGAATCTGCTTAGGGCTAGGAATTTGCATGAACCGATGATAGTTGGGAAACCAAAAGCAGTAGGTTAATCGCTTTAGCTTATTTGGTAACTGCTCTATTTTCTTGCTTTGTTTTCTGTTTTGCTTCTTTATTTTAGTTTTAATCTCAAAACCCTCATTTCTAACTTTTACTAATTTTCTGTTAATAATAACAACACCTAAAGAGTCCTTGAGAGACGATCCGAGTTGTCGCACTATACTGCATTATTTTATAATCGCTCGTTCTTTTTGGCGCGTGGCGACAGCGCGGTCAAAAATTGGCACCGTTGCCGGGGACTCTGGTTTGTTGTTATTAGCAGAAAAAAAAAAACCCTTTTGCATTCCTGAATTAGTTTTGTCTGCTTGTCTGGTTGTTTGATTGCCATGGATAATTACATGTATGGATATTTGCCTAATGTTTATTATGAACCACCTTGCATGTATTATCCTAGTTTTAATGAGCCACCACCATACTATCCTAGCCAAGTGACCACCTCTGCACCTTCCGAACCTTCACAGAGCACCTTGGATGAAATTGCTTCAATGCTACAACAAATGGAAGAGAACAATCAACGAATGGCACAACAAGATTTTGAATATCAATAGAGGATGGAGGCTCAATACCAGAGGGACCAAGCTGAATCTCGGAAGTTGTGGGCTCTAATTGATCAAGTTACCGCCAACTCGGTTGCAATGCTAATTCCGCAGCCCATTGAAGAACCTACAGAGGCACAAGTTATTCTTGAAAATACTTTTGATAATAATTCTGATGATAATGTTTCTGTTGATGATGGTTTATGTGTTGAATCCCCTGATCCTAATGCTTGTTATTGTGACGGAACTGCTTTGTGTGTTGAATGTTTTCTGAGGTTTATACTTTTCGGGAAAAATAGAAAATGCGGATCGTTTTGCAGGTTTGTTCTGTTCAGGAAACTTAGATCGGGAGGATCAAGAGGACGCTCTGCTCCCCGTGCTCGAAGATAAAGAAGAACCTTTGGGAGTAGATGATTCAAGTAAAACAATTGAATGTGTTGAGAGTAATGGGGTGGATGAATTGATTGAAGAATTCCCGGACATTCTAACTTTTTTCGATTCATTTTCTTGTAATATATGTACTAACTCTAACCCTTGTGTGGTGTGTGCTGAAATTTCTGCGTGTATAGCAGGTGAAAATTTTGTTAGTGCAGTGGATGAAGACATTGCAGAAGTTGAAGCAACACCAGTAACATTCTCTAACTGTTTACCACTTCCCCCTGAGGAACCAGCTCTGGATTTTGCACCCTTGGATTTGGCACCCTGGCCAGTCCAAGAGGTTGAGCCCCGATTCTATTGGGAGGATTTTATGGACAAAGTTGAAAGAGAGGTCAACTGTGACCTGAAGGGGAGTGAGAAGTCCGCCGCACTCGGCGAAGTCATCATAATTGTCAAGTGCTCACCCCCACATCAAGGCTGCAAGTCATGGAAGCATGGAATGAACTTCTACTCTTTGTCCATCACGTGGGCCTTATGCTACAAGCAATGGGATCCTGGTGGAACCGCCCTTCAATGAGTTTTCTTAACCCTTTCTCCTTTTTAATTTTCTTTTCCTTATTTTATTTCTGTTTTATTGTCAATAATGCTCCTGAATAATTTGAGAAGCTCAGGAGTTCTGTTTGTGTCTTGGTGTTGGCAAGTTTATTGGATTTTATTGATTTTGCATAGATTGATTGCATGATAGTGTTGACTGTTTTCCCCCTAGGATATGAAATTTTTGAAAAATGATCCCCATGTGATTGAAAACTGAACTTTGGGATTTTGTTATGATGGCATGATTTATGATAAGTTTGGGGTGTTAGGAAGCACACACTAGGGATAGAATCTCTTTCAAACAATTTGCATGAATGTCTAGGTGAGGTTTTGAGCCTCCAACATGTTTTAAACTGTGTGAAAATCACTTTTGATTGCACTTTCCCGAATTTGCTTGAACCTCTTTTTGATTTGCATGATTATATGTTTGCTTCAGATGATTTAGGCATTTTCTTTGTAAATAGCTGCTTGGCCTGAATAAACCAATTCCTAATGCATGTTCCCTAGTTAGCCCCATTGAGCCTATTAGCCTGTTAATTCTTGATAA
Source organism: Sophora flavescens (assembly GCA_030762895.1). NCBI lineage: Eukaryota > Viridiplantae > Streptophyta > Magnoliopsida > Fabales > Fabaceae > Sophora > Sophora flavescens. The sequence continues at coordinate 143,392,510 of CM061068.1, read as the reverse complement.
CCTAATGTTATAAGCCCAAAAATCTGGAAAACCATGTTAGCCCGATCTTAGGATTAGGAGAGCATGTAATCTTAGAATGGGTGCAAGAAACTAAAGTTTGGGGTGGCTGCAAGGTGTAACATGTTGTTTGGGATTGAGAAAAAAAAATTTATGTAAAAAAAAAAAAAATTTGTGAAAAAAAAAAGAAAAGAAAAAAAGAGTAAAAGTGCAAAAATGCCAAAAAGAAATAAAAAGGTTGTAGCCACCCAGAAGCAAAAAGAAAAAAAATAATAAGAAAAGGAACTTGAGTTTAATTTCAAAGTGTAAATAATGTTCATGCTCTCTTAGTTCCTAGGGTCCTCAGCCTAGTTCCTTTGTATATCCTACCCTTAGCCAGGCCCCATTACAACCCATAAAAGACCTTTTGATGTTGCTTGCATATTTTCTGTGGGAATCATTTAGAGATGAAAATCAAATTTATGGGAAGTGTTCTTAAAAGTGAAATTGAGTGAAATGTTAGCCTGACACAAATTGAGCGATTGAGTGAACATAAATTTCCCTTGTGAGGAAGGCAGTTGTTTGATTTTGGTGATCTCCCTTTTGTGTGTAACTTAGACCCCCTGCTTAGATTTCTGATTGTCTGAATGATTAATTTCTCAACTGTTTAGAATAAATGAATGTGGGGATTGCTTTGCTTGAAAGGGGGGAACATTGAAAGAAAAATTGTTTTGAAAAATTGCTTGAAATCTATGGAAAGTTGATTGAATCTTTTGAGCTTGCCAGGTCTTTAGTCTTTTTAAGTTTTTGAGTGTAGTTTGCTTGGGGACAAGCAAAGTTTAAGTTTGGGGTATTTTGATGAGCCTCTGTTTGACTGGTTTTATAACTAGTAAAGACCTTGGCTTTGTGCTTATTTTATATCAATTTTACCCAAATTAGACTTGATTGTCCTTAAGTAGTATTTTGAGTCTGTAAAGTGTTTTTAAGTTAATTTAGTTGATTTAGAGTGAATAAAGTATTTACTTTTATTTTCTATTTTCAGGTTAATAAAAAGGAATAAATCTGGAGCTTTCGCCCCGCGAGAAGGTTGATCGCCTCGCGACCCCGAAGCTGACTGTTCCAAGGAAATGCAAAGTCTCTGGTTCGCCCCGCGAATAAATGGCTCGCCTCGCGAGTCATCCAACCATGAAAAGCCAGAGACGATCACGGCTTGCCCGTGTGGAAGGTCACGGGCGTTGCAGTTTGGGAATTTGAAGCGTTCGCCTCGCGAAGCGATTCTCGCCTCGCGAGAAGACAAAGAGTTGCAGACCTTTCGTGTTATTCGCCTCTCGAGCAGTGCTTCGCCTCGCGAGGCCTTGAATTTCAGAAGTTGTATATAAACTGCTCTATGGCAGAATGAAAGGGTGGCTAGTCAGTTTTGGCTAAGTCTCAGTTAGTAGTTAATTAGTTTTAGTCTTATTTTCACTTCTTTTGTTTTATTTCTGTAATGGAGAATTAGTCTCCTAGATTAATCTACTGTAATTGGCTTCTATCCATACTTGAGGTTCTTGTATTTCCTGTTTTCATTTCCTTTTCTCTTTTCAATTGCATGCTTTATATTTCTGTTTGCTTAATTCAGGAGTATATTGTGTTGTGTTGGTTTATCTCGGTGATATCATGTTCCTATATATAATCGCGTTTGCTTAATTCGCGTGTGTACGTTTCGTGTTCGCTTAGTTCACGAAGTGCTTAACCCCGTTTGCTTAATTCGGGAATAGGGACATATATCTGTAGTAGTGGTTCCGCTTGTGAGTTGTTGCTACAACCGGGAGGGGATTAGAATCTGCTTAGGGCTAGGAATTTGCATGAACCGATGATAGTTGGGAAACCAAAAGCAGTAGGTTAATCGCTTTAGCTTATTTGGTAACTGCTCTATTTTCTTGCTTTGTTTTCTGTTTTGCTTCTTTATTTTAGTTTTAATCTCAAAACCCCCATTTCTAACTTTTACTAATTTTCTGTTAATAATAACAACACCTAAAGAGTCCTTGAGAGACGATCCGAGTTGTCGCACTATACTGCATTATTTTATAATCACTCGTTCTTTTTGGCGCGTGGCGACAGCGCGGTCAGACACCACGACTTTCCCTCATGGGGGAAAGTAATCACTTCCCCCTGCGAAAGCTGGACGATGAGGTGCTCGGCCCGCTTCGGGAGTAGACGGCCTCTACCCCTTTCTCTACTCCCGAAGACTGCCATTCTCCCAGTTAACATCCTTCTTGGAGGATTGAATTGTAAAAGGAATTCTGGATCCCATCTCCCACTTACATCCTTTTTGGCAGCTATGAAACTCAAAAAAGGATGTTAACTGGGAGAGGGGAGCGTAAACCCCTAACACTATCATAGAACTACTCGGGTTGAAGGAAGACGAATTTGGCTGGTGGGAAAGAATGAGTAAGTGAAGCAGTGAAACAACCCTATTTATAAGGGGTGAGAGGCGTTAGAAAGGAAGAAATATGCGCTGGGAAAAGGTTTGTTGGAAAAACAAATCTCGAAACTCAGCAAAAAGCAGTAATTGCATGAACCCACTGCGGTTTCCAAAGCATATAATGCGTGACTGCATGCGTAAGGCGTGAATCATGTGTTTCACGTGTGACAACTACCATCGGTTTTTAATACGGACGATAGAATACCTCGGTCTTAACCGAAGATTTGTTTAAACAGGCCGAACACAACGTCGGAAGATAAAAAAATACTTCAAGTGTATCTCGGCCAAACAAGAGGCTACAAGAAAATGGAAAGTCATCAAAATGGTAACAGTTTTCATTAAGTAAAACAAAGTTACAAGGGCACAAGCCCAGTACAAGGGATGAAGAAAACAAAAAACTAAGTTACTCGTCCCTCTGACTCTCCTCGGCCTCAATATGATCTTCGGGGGAATCTTCAGCCCCTTCCACTTCCTCTTCCTCTTCGGGAATTATGGGAACAAGTTCCCCGTTCAGCACCTATTTATTGACATCCACTCCCGAAAGATCAACCCCCGGGGCAAGAACCTCAACCTGAGCAATAGCCTTGTCAAAACCTTTCCGATGCTCGATAATAATGCAGTTAGTGGCCTCTTTTATATCCTCCTGGAGCTCCATCCTGGCCTTGGTCTCGGCCTCCAAGGCAGCTTTAAGTTGCTCAATTTCAGCTTGAGCCTTTTTGAGCTCCTCTTCAGCACGAGCTCTACCTTCTTCAGCCTGAGCTTTACTCTCCTCAGCAGATTTTGCTTTGGTGTTAAGCTCGGAGTTCTGGCCATTCAACTCGGTGATGGTAGTGTTCAGGAGGTTATTAGCCTTGGCCAGCTCGTCACGCTCCATGGAGGTCCGGGTAAAATCCCCCTTCAGCTTCTCAATAGAAGCCAGTTCGGCTTCCAGTTGCCGAGACTTCCTTTCAGCCTCCACTAAATCTCGGCTGCAAAAGCGGGCCAAGGCAGCAGCTCGGATGCAGTAGGTGGAGAGAGCCTCCATGCTAGATTGAGCCCCTTGTTGCCTCATTAACCGGAGATCTGCGAGCTTTAGGAAGTTTGAGTCGAAAGAAGGGAAGGGGTTGAAGTCTTCACCCCAGAGGGATGAAGTCCCTGCCTTTAGAGAGGTGTTGTACCCTTTCAGCTCGGTGGATGGAGGGGGTTGTTCTTCTCGCCCCGCGGTTCCTGCCTCGTGAGTAGTAGGGTGTGGGGGACTTGAACGAGGAGGGGAAGAATCCTCTGTGTCAACTACCACCTCTACCCTCTTTCTTTTTTGAGGGGCGGATGATGAAGTTCCCTTCGCAGAAGCCTTGGTGGGAGGAGGTCTTTTCTTCTTCTTCTCAGTTGAAGAGGGACCCTGACCCTCTTTTGCAGCAGCCTTTAAAAGCTTGGAGAAGTCAAATTTCCCCATAATGACTGCCAAAAAGAAAGAGTTGTTAGTACATCAACATATACAGAAAAGATTCAAAAACTAAAAATCTGAGCACTTACTTTTCAGATCAGCTCTCGGAGTAGATGAGAAGGGGAGTTTCAGAAGACGTCCACAATGGAGGGGCCGAGGAAGTTTTTCTAGTATGTTTATATCCCGCCTATCCTCGGCCGGAAGGGATTGGTACTCAAAGCCAACGAATTTTGTGGGGGAGGATTGCCAGTATAAAGGAAACTTGGTGCATTTATTTTCGTCAAAAAAGTGGGAGGAATGAGAGACCGAGGGGCGAACTCGGAAGAAGCCGACTTTGAAATCTTTGTACGACGAGGTGTATAGACTAAGTAGTCCTCTCCGGTTCAGCCCATTAAGGGAAATCCATCCCATTTTCTCACCAAACCTTGTTTGGTAAAAATACAAAAAATTTGGAGTGGTGGGCTCCATCCCGAGGTATTTACACAGGATCTGAAAGGCTTTCATAAAAGCCCAGCTGTTGGGATGGAGCTGAGTAGGTGCGACGTTCATGGTTCTCAGAACGTCACACTCAAACTCGGTAAAAGGAAGAGACATGCGCAACTTATCAAATAGCGTTTTGTACATGTATGTAAAGGGGGGCTCGGAAGGGCGAGCCCTGAGAAAGACACACTCGGTACCCGAGCATGGAGAGCAAATAAACTCGGACTCGTCTCCGGACGCCGAGATATTAATTTGGGACTGAAGTTGAGCAATTGAGTCCGAAGTCTGAAAGTCAGAAAAAAATGTCCCAACCTCACCTTTAACCCAGGTATACCCAAGAAGGGTAATATCGGGAACAGGGTCTTTTGGAACCCTTAGGCGTTGTTTACGAGCGGCGGGTTTGGAAACTTGGGGAGAGGGAGAGCCGGACTTGGAGTCGGACCCAGAGGAATCAGACCCAGGGGAAGACGACCCGAAGGAGGAGGCTTCCCCTTCTCCGATGTTCAATTCCTGTGAAGGAATCGAAGAAGTGGAAGGAGAACCCCCAATGGGGGAAACCTCGTGCTCAATTAGAGGCGAGGTATTTGACTCAGAGGACATGAACGAACTCATATCTGGTAAGCAGAAATTAAACTTAGAAGCACGAAGGAAGGAAGGAGACTGAGCGTACCTGGAGAATGACAGGCAGAGGAATGATGGCAGAAACTTGGAAGACGAAGGAGAAGGGCAAAGGAGGATAAGCAAGGTAGAAGGGAGTTGGAGTCGGAGGGGATATTTGTAGCTGCAGTTGATGACACGATCAACGACCCACGTTCCATCAAGCCCAAAGGCGCGACTTTTTATTTTCCCCTCATTAAATGGGCGCGGAACTCTAGGGTTTCTTACCTAAAGCGTGCCGCAGAAGTATTAGGGGGAATGATTGCCTTCTCTGACAAAGAGGAAAGGTTTGATTGAAATGATGACAGCTGGGAATGCGGAAGTTTGTGTGGCCGAAGAATAAGCTCGGTTTCATACTTATCAGCTCTTTCGCTTACTTAAGCTCGGAGCTCGGGGGGCTTGTGTACTGGCCGAAGATATAAGGCCGAGGATTGTCAATACGACCGAGCTCATTCTCGTAAGTGGACATTGACCCGAACTCCCAAAAACCCGAAGACCTATTAATACACTCAACACCCGAGGACAACTACTCGGGCCTATTCCACACCAGACCACGAATGAAGATATCTCGGCCTCCGCGCTATCTAGCCGCAACTGACTGGGCCGAATATCTCGCTGGTCCAAATATCTCTCCGTATAACTCGGAGCCTTATCCATATCAATTGTCTAACTGCAAGAACGATCCGATCCTACAAATAGGATCTCAGTAACCGTCTTACTCAAACGGTCCCCCTCACTTAGAACGACGTTTGCTTTGATTCCCATTGGGATACGTAGGAGCAGAATTCACATTCTGTCAAGCTGATTCCAAAACAACCCACTAGACTTTCTTCGGTCGAGTATCTCTCATTTGAGATATTTGGACGGAACAGATCACATTAATGATAAAGTATCTATTTAAAACAACAAGAGGCAATAAAAAAAATCTCATAATAACAAGTAGCAAATAATATCACAAGAGTCATAAAAAAATAATAGCAATAACAACTTACACCAATAAATATTCATCAATTATTACAGTAGTAAAAAAAATTTACCTTGTAAGAATTAAAAGAAAGTTACCTGCAATTCAGAAGGAACACTGCTACAAAAAAAATTATACTATAAGTATAGGGAGTAACGATGACATTAATGCTAAAGTATCCATTTAAAACAACAAGATGCAATAAAAAAAAATCCCCTAATAACAAGTAGCAAATAATATCACAAGAGTCATAAAAAAATAATAGCAACAACAATTTACACCAATAAATATTCTTCAATTATTACAGTAGTAAAAAAAAAATTACCTTGTAAGAATTAAAAGAAAGTTACCTGCAATTCAGAAGGAACACTGCTACAAAAAAAAATTATACTATAAGTATAGGGAGTAACGATGACATTAATGCTAAATTATCTATTTAAAACAACAAGATGCAATAAAAAAAATCCCCTAATAACAAGTAGTAAATAATATCACAAGAGTCATAAAAAAATAATAGCAATAACAATTTACACCAATAAATATTCATCAATTATTACAGTAGTAAAAAAAATTACCTTGTAAGAATTAAAAGAAAGTTACCAGCAATTTTAAAGGAACACTGTTAAAAAATATATACTATAAGTATAGGGAGTAACGATGACATTAATGCTATTACAATGTAAAAATTTTTTTTTACTACTGTAATAATTGATGAATATTTATTGGTGTAAATTATTATTGTTATTATTTTTTTATACCTCTTATTATTGCTATCAATTATCTTTTCTTTTTTTTCTTTTTTTTTAATATTGGTAGGTGTCAGTCTGACTGACGCCTTTGAATGCGCCATTCTGACATGGTCCTTTGACTTGGAAGGTGACAGTCTGACTGACACCTTTAAAGGCGCTAGTCCGTCAGAGTGAAAAAAAATAAAATATATTATGTGTCCAAAAGAACACTCTATTAATAAATAGTTTCTAAAACGAATTGATTTTGATAAAAAAGCCAAGTTACAGAGAACGGTGATAGAGAAGCTTGAAAATAATAAAGCTTCCCGTTATCAGAGAGAAAACTACGTAAAGTGACGTGGATTTAGTTTTGGGCGGCAATACTGTACATAGGTGTATTCTGAAATTATATAGTAATGGATTATTTTTGTAGCTTTTCAAAGATTTTGAAGAAGCTGACTTAAAAATAAATTTTGCTCCCTCTTCAATAATATAAATAATTTTTATATTGTATAAATTTTTCGGGTATGTTTGATTTGTAAAGGATATTAAAACAATACAAAATAGATAGGACAACACGGGATAAATTATTGAATCACAAGACAATTCTTTGTATTGTATATTATTTGATGAATAATGAACAAAATAAATAAAATAATATTAAATTTATAACAACACCCTTTATAATATTTATTGTTTAATATATAAATATATATAATATATAATTTTGTATTTTATATATATATATATATATATATATATATATATGAGTTATGTCGTTTACTCAGAAAATCACGTCATAAAAGGAAGAGAGGGAGGGAGGATAGAGTGGAGAGAGAGGACAGAGAAAGTTTCCTTACGTTTTTCAAATTAAACAAGAATAAAAAATTTTGTACCCTCTGATACTCTAAATTTTTACAAATCGATCGCATTGTTAAAAATATTCATGGAATGCTTAAATAATACTTTTCATTTTGCGTGCGTAACATTTCTTCCTGGAAGGTTCACGTGAATTGTGATCACTGTTCAACTTCCTATTACTTTTTATTTATTTATTTCAATTCATTTATGAATTGAACCGCTGGGCGTCAACTTCATAATTTTAAGTCAAATATTGAAATTGGAATCAAACTTCCTCCTCCCTGATGCATGTTTCATCACCTTGAGTTATTTTTTTAATTAGAATTTAATTCAATAATATTTAATTGTGTTATGGATTCAGCCCCACTTTAATTATTATTAAGAAACATGTTTGATTTATATGATTTGTGGTTCACTGAGATGTTAGATGATGCTAGTGTTGTCTTAGCATGGAATAATATTATTGTTATTGACGTATAGAGTTTGAAAATCTTGATGATCATCTGGGATGACATATTGTATTATGTATGAGTTGGTCATTACCTTTTGGGAAGGGAAGACGGTACTCATTCTGTTCCAAGAATAGGATGAAGATATTACCATCTGGGATGAGATATCAGATAATTAAAATATTTATATTTGGGATGAAATATTAGATACCTCCATTTGGGATGAGGAAGACAGTGAGATGTCATTGCAGGGATATGAACTCATATCAATAAAAACATAACATGTGTATAAGTTGTTACGCATGTCTTAATTCTATTGTAAAATAACACATAATATATCTATGAAATTGTACCCAAGTTTTCTCCAAAGATAAATTTGGGAAAATTATTCCAAAAATGGTAGACACCCATGCTAAAGAAGTTTATTTAATATCCTAGCCTTAAATGGAGATCTTATTTATTTATTACCCTTCTCTCCCAAAATTGTCAGGCACTGGAACAGGGAAGAATATTCATGTTGGATCACCATGACTATCTCATTCCATTTTTTAACAGAATGAACAAAAATGGGGTCTGTGCCTATGCATCTAGGACACTACTATTCTTAAGGAGTGATGGCATGCGTAAGCCAATGGCTATAGAACTTTGCTTGCCAGGTTCATTTCTAAGACATGAAATTCAAAAAGTCTATGTTCCAGCTAAACAGGGAATAGAAGCAGCACTTTGGCAGCTCGCTAAAGCTCATGTTTTAGCTAATGATGATGTTTACCATCAACTAATTAGCCACTGATTAGTTCAAATCTTTCTACAATCACAAATATGATATTCTCATGCTAATATCACAAATTTTACTTGACACAAGTTTTATTTACGCTCTTTTCTGTTGTTAAGCATTTGTATATTTATGATAGGCAATGGTACAATAAAAGGATAATGATTTCTAGCATTTTTGTTGATAGCAAAATACATAAGAACAATTGCTAGTGGCCAATGCATATTTCCTTAATATGTTATTGAAAAATAACTTCTTAATTTAATAAAAGTATTGTTTGCAAAAAAAATAAATAAAATGGAGCCTGGAAAAGGTAAAGAGATTTTTTTTAAAATAAAAGAAGAGACCTATGAAGAAATTACGTAACTAGGACGCAAAACTAAAAAATGGAATGGAACAAAATAAGAAGGATATTTAGCAACTCTTTAGCAACACTCGCTCATCTGTTGCAACATTATTCGTGCAATTTAAGTGATCTACAATGAAAAGTTTTGCAGGTTATACACCCATGCAGTTGTTGAACCATTTATTATTGCCACCAAAAGAAGGCTTAGTGTTATTCATCCAATCCATCGGATATTGAGTCCGAATTTCAAAGACACCATGCACATAATTTCCTTAGCACGACTTATCCTTATAAACTCGGGAGGAATTCTTGAGAGAATATTATTTTCTGGTGAATTCTCTATGCAAATTTCTTCTGAGCTCTATAAAGAGTGGAGATTTGATGAACAAGGTCTTCCTGCTGATCTACTCAAAAGGTACATTAGAAACAACTAACATTGACAATATTTAAATTAGCTTTCACACAATCTTCCACTCTGACGATTTTACCATGATATATGAAACCAAACCAAAGTGGTAACCAAGGTTTTAAATTGTGGCCGTGGTCGCGGTTGCAATTACATTGGGTTTCTCATTATTGCGGATAATTGCAGTAAAATGTGGCCAATGCGACCACAATTACGATCGCGATGCGGTTTCGCTGACGGCCAAAACCAAAACTTCGCAGCCCTGATTGTGGTTTCATACCTAAAATATAGTATTTTATATATATATATATATATATATATATATATATATATATATATATATATATAATATTTTTTTATTTAAAAAAACCTTACAAAAAATGTTTGCTACATACATTTCTAAATACTTGGCCTCCCTCTAATATTTTATTGATTTTGCAAGCGAATGGCTATAGAAGACCCAAATGTAAAAAACCGAGCTGGGATTCAGCTTGTCTTGCAAGATTATCCCTATGCAACAGATGGAATTGAAATCTAGGTTGCCATAAAAAAATGGGTCAAGTATAACCCCTCAACTTGGTTACATCACATATAACAGTTATATGTGTCTAACTATTATATGTGTATCAGAGTAAACAAACCTCATCATTTCAATAAATCAAGATTTTGAAAACTTAATAAAATCTCTTCGAAACAACTTGTTTCTTACAATAAATTACATTTTTAGATCAAAATACTAAAATACATAACAACTTTGACATGTCACTGGGCAACTAACTACTTCTATAATCTTCCATGTCTTCATCTTCACTTTCTCATGTTCATCCTTGCTAAAACCTGCATCCACATCTGGTTGCACTGCTAACGTGAGACTATGTCTCAATGAGGAACTACAATCATTTAATAAAACATCAGTACAACCAGCGGGAGGAACTCCGGAAAATCCCCTCAAGCTAACATCAATACTATAACCATGAAAAATATATACTATATAATAAAAATACTTCTTTGCTTTCACCTCAAACCTTATCATAAATGACTTTATACCTTTACATCAAACTTTGTCATAAAATACATTTTATGCTTTCACATCAACCTTATGTTCTAATAAAGCACCATATCATAGGAAACATCATAAATATCATTATAACATCATAGGCTTTAATAGAACATCATTTCCTATGAAACATCATGAATATCATTATAACATCATTTCATATGCATCAACATGAATAACCTTATAATCTCATCACATAGGGAATGTATCCTCAACCTCTTTGGTACATGAGCTCACTACCTGGCAGGGCGTCCCACTGCCTTACCTCAATGCAAATGCTATGAAAATGACCCTCAACCTCACAATAAGCACATTCCCTTAACTTAACATCCATAAATAACTTATAATATCATATAGCTTCTAATGACCTTCAAAATTATAATAATTTCATAGAACATCAACTTATATATTATCTTCAAACTTTTCATGAAAAGCAAACTATTTATAAATCATATAGCATTTATAAAGCGTAATAACTTTAACATTTTCAACATACAAATCCTTTCATATATTTTAAGAAATCATTCACCAAAACATTTTGGACATTTTCTTCATAATCATCAACATTTAAGAAAACCCATGATTCATGCATTTCATCAAACACCTAAGGTGCTGTCACTTTTCTCACAAGAAGAAGTAACTTCAAAGAGCCTAAATACTCATGAAACTCTCTCTTATAATGTTTCCTTCTTACAACTTATCTAATAATCAACAATATAAAGATGGGTTTGGTTATCTTGAGTTCCTTAAATCTTCCTTCAAAAACATATCCCTTGAAAATATGCCCCATGCATGTATAAAGCTTCAAGGACATCAATAATCTAACATCCTCAAGCAAAAAATCCTTCAAATTTACCCTAAAGCCTTCATACATACATTTTCTAGCCTAAACAACTTATTAAAGCTTAGAGGGGTTTAAAGATTCTAATTCCTCACCTCACTTGGAGATCTTAAATCCTTGCACCTCTTGCTCCTCCTCATCTTCTTCTTCTCTTCCTCATCTTCTTGATCTTCAACCTCCAAGTAGCTTAATCTTCCTCCAATCCTTGTTATCTTCTTGATTTCCTTGAATTTCCTTCATTTCCATGCATTTACCTCACTTTCTCTCTCTCTAGAATGTGATTTCCAAAACCTAGAAGACCATTTTTGCGTTTCTGGTTCGAACAGGGTATTTATAGAAGTTATGCTGTCATAATCGATTATTGAACAGGATAATCAATTATTTTACAGCATATAATCGATTATGGAAACTCAATAATCAATTATTTGGGTTCATTTCTTGTTCTTTCATATCCAGTGAGCTAGGTTCTCAAACCAAAGAGCTTCTAATCGATTATGAGGGTCTCTATAATCAATTAATTGTTGTCTGTTTGCCATTTCGCTGTAAAAGAGGACCAATAATCGATTATTCTTACAGCATAATCGATTATAACATTCAAAAACCAACTTTTTACTTGTTTTAACCATCTCTAATCAATTCTAATCCTCCAAAACATCCTTAGGATATAAAATCAGACTTAGATAAAGGTCTTCAAAACATCGGGATGTTACATACTCCCCTCCTTGAAGAAATATCGTCCTCGAAATTCATCTTGATTTACCTTCTCAACACATTCCTCTACCTCATTAATCTCCTCATCATTTTAAACTTCATTCATCATTTGACTTGATCAAATAAATTGTTACTCTTTGACACCTTTATTTTCCTCTTGTTCTACATATCGTTCCCTTTGTTTTAGACAATTTCTTACTTATCTTGTTTGTGGAATAATCTTCACCTGGTTTAAAAGATTGCACTGCTAGCTACCCAGACCAACTCGAGCTCGGCAAGGTCGTTCCTCTTCAAATGTTGTTAATTCTACATCACCTCTGTATGATTACTTTAATAATGTTGCCTCAATACTAAAAAAGGATGGCTAGTAGTATCTAGTATGCCATTTACCAACAAGAGTTCTATACTTCATTTACTTCCCAAACTAACATTAATTCAATAAGCATATCTTTGTAGGTTGGCGATACTTTCCTCTTTCCAAGACTTCATAAGATCATAAAGTCGCCAATATCTATCTCTTGAGTCATGATACATCTCCTTGGTCCTTATATGTTCAGTGAAATCTTATGACATGACTCTCATGGTACTTCTTTTCTATGCCTCCCCTCCTTGAAGGAATAGGTCCTCCTTTGAAAGTAATTTCTTTCTACAGTGTCCATGAATTTTACTTTCCCTTTTTGTTCTTTGGAGTTTCTGTTCTTGCTCTTGTATTAATGTTACATGTTTCCGCTGCGTCACTCTGATGATGGTTAACTTCTTTAATTCCAAACTAAGGTTACTCAGGATCATGTTTGGATTCCAACTTCTGACTTCCTTGGAATTAACATGTATTTTTGTACCCTTACTGGATAAGACTATCATTAAACCTTACTCGAGGAACATACTATTCAAACTACTTTATAGTTTGACAGTGGTCCTTAAAAAAAACAAACTAGTTCTTTTGGACCTCCATCGACTGTACAATCCCATATATGTACAGTCTCAGGATTTCCTCAACTACACAGTCCCATACCTGTATAGTCTTAAGAGTCTCCCCTCAGTTTGTAAAGCCCTTAAAGCTAAGATAACTCAACTTGCACCTCTATAAGTGACATTTCTGAGTTAGCCTATAGCGATAATCCTTAATTCATCACCATAGAACTCATGTACATGATAGTACTAATTGTCTCCATCTTATGTGTCACCTTTGCAAAAATAATTAATCATTCATTTGCACCATCACGTAGCTGATCAACTTTGCTCTTGACTTGTGCCCGTTCAAAAGAAATGTGGATCCTCGTAGTTGTGCTTGTACCGTTTCACAAGCGTACTTGTACCTTAATGGTTTAAAGTATTAACCCCTTACATGTAATTCTAATATGTTTAACAATTCCACTTCTTCTTATGCCCAAACATTGCACTTCAAAAACTTGCTAACTTCTTCGTACTTCTACATAGTAAAACCTTTAAACATCCTTATCAGCCACAACATCACACCTCTAGGATGGTGGAACCTCACTACACTACTTTTCCTTTATGTCCCACCTGCTTTTTCCTATTTTCTTTTGGACAAGAGATCCTCAAATTTGATCTTAAAAGTTCCATCAATCGTCTTTATAGACTTAGGACTTGTGTCTACATTTCTTTAGATAAAATCGGTGTCCTAGACTCTTTAGACAAAGGCCTTAACTTTCTTATCTAATTCTCCTCATCTGGTATTTTTCCTTTTCTCTTGGATCTTAATCTCCTTCATCTCAGAAACACTAAGGGAAACATAAACATGTTTACTTTCTTTTCTTCCTTTAGCTCTTCTTCTATCACATCCATATCTTTCCATATTCATTTTAAAAGCTTCTCCAAACACTACTTTAACTTTCTTGAATTCTGAGTTTCCTTCTATCCCGAGCTTTCATCCTCTTTTACGAAGATTAAAGCTCATCATCATCATCATCAATATCGTCTTCCTCTTATATTGAGACTCTTCCCTCATTTCTTTATGTGGCGACTTCTTTCCTTACGTCATTCCTTTCAGCTTCATTGAAATTTCATCCTTATCTTCACTTACAACTCTTCCTTGAAGAGGTATTATTGACCTCAGTTCATACACTGCCTTAGTACTCTGTTTTTCACACTTATCTCAAAACCATCTTCATACAACCACATCGCTTATGACAACATTTAAATTTTTCACCTTTACGAACTCTAAGTCCTACGCCATTAAATCATCCTCGAACTTCTTACTTAGTATATAACGCTGCCTTTATCCTTTTACACACAGTCCAATAGTTAACATCAACTCCTTTACTCACCTCAGCTATGTTTACCTCGTCTTTATTCATGGCTACGTTTGTTTAACCATGTTTTACTTTACTTTCACTACATATCTAACCTTAGGTCCTATTCCCAACTCAACTTGAGAATCTTAACCTTTCCTCCTCTACTTAGCCATGCCTCAAAGTGCTCTTAGGGACAAATGATCCTCCTACTTCCTCAGTCTGTCCCTCTGTCAAACTGCCGTTCGCCACGCATTCGCCAACAATCTGAACAACAACCATCAGGTAAACACATGAAGAGCTTGTTACTTGCCAAAAGCAACCATGGAAGTCTGACGATGGAAACTGTTTGGTTTTGATCCTAATCCATGCATATCCAAGATATCACCTTCTCCATATAATTCGGAAGAAGAATCACTTACTTTTTCATCCCTCTTATTAAGTTCCAACTTCCTCAACAGATTGCAAACAGTCGCACCATAATCGCTTATCCGATTGACCATAATCGATTATGCTATCTCTGTCTCAGACGCCCTTTTATGATACTAGTCATACTCGATTATCCTAATCGATTAATATGTTTTTGCCAAACATATAATCAATTACGCCATAACCATAATCGATTATGCCTCTGCAACATCAACTTCATATTACTGATTTTGAGGCATTCTTCACACTTACTATCATGTCCTCAATGTTTCCTCACTTTATATCTCTAATACTTAATTTCAACGTTTCCTCCTTTTTAATTCCTCTTCAAACAACTTCTACTTCACTACCCTTAACATTTCCTCCTTAACTTTCCTCACTGTCTTATATACCTTCGTTATCCTCAATCTACCTCAATGCCCTCAATTTTCTCCTTTATTACAATATTGACATTCCTTCCTTATCGATTCCTCCTTCAAGGGGATCTACCCTTGATTCCATTGTTCTTGTCCGTTGGCTTCCATGTCCCTAGTACAATCCAATAACATACTGAGCTGGCCAGGCTCAATATCCTATTGCAAGGCACTAGTTTACATGGCATACAACAGACACATTCTTATCCTAATTGCCCAGTCTAGACATGTCTTACCCATAACCACAGTGCAACATAGGATTGAACTGCTCTGTTACCATTAAGGTAACACCTCAACTTGGTTACATCACATATACCAGTTATACGCGTCTAACTATTATATGTGTATCAGAGTAAACAAACCCCATCATTTAAATAAAACAACATTTTGAAAGCTTCATAAAATCTCTTCAAAACAGCTTGTTTCTTACAATAAATTACATTTTTACATCAAAGTGCTAAAATACATAACTTAACAACTTTGACATGTCACTGGGCAACTAACTACTTATCTAATCTTCCATGTCTTCATCTTCACTTTCTCACGTTCATCCTTGCTAAAACCTGCATCCACATCTGGTTGCACTACTAACGTGGGACTATGTCTCAATGAGGAACTACAATTATTTAATAAAACAACAGTACAACCAGCGGGAGGAACTCTGGAAAATCCCCTCAAGCTAACATCAATAATATAACCATGAAAAATATATACTCTATAATAAAAATACTTGTATTCTTTTACCTCAAACCTTATCATAAAGTACTTTATACCTTTATATGACACCTTCTACCCCGCATATTATTTATAAAACATTTACAAAAAAAAAAGGTAACATAAAAACATGCATTTATTTCATTAAAATAAAATTTGGGTAAAAGATACCACATTGTAACAACTCAACGTGAAAATAACATAAAAGTTAAAAAAGATAAAACATAAACAAAACATAAACATATCCCAACCCCGATGTCATATATAGAGCTGATATAACCGTTCCGGAATAAATCCTCGGAATACAACTGAAATTGAAACAAACTATATCTATTAAAAACAAACTAAACATCCTAGCTAGAGTTGCGGCCCCTCAGAGTCACTCCTCCACTGGCTGCTCACCGTCTTCTACATAAAAGATACGAACCAACAACAGGAAAATAGAAGCGGGGAGTAAGAAATCATGTACACACAACGGCATGGAAGTAGTTAAGTGATGTCGTGCGAATGCACGTGCGATCCGGCAAGTGTACCGGATTGTCGCCAAGTAATAAAAAGATATCGATCCCACAGAGACCGTGATCTCAAATCCCAACTAATTACTAAATCGATAAAACTGGACTATAAAAAGAAAGATTTTGAAAAAGGTTTTGATATATGAAATAAGAGATAACTCAAAATCAGAATCAAATAAACAAAAAGTAAATCTATTTATGGTTTTTCAGATCTAATTGGATTCCTAGGAATTTGGGTTACCAACAAGATCGTTTATGTTACTAAATTGATTAACCCTTGTTAATTATCGAAAATGCCTTGAAGGCAAATTTATACTCAAATAGTTTAAGCTCCCTCTCGAGTTACAAAAACCGTGCCCAATTAAACCAACCCATACTCTCGTGGTAGTCGAATTTAGATTGAACCCTTTACGTTTTGTGTCAATTCATTAATCCTCGAAGGACGGCTTCTAACTCTCGTGATTTCATTCCTAAGTCTGATTCTATAGATCCGACACCTAAGTTCACCGCTAGGTTCCTCCTTAGAATGTCTACGACATGCAAATAAGTGCGCACCAGATTTACAAGTAATTAAAACAGTAGAAATCAGATCTAAAGCAAAATCGTAATTAACAAAGATAAAACATCAATTCATTGCCATAAACAAACCTTGGGCATAGCCCCAATCCCTAGAAATTAAACTACTACTCAAGCCTTGTCATGGTGATGACAAGCTTGGTTAACAACAACATGAAATAAAACTAAGGGAAGAAGAAGAAGAATAGAGATCCTAAAATATAGCCTAAGAGTAGCAGCCAAAAGTCCTCCTTTGCCTCTGATCAGATGCCTTATTTATAGATTTGGGAAGTTTGAATCCCAATCTAACACAAATTAGATCCAAATCAGTTGCTTCTGATCTAAGTAACACGTGTCACGGCCGTGATGGATTATGCCTTGGGCGCTTCTTCAGTTTTTGGTCTGTCACGGCCGTGATGCTCATCACGGCTAGGATGTGATCAGTTCTGCGTGTGAGGGTTTGGTCCAGCTGACATGTCATGACCGTGATGGACATCACGACTAGACCGTGACCAGTTCTGACTTTTGCCTTCTTCTTTTCAATTTTGCTCGATCATGACCGTGATGGTCATCACGGCTAGGCCGTGATGGGCTCTGCTTGGCTCATTTTCTTCACTTTTCAAGCTCTATCTTCATCCAAGCTCCATCATGGTCAATCCTGAGCATTTTACCCTTAATTCTTGCAAAACAACACCACAAAACCGCCTTACCCGTTCCAAGGTAAAAACTAACAAAAATCAAATTAAAATGCCTAAACTATATGAAAATTCATGAAAAATGATGAGCAAATATGAGGTGTAATCACACTCATCAAATCACCCCAAGCTTAATACTTTTCTTGTCCTCAAGCAATCACTAAGGCCAGAAGATATAAATAATCAGAGCATGGATAGTGAACCAAGAACCCGAGTAGCTAATCCTAGTAACAGGCTTATTCAAATAAGAAACCTAGAGACAATCAATTTCAAGTCCAATTAGAAGCTTAGGTTTCCTAAATCCATATTCTCACTGATTCGGGCACTCTTCTCACCTCACTCAAGTGTTTAAGGGAATATGACAATTCACTCAATTTCCTCAAGGAAGGTATTCTACCATAAGCTTGACTATTAACCAAATCTCCACTTTATTAATGAAAACACAAAAGAATCAAGAGGTCTTTTACTTTGGTTGTAATGGGGCCATGGGATTAATCATTAGGTGGGGAAATCAAGAAAAGGAAATTCAAGAGGGTAAACGAAATATCAAACATTGCAAGCATGACACATTCTAAAATACCCTTTTTGGGCTTTGATTCATCTTTCCACCTTTCTTTCCTTATTTTATTTTATTTTCTAACTTTCTCATCCCATACTTTTTCAAACTACCTTTTTACCCTTTTTTTGTGTAATACTTTAAAAGGTGCCATACCAAGCATCATTCATTAAAATAATTCAAGGTACCAAGAAAAGTATTTTATTCTTTTAGGCTCAAAATTGAGCAACTAAGGGTAGCATTTAATCAATCAAAGCTCAGAAGGCCAGAAAAATACCTAGTGCCTCAATCTTTTCAAAAATGTTTTAAAAAATGTCTAAGTTTCAAAATGGTTTCAAGTCAAGTTCTAGAAAATACAATCCAAGAGGAATAAAACACTCTATCACAAAGAATGGGGTAGATTTAGTGAGTACCCATTTTTGGCTCAAAAATCTCACATTTAGTAGTTCAAAAATCAGTGAGAAACACAAATCTAGAGAACCACATGCTAATTATCAATTATCAAAAGATTATCTCAAGCATTTTTATTTTTTAGCCTTATCACAAGAATAAAAAAATTGGGTTAAAAAATTCACTATCTCAATTTATTTGGCACCAAGTTCTCACAATTGGATGCATACTCTAAGTAGACGGCAATCTTATCATGTGATCATGCAAAACTATGCCTATATGAGTGCAACATGAAAAATGCAAAAATGCAAAAAATTTCAAAAATACCACTACCCCAAGCTTAAAGATTTACATTGTCCCTAATGTAAATAATCAAGTCGGAGAGAGGAGAAAAATGGAACAACTCTCTAATGCAAAAAACAAAACATGCCAGTCACAAACTTGTTGGAAAATGTATCACGGCCGTGATGTGTATCACGGCTAGGCCGTGATGTGTATCACGGCTAGGCCGTGATCAATTCTGTCTTCAGGAGCTGACCTGTCACGGCCGTGACCTGTATCACGGCTGGGCCATGATACTCTCTGATCTTAGGGTCCTTCTCATCACGCCCGTGATGGATGTCACGGCTGGGCCGTGATCCTTTCTGGTCTTCTTGGTTAGCTCATCACGGCCGTGACCACTGTCACGGCCTGGGCGTGATGACTTCTGACTTTGTTTGTCCCTAGTCTTTTGCTCTTCCTTCCTTCTCAACCTGAAAACACTTGACAAATTTATTAATTTATGATTTTTTTTCTCTTGATCTTCTCAAATTATTCAAAAGCTAAATTCAAAAACAAATGGAAAAGGGAAAGAAAACTTGGGTTGCCTCCCAAGAAGCGCTTATTTACGGTCTTAAGCTTGACCATACTTCCTTCAGTCAACCGGGGTCGGCTGGGCGTAGAAGTGTAGGAACACTTCTCTTCCATGAGAGTCCTTCAAAGAGCCTATTCTGCTCATATGTCCAATTGCGTTTTCGCTTCGCTCTTTTCACTCTGAGCTTCATGGCCTTACTCCCTCCCGGCTGAAGTTTTGTTTCCACATGATCAGCACCTCCAACTTCATCACTACTGGGTGCATCATTTGCCATGTAAATCTTCGGAGTTGCTTCCATGTTGAGCTCTTCCTTTACCACTGGAGACGTTATATCGATCCTGCACATATGACTCACAAAAGGAGGGTTGTTACATGAGTTAGTCAATTTAAAATCTACCCTACCTTCCTCTACATTCAGAGAGAGTTTGCCATTCCTTACGTCTATTATTGCTCCATCGGTGGCCAAGAATGACCTTCCTAAAATGATGGAGAATTCAGAATTCCCTTTCATATCCAATATCAGGAAATCGGTAGGGATGAAAAATTTCCCTACCTTTACAAGAACATTCTCTAGTATGCCTAGAGGAGTTCTTGTTGAGCCATTCGCAAATTGTAAGGAGAATTTGAATGGACTCAACTCTTTGGTTTCCAACCTTTCCAAGATAGTGAGCGGCATCAAGCTCGCACTAGCCCCTAAGTCACATAAGGCTTGGTCTATTTGTACCTTTTAAATTGAGCAAGCGATAGAGAAACTACCTGGGTCTTTCAGTTTAGGAGGCATATTAGCATCTATATCTACTTGCTTTCTCTTGACCAACCTTTGTGGGAAAGGTATTAGGGGTTGGTACGGTGGTGGAGGGACATACTTTGGTTTTGGCTCTTCATCCTCGCTCATGTCCTCCTCACATTCCACATCCTTTTCAACCACCCCAAGCTTATCATCCCTCAAGTATATGGCATTACAATGTTCATTGGGATTAGCTTCGGGTTGGCCCGGGAACGTACCCTTTGGTCTACAGTATGTGTTGGCTTGTTGGGCAATCTGAGTTTCTAGCATCTTGTTGTGGATGGCTAAGTTATCTACCTTAGATGCTAGCTCTTTTATTGCCTCGTTTACTGCCCTACCTTGTTGTCTAAACTCTTCATTTTGTTTTGATTGAGTTTCCACAAAACTTTCCAATAAAGACTCGAGTTTAGACTTCCGTACCTGAGGATACCCCGCTGTGGGTTTCCTATTACCTTGGCCTTCTTGGAACTCATGGTTCAGCGTGTTACTGTAGTTCCTGTAGGAGAGTTAAGGGTTGTTCTTCCTTCCTTGATTGTAAGGATTTGGGGGAGCATAATTGGGCAACTTCGGGTTCGTGTCGTAGAAGTTGTGACAAGAGTTCACTTGTTCCCCCGAAGCGTCGGATCCATGAGCAATACCACGTGGGCACTCCATTATGTCATGTCCCTGCATTCCACAAATCTCACAAACAATGTTAGTATCACCTATTGAACTCACGTTAGCTCTTTCAAGCTGATCAAAGCGTTTATTAAGTAAGTCAATTTTAGACATTATAAGATCAGTGCTATTCATTTCAAACTTACCCCCGAAATCTTTTTCGGGTTATTACCTCTTTCTGAACCCCATTTGTGGTAGTTGGTGGCTACGTTTTCAATGATGTTGAATGCCTCAGTCAGAGGCCTATTCATAAAGGCTCCACCAGCTGCGGAATCAAGTGACACCTTCGAAGAGTAATCCAATCCGTTGTAGAAGGTGTGCACTAATAACCACCTCTCGAGTCCATGATGTGGGCAATACTCCAGCAATCCCTTGTAGCGATCCCAAGCTTCTGACAAGCATTCTCCATCTTTTTGGAAGAAGCCGGTGATCTGGGTTCGTATGTAGGCCATATTGGATGGAGGGAAGAATTTCTTCAAGAACGCCTGCTCTAGTTGGTCCCAAGTTGACAAGGTATTAGCGGGCACTTGCTTCAGCCAAGTTTTTACTTTTCCAGTAAGAGATGAGGGGAACAACCTCAAATGAATAGCATCAACCGGGGCGCCTTGAATTCTAACTGCATCGGTGAACTCCAGGAATGTCTCCACATGATCAGTCGGGTCCCCCGAGGGCAGTCCTCCGAATTGATGTTGCCTAATCATGTTGATTAGCATAGGCGGTATAGTGTAGTTCTCCACCTCAATCTCTGTCCTAGCAATCCCAGTTCACAAACCCCTAGTATTTGGGGTTGCGTAGTCCTTCAACGGTTTCGTATCCGGGAGATTCGCCATTAGTGGAATGGGAATCAACCTCTCTCTCTCTCTTTGTAGTCTCCTACGTCTGTGAAAGGTACTTTCGACTTCGGGGTCGACCTCACTAAGGTTTCCAAGACTTAGTGATCGTTGCATAAAAGAGAAAACAACACAGAGAGATAGATACTCTAGAAGGAAAGAGAGAAATTTATTTATTTATTTTTTATATAATAACAAAAATCAGTTAAAAAGAAAGAAAGAAAAGGTCCAGAAAAATCAATTTAAAAATTAAATTGAGATTCGAGGAAGCACAGTCCCCGGCAACGGCGCCAAAAACTTGATGTCGTGCGAATGCACGTGCGATCTGGCAAGTGTACCGGATTGTCGCCAAGTAATAAAAAGATATCGATCCCACAGAGACCGTGATCTCAAATCCCAACTAATTACTAAATCAATAAAACTAGACTATAAAAAGAAAGATTTTTAAAAAGGTTTTGATATATGAAATAAGAGATAACTCAAAATCAGAATCAAATAAACAGAAAGTAAATCTATTTATGATTTTTCAGATCTAATTGGATTCCTAGGAATTTGGGTTACCAACAAGATCGTTCATGTTACTAAATTGATTAACCCTTGTTAATTATCGAAAATGCCTTGAAGGCGAATTTATCCTCAAATAGTTTAAGCTCCCTCTCGGGTTACAAAAACCGTGCCCAATTAAACCAACCCCTACTCTCGTGGTAGTCGAATTTAGATTGAACCCTTTACGTTTTGCGTCAATTTGTTAATCCTCGAAGGACGGCTTCTAACTCTCGTGATTTCAGTCCTAAGTCTGATTTTATAGATCCGACACCTAAGTTCATCTTTAGGTTCCTCCTTAGAATGTCTACGACATGCAAATAAGTGCGCACCAGATTTACAAGTAATTAAAACACTAGAAATCAGATCTAAAGCAAAATCACAATTAAAAAAGATAAAACATCAATTCATTGACATAAACAAACCTTGGGCATAGCCCCAATCCATAGAAATTAAACTACTACTCAAGCCTTGTCATGGTGATGACAAGCTTGGTTAACAACAACATGAAATAAAACTAAGGGAAGAAGAAGAAGAAGAAGAAGAAGAAGAAGAAGAGAGATCCTAAAATATAGCCTAAGAGTAGCAGCCAAAAGTCCTCCTTTGCCTCTGATCAGATGCCTTATTTATAGATTTGGGAAGTTTGAATCCCAATCTAACACAAATTAGATCCAAATCAGTTGCTTCTGATCCAAGTAACACGCGTCACGGCCGTGATGGCCACCACGGCCAGGCCGTGATGCATTATGCCTTGGGCGCTTCTTCAGTTTTTGGTCTATCATGGCCGTGATGCTCATCACGGCTAGGCCGTGATCAGTTCTTCCTGTGAGGGTTTGGTCCAGCTAACATGTCACGGCCGTGATGGACATCACGGCCAGGCGGTGACCAGTTCTGACTTTTGCCTTCTTCTTTTCAGTTTTTCTCGATCATGGCCGTGATGGTCATCACGGCTAGGCCGTGATGGGCTCTGCTTGGCTCATTTTCTTCACTTTTCAAGCTCTATCTTCATCCAAGCTCCATCATGGTCAATCCTGAGCATTTTACCCTTAATTCCTGCAAAACAACACCACAAAACCGCCTTATCCGTTCCAAGGTAAAAACTAACAAAAATAAAATTAAAATGCCTTAACTATATGAAAATGCATGCAAAATGATGAGCAAATATGAGGTGTAATCACACTCATCATTAAGCAAGATGATCATACATCATAACATGGCATAGCAATATACAACATAACATCAGCATAAATTACTAAAACATGTCATCTCAAGCAACATATGCTATATGGTGCAACACTACTCCACAACTCCATTTTGCATGTGGATCCAAACTATCTCAGGAAGGCAACTTCGGAGTTACATATCCACATTGTCCAAAAGTCACCAATGCCGGCAGTCCACCAAACCATGTGTGAACCCCTTGGATAGCCAATGCATCATAACGAGGACACGCCACCGCAGGGGCGCACGGTTCATCAAACCTTGGGTGAACCACTGAGACTTGGTCAAATCGTCGTACTCTAGGATGACCTCCCCTATGTTGAACTTCCCCCACTAACAACTTCAAAGTATGAATGCATGAGTACAACAACATACAAGGCAACCACCTCTTTTGCTAGGGCCAATAAGCACCCAAGACTTATAACCATCACCAACGTCAACATCAACACCTTAACCTTTCTGGGTCAAGGTCCCCATTTACCAAAAAGCACTAAGGTTCAACTTATCAACACCTCGACCAAAAAGCATCGAGGCCACTTTGACCAAAAAGCACCAAAGCCTATCAACGTGCGGTAGCCCGAAGGTCACCGGCTTAACCAACTTATTATTCTTATTCATATTAATTAATCTTTAATTAAGTTATCTAGATCTTCTACGTTCGGTTAGTGTTTTATTAAGTTATTGGGGACATTTGGGGTGAAACACCCTTTATTTCCTTTAATCTCATATTTTGACCAGTAAGGGGAACACGAACATGCTCACCCCAGCACGGTCGTACTGCCACTTAAGTGGAGCACGGTCGTGCTCACTGTCCTGCACGGTTGTGCTCAATGCGTGACCATCTTCTAGAATTCAACTGGGAGCACGGGCGTGCTCCTTGTTCAACATGGTCGTGCTTTTGGGCCAGCCGTCTGTTCTGGGTAGATTCAACTTATGTTCTTAGAGCCAAAACTCCTTAACACTCTCAAATCAGATCATAGGGTCCTTCGACTAATCCAGTTGGCATCAAACCTCACCCCTCACTAACAGTTTATGTCTTTTGAAACTTTAGGGAATTAATCCCCAAATTCTTATGTTAATTAAGAGTCTAATTAGCCAGTTAAGGTTTTATTAACATGTTCATCATCAACACTCAGTCAATCAATATAATCAACATCATACATCAATATCCATATCATGCCAATTCAGCCAATGATCATGTCAGAAACAGATGGACCAACTATACATAACTTGACATATAACAGAATAAACAATAGGTGTTCATGACAAATATAAACATACTCAACAATTACCAGTTATAGCAATTATCTATACAACCAAACAAATCATGGCATCAACAACTGTTTAGGCACATTCATAATCATAACATGGTCTTAATGACAGATAACAACAACATATAATGGGGCTATGAGAACCCCTCAGCTTACGCTACCCCCTTGCCGAATGAGTACACTATCCTTCTTCCCATACCTGGTATGAAGATTCCTCAACAACACTCCAAATGACAAACCGGTCACGTTCCTTTAAGCGGCTCAGTCTGCTTCCAAGCCTTGGTCAAACAAGAACGTTAACCAATTAGTTTATGAATCCAAATAATAGAAAAGGAAACCGATAAAGGGAGGAAACTTTACCTACACAGATTGGCACAACCAATCTGGACGCTCCCAAGGGTCTCTAAAGCTCCAACAACGTAATGGGTTTAAAGAAAATAGGGAAACAAAGGATTGTAGCCGCAACATGGTTTCTAATTGTGTCAAAAGAGGGTTTATGAGAAAACCCCCGGTTACTGTTCCCTTTTTAAAGGTACAGACCTGAGCACGGTCGTGCTCCTCCTTGAACATGGCCTTGCTCAACTTAGCGCCTACGAGGCGCGGCCTGCCCTTGAGCACGGACGTGCTCAACTTGGCGCCAACGAGACGCGCTAGCCCAACGAGCACGGTCATGCTCTCTGTTAAGCACGGTCGTGCTTGTGACTCAGACAGTCACAAGACACAAGCCTAAGAAAGGGATTTTCCACCTAAAACCCCACTTAGCTCATTCTAAACCTTCCTAACAAACAAGACATACATAAAAGAGCTTATACAAAAAACGGGGTGTTACACTTTACATCAAACATTGTCATAAAATAATTTTTATACTTTAACATCAACCTTATGTTCTAATAAAGCATGATATCATAGGAAACATCATAAATATCATTATAACATCATAGGCTTTAATAGAACATCATTTCCTATGAAACAACATGAATATCATTATAACATCACCACATATGCGTCTGTTAAGTCTCTGAAATGTCTAATGTGCATTTCCCTAAGTTTTGATGTGATCTAAACATTGATTAATGATTTGATTAACCTTCATCTTGGTTGCTAACCTGTCTACCTAGTGTACAGATCAAAACAGTAAGAATCATCTGTCTGCTCACGTAGATGACTACATGTCTAGATAAGCAAAAGTCAATCTGTCTGGTGACTAGGATTATTGACTTTCTTCAAGTGAAGCTTTAAACCCGTCTTCCCACAAGTTCTTACACTTGTCTGAAGTTCCTCGATGAAAAACCAAAGACCAAACAAACGTTTGCAAGCTGTCCCATCATAAAGAAGTCTCGAAGCTTTCTCTCTTACTTAGTCTCACGCTTATCAAGAAAAGTCAGAAGTCACTCCACAAGCAACCTCCGAAATTAGAACTGAAGTCTAGTTAAAGAATGATTCCAACATGCTTTATTCCCTAGTATTTCTGGTAATTACACAAAAAGGGAACAAGTACTCAGCAAAGTACATAAAGCACTCTGCATAACTCTGATATGGCTAGTTCACGATGCATGTAATACCCGCCAAAAATGGGACAAGGTTTTCTTTAAATAAAATAAATAAATAGTAAAATGAAGAATTTGTTTGGTATGTTATAAATTATTTATAACATGAGGAAATTATTAGAGAAAAATAATTATTATTAGTGTACTTAAAAAAAGAAAAAAAAATAATGGGTTATCATAATTAAGTTAGAGACATATTTCATTTGTACCCAAGGGCTAAGTAATGAGTTAACATAACATTAAGGACGTTTTCGTAAAAGTAATATGGTATAAATGGTTAGATGGAGGAGGATGGGCAGTCATTAGCAACCCTAGAAGAAAATGCGAAGAAGAAGAGAAGAATAAAAGAATGAAAGGAGAAGACAAAGAGGAAATAGTAACAACAAAGGGAGAAGGAAAGAGATATCCAAGAACTTCAAACAAGGTGAGGGATCTGTGATTTTTTTGGGGTTAATTTTCGTAGAAATTTTTGAGGGATGTGAAATGGGTTGATGATGGTTGAAATCGGGATGCTTGTGAGTTGTTTTGGGTGAATCCCTTTCATGAAAATCGTTTGGAAATGTTTAGGTTGATTATTCTTTGACTAATATATTAATGGTGAGTTATTATATCTGTTTGGTTTAACCCTAAAAATTGGGGGTGAGGAAACTCCATTGTTGGAGCTTGACGTTTGGTGTTTTTCTTAGGGGATCTCGGTTTTGGTCTGAAATTCTGACAGACATGCGATAAAAAAAATTATAACTAGAGTTTTAGATATCAGATTAATATGAAATTGATCTTGTTGGAAAGCTAACATCTAGAGATACATAGTTTATAAATTTCGTGATTTTTGGAAACCTGGGCTATTCTCAGTTACATTTTTAAAACAGGGTTAAGACTGTCCCGAATGTACCCTGACAGCCTGCGCTCAGAAAATTATATCTTGGTTAATAAAATTCGGATTGAGATGAAAATTGTTGAATTTGAAAACCGAAGTATAGGAGTATGGTGTGGTTAAGTTTCGTGATTTTAGGAGATCTGAGGAGGTCCCAGTTTAATTTTTAAAATAGAGTATTGTATGTCTTGGATGTACTCAAACAGATTTTACTTCAAAATTTATATCTAGAGTTGTAGAGTATATTTTTATGTGAAACTAGTGTCATTTGAAAGTAGACATGTAAGTCTTGTTGTGGTTAAAATTTCAGAATTTATGGACCTCTATAATATTCCTAGTTTTCATTTAAAGTTGGCCTAGACTTGCTGGAAACATTATCATCAGTCATATATTGGTGGATTTATGACTATGCTATGATGTGTATCTCAGTGTGGTTGCCTTTCGAATGTTGATTCCCTCTATGGTTGAATTTTAGTGAGGGTGTTTATTCAATGGATTTTTATCTACGTTGTGAATATATATTATATTATATTATATTATATTGTATTATATTGTATTATATTATATTATATTATATTAATGTACATCTTGGAAAGTATCAATAAAGTGATGAAAATCTGTGAATGAAATGATTGTGTTGTTGTCACCATGGCTATGATATGGAATATAATAGTTGTGAATATGTTAAATTATGTGTTTGATTATATGGTATGTGAATAAAGATATTAGTGGTGATATGCTAAATGTGACTATGTGTATGTTCATGGTGTGACTTTTGGAATGAACTTATCAAGTGATGATAGTATGTGAGTGAAATGACTACAATGTTGCCTATATGTAATTGTGATTGTGAATGTTATGGACTTCATTGAATACCACTGAGATGGTTATTCAAGATTTATTATGAAGCACAGCGAGCGTATGTTATGATAAGGCATGATTTATTGTACTTGGTGCTTTGGTATGATGCTTAGACGTTGGACGAGACTTGGTGTATCCGACCGGTCAACGGATTCGACCGGTATATAAATGTGACCGTCGGAGCGTGGGGCCTCTAGTGAAGAACCCCGGAGTTCGGAGGGTGGTTGTGTAGTGACCGAGGTCATTTGTCGGCTAGCGGACTCGACCAGGATAGAAATGCGACCGTCGGAGTGGGAGACTCTAGTGAACAACTCCAAGGGGATACACAAGCATCTTGCCCAATGGCAAATTGACTTCATAGTGAGTGAATATTTGCTATGTAAGCTTATGTACAATGTGAAGAACTCAATGAGATATTTATGGAGATGCTTATATATATTATACTATTTTGCTATTATGTTTTGTTTATCCCTCACTGAGTTCTGGGACTCACCCCGCCCTTTTTGGTTTTAGCTTAAGGTATTCCACGAGTGGAGCCATCTCAGGGAGCCCATGCACTTGTGTAGTGCGGGCAGCTGCTACTGTTTCAGTTTCTTGTGGCTTGGTTTATTGTCATATGAGAATCTTTTGTTGTTTGGAGTTTTAAACTTCATTCTAGTTGTAAGCCCATTTGGGCTTTGTTTTTTTTAAAACTATTGATGTTGACTCGGGGCCACCCTTGGCTTACTTTTGGTATGATATTTTACTCTGATAATTACTTATGATATTCAATATATCTTGTTATGATGTGACTTATACGTGCTTCAGAGGCCTTGGGAATGGGACAATGAAGTTCTATTCTAGCCGGTCGGGGACGCCTAAGTCGGGTCCTGACAAAGTGGTATCAGAGCTAATGGTTATAAGTCCTGAGCATGATTAGAGACTAATGAGCTTTGTAATAATTCCCGAACCCGGGTGGGAGTTGTGCCAAAAGTCATTAGTAGCTAATATGGTTTTCTTAAGGTAAGTTGTGGTGAAAAAATGGAGATTCTCATATGACAAATAAAATCAGCGACCTGAGATGGACTTGTTTAGTTATATAATGCTTAGGCTTATTGTAGACATATGATTGTTATGTTGATGTTAATTGAGAATGATAAATAATAGAGGATTCTTAGGCATGAGTTGATGAACTGTAATGCTAAAATGCAAGGAGTAAATAAATAAGATAGGACATACTCTTGAAATGACTTCATTAGATTGATGAAAAGTATGAAAAATGTTGTTGGTGATAGAACAAGAATATGTCTATGTTAGATTAGCTTAAGCTCACGAGTGGGAGTGAATATGTATGTTCACTTTCAATTAGCTTGATTAAGGCTAAATACAAGGTATGATGATTAATGCTTATGGGACTAAGTCGAAAGGTGATTTAGGGAATGGTTAAGGATTATACAAATTCTAGATGAAGTTGGTTTATCTTGGATTAGAGTGGTATGATGAGCTTAAAGATTCAATGAAATGAACTACGTGGGACTGGGTTGAAGAGGAATTATGACTTGTCTTTGAGTACGAAAAACTTAGTATGGTTATGTAAAGAATTAGGGTGAGTGATTAATGAAAGTGGTCGTATGAGTTAAGCTTATAAGGTTACAACCTATGCTATAGTGATGAATTACTATGAGAAAATAGGACTAGAAATGAGGTTCAAGTGAAAGTATGAGGATTAAATGTTAATGCATAAGGGATGGTAGTTTCTTCGATTAAGGAGTCTTAGTATGATATTATTATATAAGTGCAAGTATACAAGACGATGCAATGTATATAGCAGACGTCACACCAACATTATACTGATGTAGGAGACGAATGTGAAAGTATGTGATGTAAGTGATAGGTATCAGATTACGATAAGAGTAATGGGTGGAGATGGGTCAATTAAGGATAGCGATGAGTGATAGGCTTTAAAATTATGTTAATAAAAGCTAGAATATGTATATTGTGGGATTGTGTGACATTTATCTCCTAATGAAGTTGATTTTTTTTTAAAAGAAATAAGTAAATGATGAGAGGGTATTTGCGTATAATATCGGTTATGAGAATGAAGTGATAGATGGTATGCTATGTTTGTATATACAAAGTGTTGATTATCAAATGAGTGAGATATATAAAATCGGTTTCTGGCGGGTGCTTTGATGGCATGATGTTCGACGACCCGGTGTTAGCATATATATGTCATTGGAATTCGAGGACGAATTCCTTTTAAGGGGGGTAGAATGTAATACCCACCAAAAATGGTACAAGGTTTTTTTTAAATAAAATAAATAAATAGTAAAATGAAGAACTTGTTTGGTATGTTATAAATTATTTATAACATGAGGAAATTATTAGAGAAAAATAATTATTATTAGTGTACTTAAAAAAAATAAGAAAAATAAAATAATGGGTTATCATAATTAAGTTAGAGACATATTTCATTTGCACCCAAGGGCTAAGTAATGAGTTAACATAACATTAATATAAATGGTTAGATGGAGGAGGATGGGCAGTCATTAGCAACCCTAGAAGAAGAGGCGAAGAAGAAGAGAAGAAGAGAAGAATAAAAGAATGAAAGGAGAAGACAAAGAGGAAAGAGTAACAACAAAGGGAGAAGGAAAGAGATATCCAAGAATTTCAATCAAGGTGAGGGATCTGTGATTTTTTTGGGGTTAATTTTCGTGGAAATTTTTGAGGGATATGAAATGGGTTGATGATGGTTGAAATAGGGATGCTTGTGAGTTGTTTTGGGTGAATCCCTTTCATGAAAATCGTTTGAAATGTTTAGGTTGATTATTATTTGACTAATATGTTAATGGTGAGTTATTATATCTGTTTGGTTGAACCCTAAAAATTGGGGGTGAGGAAACTCCATTGTTGGAGCTTGACGTTTGGTGTTTTTCTTAGGGGATCTCGGTTTTGGTCTGAAATTCTGACAGACATGCGATAAAAAAAATTATAACTAGAGTTTTAGATATCAGATTAATATGAAATTGATCTTGTTGGAAAGCTAACATCTAGAGATACATAGTTTATAAATTTCGTGATTTTTGGAAACCTGGGCTATTCTCAGTTACATTTTTAAAACAGGGTTAAGACTGTCCCGAATGTACCCTGACAGCCTGCGCTCAGAAAATTATATCTTGGTTAATAAAATTCGGATTGAGATGAAAATTGTTGAATTTGAAAACTGAAGTGTAGGAGTATGTTGTGGTTAAGTTTCGTGATTTTAGGAGATCTGAGGAGGTCCCAGTTTAATTTTTAAAATAGAGTATTGTATGTCTTGGATGTACTCAAACAGATTTTACTTCAAAATTTATATCTGGAGTTGTAGAGTATATTTTTATGTGAAACTAGTGTCATTTGAAAGTAGACATGTAAGTCTTGTTGTGGTTAAAATTTCAGGATTTATGGACCTCTATAATATTCCTAGTTTTCATTTAAAGTTGGCCTAGGCTTGCCGGAAACATTATCATCAGTCATGTATTGGTGGATTTATGACTATGCTATGATGTGTATCTCAGTGTGGTTGCCATTCGAATGTTGATTCCCTCTATGGTTGAATTTTAGTGAGGATGTTTATTCAATGGATTTTTATCTACGTTGTGAATATATATTATATTATATTATATTGTATTATATTATATTAATGTACATCTTGGAAAGTATCAATAAAGTGATGAAAGTGTGTGAATGAAATGATTGTGTTGTTGTCACCATGGCTATGATATGGAATAGAATAGTTGTGAATATGTTAAATTATGTGTTTGATTATATGGTATGTGAATAAAGAAATTAGTGGCTATATGCTAACTGTGACTATGTGTATGTTCATGGTGTAACTTTTGGAATGAACTTATCAAGTGATGATAGTATGTGAGTGAAATGACTACAATGTTGCCAATATGTAATTGTGATTGTGAATGTTATGGACTTCATTGAATACCACTGAGATGGTTATTCAAGATTTATTATGAAGCACAGTGAGCGTACGTTATGATAAGGCATGATTTATTGTACTTGGTGCTTTGGTATGATGCTTAGACATTGGACAAGACTTGGTGTATCCGACCGGTCCACAGATTCGACCGGTATATAAATGTGACCGTCGGTGCGTGGGGCCTCTAATGAAGAACCCCGGAGTTTGGAGGGTGGTTGTGTAGTGACTGAGGTCACTTGCCGGTCAGCGGACTCGACCGGGATTTAAATGCGACCGTCGGAGTGGGAGACTCTAGTGAACAACTCCAAGGGGATACACAAGCATCTTGCCCAATGGCAAATTGACTTCATAGTGAGTGAAGATTTGCTATGTAAGCTTATGTACAATGTGAAGAACTCAATGAGATATTTATGGAGATGCTAATATATATTATACTATTTTGTTATTATGTTTTGTTTATCCCTCACTGAGTTCTGGGACTCACCCCGCCCTTTTTGGTTTTAGTTTAAGGTATTCCACGAGTGGAGCCATCTCAGGGAGCCCATGCACTTGTGTAATGCGGGCAGCTACTACTGTTTCAGTTTCTTGTGGCTTGGTTTATTGTCATATGAGAATCTTCTGTTGTTTGGAGTTTTAAACTTCATTCTAGTTGTAAGCCCATTTGGGCTTTGTTTTTTTTAAAACTATTGATGTTGACTCGGGGCCACCCTTGGCTTACTTTTGGTATAATATTTTACTCTGATAATTACTTATGATATTCAATATATCTTGTTATGATGTGACTTATATGTGCTTGAGAGGCCTTTGGAATGGGACAATGGAGTTCTATTCTGGCCGGTCAGGGACGCCTAAGTCGGGTCCTGACAATGCACAAAGCCATGATCCTTCATGTTAGAGTACAACCAGTGTTCCTTTTACATTAATGGCTGCCCAGAACGACTCTATTGCATTTAATGAAATTTTGTCTGAAGTCAACATTTAAAGGAATGTCTCTAACGGATCTTAAATGCTTGAAGGCTATAAATACAGAAGTCATTGAAGATGATAAAGGACACGCATCATTAAAGCCATTACTCTGTGTATTTATTTCCTTTTTCTTTCAATATGTATTCTTCAATCATTTGAAGTTATTACATAGTCTTTCCTAAGCTTACATTTAAACCACTCTGAGTGTTAGTGAAAGATATTTCTGTCTGATTGTATCTATTACAAACAAACTTCTTAACCAAACCTGAGTGAGCCTGAAGAGGCTAGGTGTGCAAAGAATACTTGTCTTTGAGCCTGAAAAGGCTATGTGTGCAAACAATACTTGGAGTATGTAACCTGGTCAGTTATAGTGGATAAAACTTGGTGCTGCCAAGGACTGGATGTAGCTCTTTGTGTTGAAGAGTGAACCAGGATAAATAGTTGTTCTAATCTTTCTTCCCTTAAACTCTTTAGTTGCGTTGATTATTATATCTGCTTTCTAACTAAGGGGTTAGAGTGTGAATATTAAATCTGTTTTCAAATTGTATGCTTGTGTTTATTCTATTGAAATCTCATTAGACAGGTTACCTGTCTGTACTGTCCTTTCCCACTAGTCTGAACTTAGCTTCTGTGTGCGAAAAGTTTTTAACTTTGTCTTAAATTCTGATAAACACAATTCAACCCCCCTTCTTGTGTTTATAGTTGTCTATTTCAGTTGGTATCGGAGCTCAGTCTCTGGGTTGAGCATTTAAGTGTAGAGGTAAAGGTCCTGAAGAATAGACATAACTGCTGGAGCTAGTTGAAGTGGAAGTCACCAGACTGAAGGAGCTTCCCTAACCAGACCTTCATTCTTCAATGGAGAGAATTACAACTATTTGAAAGACGGATTTCAATGGTTCATTCTATCTACAAACTCTGATCTCTGGGATGTCATCACAGATGGTCTATTCATTCCCAAGAATTATGACAACATTGACAAGCCAAAAGCTCAGTGGACTGCTGCAGAAAAGACAAAATGGAAGCTGAACCACAAAGCTAGATATAATATCATTTGTGCTCTCAGTCCTGAGGAATTTGAGAAGGTATGTGCTTGTGACTCTACCAAAGAAATATGGGATACTTTAGCTGTCACACATGAAGGAACAACCAAAGTCAAGGAATCAAAAATTGCCATACTTGTCAGAAAGTACGAACTGTTTGTCATGGATGAAGGAGAATCTGTTGCTCAAATGACTGGAAGATTCCAAACTATTGTCAACATATTAAAATCTCTTGGGAAAATTTACACCAATGCTGAGAAGGTTGGAAAGATTCTAAGAAGTCTACCTAAACAGCGGAGACCCTTGGTCAATGCTATCTCTCAAGCCAAGGATCTCACTACCTTAACTATGGATGAACTTCTTGGAACACTCACTGTTCATGAGCAAGAACTTGGAGATGAAGTTGCACCAAAGAAGGGCAAGTCAATTGCTCTAAAAGCTGATCAAAAGTCAGCAAAAGCTTCCAAGTCTCTGAAAGCAGACGATTCATCCAGTGATACTGACCTGTCTGAACCCGAGGATTCTGAAAGTGATGAAGAATTGTCTCTCCTAACCAGGAAGATAAAGCTTCTCCTACAGAAAAAGAAGTTCAAAAAGGATAAACCATTCAGAAGGTTCAACAAGGACAAGAGTTCAATTGTCTGCTACGAGTGCAAGAAGCTAGGTCACATCAAAGCTGAATATGCTCAACTCAAGAAAGCCCCTGACACGCTGTCGTACACGGGTCAAAAAGCGAGCGATTGGAAAAATATGTAGCTAGGGAGAGACAACTCGAGTATCGTCTCACAAGGACTCTTGAATTGTTATTCGCAGAAAAGTCAGTTTTGTGGGGGTTTGGATTTAAAATTCAATTAATAAAACAGTTAAGAAAAACAGTGCAGACTAAATAATTATCAATAAGCTAAAAACGATTAATCTACTGTTTTTGGTTTCCCACTATCATTGATTCATATAATTCCATGCCCTAAGCGGATTCTAATACCTTTTCGATTGTAGCGACAATTAACAAGCGAAACCGGCACTACGAGACGTATGTTCCTAATTCCCGAATTAAGCAAACGGGGTGAAGCCCTCGTGAATTAAGCAAACACGATTGAACACACGCGAATTAAGCAAACGCGATTAAGTGTAGGAACATAAAATCATCGAAACAAATCAATACATATTCTATACAATCCTGAATTAAGCAAACAGAACATATAGAACAATATTGAAAGAGAATAGCTATAAGTTTGGGAATTACAGAACCACAAGTGGCAATGGAAACCGATTACAGCAGATCAATCCAAGGGAATTAGTTCTCCATTAAAAACGTAACGCAGAACACTAAACCTAATTCGCAGCTGTCAAATCTAAAAAGAAAGGAAGATCTCCACGTTTCTGCCCTAAAACAGCAATTTATATCCTTCAGAATCTGTGCCCGCTCGCGAGGCGAGTAGCCGTTCGCGACAGGAATATTAAAAATGGCGCCAGTTCAAAATTGGATTCTCGCTTGGCGAATAGTGATTCGCGAGGCGAGACAGAAAAGGATCTTCTCATTACACCCGTGATGAGTATCACGGCCTGGGCGTGATAGCTTCTGGTCTTCAGTCTCGCGAGGCGAGACATAGTTCGCGAGGCGAGACAGAAAGGGTTGCTTTCTCTGGAACAGTCAGCCTTCAGGCTCGCGGGGCGAGTAACCTCTCGCAGGGCGAATACTTCCAGGATTGCATTTTCCACTGCTTTTCTCCATTTTCTTGACTCTAAGTGCTTCCCCTTTTAACCTGAAAACATGAGATAGCGTGAATGCTTTATTTGACTCAAAAACTAACTAAAATGTCCTAAACTACTTAAGAAACTAAAAATGTTGCTTGAGGACAGTTAAATCCAAATCTGGGCTAAAACGAGATTGAAACTCGAATAATTAGCACAAAAACCATGATCTTACTAGTTATAAAACTAGTTAGCCAGAGGCTGATCAAAATACCCCAAACTTAAACTTTGCTTGTCCCCAAGCAAACTAAAACTCAAAAAGGACTCAAACTTGGCAAGCTTAAAGGATTCAATCAAATTCGCACAAATTTCATGCAATTACAACAAAACAATTTCTCTTCAATGTTTTCCCTCTCTTCAATAATGCAATACCCACATTCATTTACTTTAAACAATTGAGAATTCCATCATTCATGCAATCATTAATCTAAGTTGAGGATCCAAGTTGCACACTAAAGGGAGATCACCAATTTCAAACAATTCCCTTCCTCACAAGGGCATTTAATGTTTCACTCATTCACTCAATTTGTCTAGGCTATCAACTTTTCACTCAAGTTCACATTTCAAGAGCACTTCCCATGAATTTGATTTTCATCTCAATCAAGGTTCCCACGAAAACATGCATTCAACATCAAAAGGTCTTTTAAAGGTTGTAATGGGGCCTGGCTAAAGGTAGGATATTCAAAGGTAATAGGCTTAAGTCCCTAGGAACTAAGAGAGCATGAGCATTTTGACATATTGAATTCCCACTCAAGTTCCTTTTTCCATTTTTCTTTTTTGCCTTGGGTGACTACAGCCTTTTTCTTTCAATACCCTTTTTTGACATTTTTTTTGTTCTTTTCTTCTTTTCTCCTTTTTTTTTCCTTTGCCTTTGGCTCCAACCTTTATTTTTTTTTCTTTTTCTCAACCCAGAATGACATATCACACCTTGTAGCCACCCCAAACTTACTTTATTGCAACCTCTGTCTTGCTAAGGATCCATGCTCTCATAATCCTAAGATTGGGTTAACATGGTTTTTCCAGATTTTAGGCTTATAACATAAGGTCATCAAGAAACAATAGGCTTATTAGGCTCAATGTGGCTAACTAGGGAACATGCATTAGGGATGGTTCTTTTAGGCCAAGTAGTTAATTCAAAGAAAATTGCCTAAATCATTTGATGCAAGCACATAAACATGCAAACCATGAAGAGACTCAA
This sequence comes from Sophora flavescens, assembly GCA_030762895.1. Classification (NCBI taxonomy): domain Eukaryota; kingdom Viridiplantae; phylum Streptophyta; class Magnoliopsida; order Fabales; family Fabaceae; genus Sophora; species Sophora flavescens. The sequence goes on along the minus strand of CM061068.1, from coordinate 143,355,504 downwards.
GCAAATTCGGGAAAGTGCAACTTGAAAGTGATTCACACAATTAAAAACATGTTGGAGGCTCAAATCCTCACCTGGACATTTTTCGCAAATTGTTTGACCGAGATTCAATCCCTAGTGTGTGCATCCCTTCACCCCAAACTTATCATAAATCATGCAATCACAATGAAATATCTCAAAGTTTAATTTTCTATTTTTCAAATGGGGATCAATTTTCAAATTTCAAGACCTAGGGGGAAATCATCAACAGTTAACAAATATCATGCAATCCATCTATGCAAAATTTGATTAAAATCCAACAATCTCACCGACACAAGACTCACACACATACTCTTGATCTTCTCAAATTATTCAAGAGCTAAATTCAAAAACAAATGAAGGAAAAGAAAAACAAAAACTAACAAGAAAATGAAAATAAACTAAGGAGAAGGGTTAAGAAAACTCATTGAGAGGCTCCCGCCTGGATCCCATTGCTTGTAGCATAAGGCCCAAGTGATGGACAAAGGACAGAAGCTTATTCCATGGTCCAATAACTTGCAGCCTTGATATGGAAGTGAGCACTTGACAATCATGGTGACCTCGCCAAGTGCGACGGATTTCTCACTCCTTCTTGGGTCAAAGATGACCTCCTTGTCAACAAAGTCCTCCCAATAAAAATGGGATTCAGCCTCTTGGACTGGCCATAGTGCCTTCATATTCAAGGATGCAAAATCCAGTCTCTCAGGCAGAGGCTTGAACTCCATCGCTGGTTGTTCCACAGTGGGAGGTGGCAAACATGTAGAGGGGATCTCTGGTGCTGCTTCAACTTCTGCACGATTTTCACTCACTGTACTAACAAATCCATCACCTGCTATACATGCAGAAATCTCAGCACACACCACACAAGGGTTAGTGTTAGTATAATCAACATATATAGTACAATAAACAGAATCAAAAAAGGCTTGAATGTCTGGAAATTCAACACACAGTTCATCAATAATAGTGTTCTTGACATTATTATCAAAATCATGTTCAAAAGAAGTATTGTCAAGAACAACTATTTGTGAATCTGTATGTTCTTCAAGGAGATGTTAAGTTTGCAATGTAGTCAAGGCGGAGGCAATGTGACCAATTTGAGTGGCCAAATCCTGAAGACTTGCTTCTGTCCTCCGTTGGTATTCAAGAGTGTGCTCTGTCATTTGTTGTACCAAAGAAGCTAACTCATCCAGGCTGCCTTGATCTCCACCATGTTGGCCAGAATAATCATTCATTCCAAACATGCCAAAATCACTGCTAAACTCAAAACCACCAGTGAAGCTAGGATAATATATGCATGATGGCTCATAATATACATTATGCATATAATTTTGCATATAATTATCCATACTAAGGTTCACAACCAGACCTAGTAGCCGTAACTAATTCAGCAATGCATTTTTTTTTCTTATTTTTTCTTTTTTTCTTTTTTTTTTTCTGTCAATAACAACAAGAGTCCCCGACAACGGCGTCAATTTTGACACGTTGTCACACACGGGTCAAAAAGGGAGAGATTGTAAAAATATGTAGCTAGGGAACGACAACTCGAGTATCGTCTCACAAGGACTCTTGAATTGTTATTTGCAGAAAAGTCAGTTTTGGGGGGGTTTGGATTTAAAATTCAATTAAGAAAACAGTTAAGAAAAACAGTGCAGACTAAATAATTATCAATAAGCTAAAAACGATTAATATACTGTTTTCGGCTTCCCACTATCATTGATTCATATAATTCCATGCCCTAAGCGGAGTCTAATCCCTTTTTGATTGTAGCGACAATTAACAAGCGAAACCGGCACTACGAGACGCATGTTCCTAATTCCCGAATTAAGCAAACGGGGTGAAGCCCTCGTGAATTAAGCAAACACGATTGAACACACGCGAATTAAGCAAACGCGATTAAGTACAGGAACATAAAATCATCGAAACAAATCAATACATATTCTATACAATCCTGAATTAAGCAAACACAACATATAGAACAATATTGAAAGAGAATAGCTATAAGTTTGGGAATTACAGAACCTCAAGTGGCAATGGAAACCGATTACAATAGATCAATCCAAGGGAATTAGTTCTCCATTACAAATGTAACGCATAACACTAAACCTAATTCGCAGTTGTCAAATCTAAAAAGAAAGGAAGATCTCCACGTTTCTGCCCTAAAACAGCAATTTACATCCTTCAGAATCTGCGCCCGCTCGCGAGGCGAGTAGCCTCTCGCGACTCGAATATTAAAAATGGTGCCAGTTCAAAATTGGATTCTCGCAGGGTGAATAGTGATTCACGAGGCTAGACAGAAAAGGATCTTCTCATTACGCCCGTGATGAGTATCACGGCCTGGGCGTGATAGCTTCTGGTCTTCAGTCTCGCGAGGCGAGACAGAAAGGGTTGCTTTCTCTGGAACAGTCAGCCTTTAGGCTCGCGGGGCGAGTAACCTCTCGCGGGGCGAATACTTCCAGGATTGCATTTTCCACTGCTTTTCTCCATTTTCTTGACTCTAAGTGCTTCCCCTTTTAACCTGAAAAGATGAGATATCAGTGAATGCTTTATTTGACTCAAAAACTAACTAAAATGTCCTAAACTACTTAAGAAACTCAAAATGTTACTTGAGGACAGTTAAATCCAAATCTGGGCTAAAACGAGATTGAAACACGAATAATTAGCACAAAAACCATGATCTTACTAGTTATAAAACTAGTTAGCCAAAGGCTGATCAGCCCCTTTTAAGAAGTTCTTCAAAAAGAAGAAGAAATGAATGGTTACTACTTGGGAGGATCTGGAGTCAACATCTTCTGATGAAGAAACAAAAGAAGAAGCTAATCTCTGTTTGATGGCCAACACTGAGTCAGACTCAGACGATGAGATACATCCTGACTATGAGGAATTGCTTGATGCCTATGAAGAGTTGATGGAGGAATCCAACTTCTTATCTAAGGCCTTCAAATCCCTCAAGAGAGAGTATGTAAAGCTCACCAGTGAGCATAAACAGAAATCTCAAGAGTGTGAGAAGCTGGCTAAAGAGAACAGTGAGCTGAAGACTGAAAAGTCTGATGAAGCTAAGATCACAAGTGAAACATCACCATCTGAGGAAGTTGAGAAACTTTAACTGAAAGTTGAAGAGCTCAGTTCTGATCTTGCCAAATTTGTTAATGGCAGAGACAATCTGACTAAGCTGCTTGACTGTCAAAAGCACTCTCTTAATAAAGAAGGTATTGGATATGTCCATCAGACACATCATAAAGTATCAACTAAAGTCTCTAATGTGTCTGTTAAGTCAATAGTGATTAAATCTATACTTGTATGTAACTTCCGTGGAAAAACTGGACATGTTATGTCTAAGTGTATTCATAATAAGAGAAGGAAGTCTTCACAGACTCCTAGAACTAACAGAAAAGGACCCAGAAAAATTTGGGTACCTAAAGATCAAATAATTTCTGTTGAATATGTCCTCAATAGGACAAAGAAAACACCACTGCTGGTACTTGGACAGTGGTTGCTCACGACACATGACAGGAGAAAGGTCTATGTTCCTAGACCTCCAACTTAAGAAAGCAGGACATGTTGTCTTTGGATGCAATCCGAAAAGGAAGGTTATAGGCATTGGCACTATTGGTGGTAAACCTCCTCTTCCCTCTATATCTAATGTTATTATGGTTAAAGGATTACGACACAATTTGCTTAGCATAAGTCAATTATGTGACGGTGGATTTGATGTTTCCTTTACCAAGGATGTATGCATAGTTAAAGACTGTAATGGCAAAACCCTCTTTTCAGCTAAAAGGCAACAAAATCTATATAAGATTGAACTGTCTGATCTCTCAGATCAAAGTGTAACCTGTCTGATGTCTAAAGAGGATGAAAGATGGTTATGTCATAAGAACTAGGACATGCTAGTATGAAACTAATTTCTAAATTAAAAAGGAATAACCTTGTGAGAGGATTGCCTGATATTAGTTTTAATAAAGATGTCTTGTGTGATGCATGTCAGAGAGGTAAACAGATAAAATCAAGTTTCAAATCTAAAAACCAAGTATCAATCTCTAGACCTCTTCAGTTGTTACATATGGATCTGTTTGGACCAGTTAGTGTTGCCATCCTGGATAGAAGAAAATATGGATTTGTCATAGTTTATGACTATTCTAGATTTACATGGGTACTCTTCTTAACCCACAAGGATGAGTCTTTTAAGGCTTTCTCAGTATTCTGCAAAAGAGTACAAAATGAGCAGGGTTTCTGTATTTCTACCCTTAGAAGTGATCATGGGGGAGAATTTGAAAATGAGCAGTTTAGATTGTTTTGTGGGGAGAATGGGATCTCTCACAATTTCTCTGCACCTAGAACTCCACAACAAAATGGAGTGGTTGAGAGAAAGAATAGATCTCTGCAAGAGATGCTAGATCTATGGTCAATGAGAATAATCTCCCTAAGTACTTATGGGCAGAAGTTGTAAACACTGCTTGTTATGTACAAAACAGAATACTTATTAGACCTTTTCTAAAGAAGACTCCTTATGAATTATGGAAAGGAAAAAGCCCCAACATATCTTATTTTCATGTATTTGTATGTGAATGTTTTATTCTGAATACTAAAGATCAACTTGGAAAGTTTGATTCAAAGGTAGATAAAGGTATTTTCGTAGGCTATTCTTAAATGTCTAAAGCTTTTAGAGTTTATAATTCCAGAACCAATATTATTGAAGAATCCGTTCATGTTAATGATGGATTAAAGACTGATAGGGAACTATCAGATCTAGAAGATGATCTTGCAGGTCTTGATATAAACAAGCCAGAAAATCAACAACCTGATCTGACCAAGACAGAACCTGTGCTTGAGCCAGATTGACAAGTGGAGCAGACAAGTCAGCATAATAGTCAACAGACAAGTCAGCAGACAAGTCAAGATCTTCCTGATGATCTCAAAAGGGATTGGAAATTCAACTCTCATCATCCTAAGGATCTTATTATTGGAAATCCCTCTGACTGAGTGAGAACTAGATCCACTCTTAGAGAATCAAGCAATGTAGCCTTTATCTCAGAAATAGAGCCTAAGCGCATTGAAGAAGCTCTTGGGAATGAAAGCTGGAAAGAACTCAACCAGTTCACTAGAAATGATGTCTGGACACTTGTATCTAAGCCCAAAAATAAGTCTGTTATTGGAACTCGATGGGTCTTCAGAAACAAATTGGATGAAGATGGTAAAGTTGTCAGAAATAAGGCAAGGTTAGTAGCTCAAGGCTATAACCAACAAGGAGGTATTGATTATACTGAAACATTTGCACTTGTAGCTAGAATAGAAGCTACACGCATCTTAATGTCATATGTTGCTCAACACCAAATCACTCTTTTTCAAATGGATGTAAAATGTGCTTTCCTAAATGGTATAATTGAAGAAGAAGTGTATGTTAAACAACTTCCTGGTTTTGAGGATACTGATAAACCAGATCATGTTTTCAAACTTAAAAAGGCATTATATGGTTTGAAACAAGCACCTAGAGCATGGTATGATATACTTAGTTCTTTTCTCATGCAAAATGGTTTTACTGGAGGACAAGTAGATACTACATTGTTTAAGAAAAGCTTTTAAGAGAACTTTATTATAGTCTAAATATATGTTGATGATATTATTTTTGGAGCAACTAATGAAAAGCGATGCAAAGAATTTTCAAAGCTAATGCAAACTGAATTTGAGATGAGCATGATGGGAGAATTGAAGTTCTTCCTTGGATTACAAGTCAAGCAGAAAAGTGATGGAATTTATATCCATCAACAAAAGTATACCAAGGAGATACTCAAGAAGTACAAAATGGAAAATGCCAGCTCATGAAAACTCCCATGCAACCCAATGCAAAACTAAGCAAATATGATGAAGGTAAAAAGGTAGACCAAATTATCTATATAGGTATGATTGGATCTCTACTGTACTTAACTTCAAGCAGACCTGACATTCAGTTTAGTGTCTGTATGTGTGCTATATTCCAATCTGACCCTGGAGAATATCATCTTAAGACTGTTAAAGAATATTTAGATATTTGCTTGTAACTACTAATCTTGGTTTGCTATATCTAAGATCAAACGAATACATATTAGTGGGATTTTGTGATGCTGATTTTGCTGGAGACATAATAGAAAGAAAAAACACTAGTGGAGGATGTCACTTCATTGTAGCAAGCTTAGTCTCATGGTCAAGCAAAAGGTAAACAACAATTGCCTTGTCTACTGCTGAAGCAGAACACATCTCAGCTGCTAGCTGCTGCTCTCAACTCTTATGGGTAAAACATCAACTTGAGGATTACTCTATTTATGAGCATAACATATATGTATGGTGTGATAATTCCAGTGCTATATGCTTAACTAAAAATCCAATTCAGTATTCTAAGTCAAAGCATATTGAGATCAGACATCAATTTATTAGGGATTATGTTCAGAAAGGTATCTTTGATATTAAGTTTGTTAAAACTGAAAGTCAATGGGCTGATATTTTCACTAAACCCTTGGCATAAGAAAGGTTTTTATTTATTAGAGATAATCTAAACATGCATTGCATTGTTGAATGACATGTCTGTGTGTTAACCTGTCTGTGCTATATCACCTGTCTATGCTTACCTGACTGACTCTGCTGAGTCACTATGCTAGAACTCAACAGTTCTGTTGAAATGGTTATTAAGTATTTAATGTCATTCCTTTATCTGAAGCTAATCATGTGCACGACAATTTTTAAATCTTGAAACCATGTTTTCTTTATGTCAAAAGTGGGCGCTGTAGTTTCCCATACGAATCATGCCGTTTTGAATTTCGTTTTTCTATCTCCTGCCTTTATGACTATAAAAGGCAAAAAATCAGAAAGGTAAAACCTTTACGCTTTCAAATCTCCAAAATCTCTCTATCTTCGTCTTCTCATCTCTCAAACCCTTCTCTCTCTCTCGAAACCCTAGAACCTTTTCTCTCATAAATGGCATCATCCAAGCGTCTCTCTACAAATGAAATAGCTGGGCAATACAATATGAAAGTTGATGAGGTAGAAAAGATAATTCCTGGAAAGACTGTTGATCTTCAACAGATGAAGTATGGATGTCACTGAGAAGTTGGAATACTCCAAGTGGACTCCCTTCTTTGATGTCAAGGATCTGGTCCATACCAAGCTTGTCCAATCCTTCTAGAGAAATGATGTGGTCATCACCAACAGGATCGATGGAACCAGGAGCTTTAGGGCTCAAATGGGGGATAAAACCCTTCACTTCCCCATCATGATATGAGCCAAGAGGGGGCAAGTCAACTTTTCAGCAGGCATGATTTGAGCCCAATGAAGACCATGGATCAAGAAGCACAACAAGGACTTGGTGGCCCAATGACAAGAGCAAGAGTAAAGAAAGCCCAAGAAGCTCTAACTCAATTGGTGGTTCTCTTAATGGACATAAGCCCAAGTTCAAGTCAAGAAGATAATGAGTCCAAATGCACAACTTTGCTCATTCAACTAGAAGAAACATGAGGAAGGGCGTGTGGGTCCAATTTGAGTTATTTTTCTTATCAATTTCAATAAGTGTATGGATCATGGAATGTGGGTCCAATTTTGCTATTTGTTGCAAATTGGGGCAGCCACCTTTTCCTAATTTTGCACATGTTTTATATGTCATAGTTGAGTGAATAATTGTTGTAAATTGTGTGGGAGTTACACTTGTAAGTTGAGAAGAAAGGGTAACATCCACATAATGAGTGAGAGTAGGCCATCTAAAAAGTGCGGGGGGGGGACTCTGAATAATTGTAGCTGCCATGAATTAATTTTGGTGGCTACATTAAGATGGGTTTTTAGTGTGTGTTAAGTGTCTTGAATTAGGCTAATAATGTGGGAGTTTTAGTTTGTCCTAGGATTCCATGTGTGGGGCGCAAACTTCAATTGGGGGCTGACTTAGAATAGGTCTTAAAGTGAGTCATTAGTGACATAATTAGGCCATTCAAGTGGAGGTTATGCTTTGTCTTTGGATGCCAAAAGTTTGGCTGCCCACAACTATTTGTAAACACCTAAACACATTGGAATGATAACTTTGATTTTGATTTTGGATTGAATCCATATTGTGAGAATTTGTTCTCCTAGGTTCTTGATTGAACCAAGCTAAGTTCTTATCAAGAATCCAAGATTCTTGTGGCGAACATCATTAGGCTTATCAAACTACATGTTTGTGGCGCCATCCATCTCTCATCTTCTTCCATTTTTGTTCTCTTTCTTCATTGATTTTGGTTACAAATTGGTTACACTAAATTCTTGTTAAAATTCAACCATAAGATCATCAACAAGGCAACCTATCCATTTGGTTGTCATCACATCAGCTCTATGGAGTTGGTTACAAAGTGTCCGAGGATCGGAGCTGCCTTCATGCCTGACTGGGAAGATGAAGTTGGAGTTGAAAATGTTAAAATCGCCATCTATGGCGTCCCCAACCCTAAAAATCCTAAACCAGTCAACATGGTGGTCAAATGCAGATTCTTGTACAAATTGCTGTTGGAATGCGTGATGCCAAGGATAGGCTCATGAGACAGTGTGACCAAGATGGACAGATTCGCTCTGTACCACTTGATCCATAAGATCAAGGTGGACATCAATGATCTCATCTACATGTACCTTGAGACTCTAATCAAGAGGACCAACATGCAGACCTATCCCTATGGGATGCTGTTAACAATGGTCTTCAGGAACAAGCTGTTTGTTGCTAGTGATGTTCACTTTGGATATGTTACTTCCCATAGACAGGAAGATACTATCTATGATGGATATCAAGGGAATCCCTCTGGCTGATGAGGATGAGGACAACAACAAGAAGAAGAATAAGAAGAAGCCTGCTGCTGAGCACAAGAAGAAGGAAGAACCAGTGGTTTCCACTGATGAATCAGAGGTCCCTATCTCTGAAAGGCTCTTCAAGTCGTCTGGAAAGGTGGCCAGACAGGACCAGAGACCTGAGTTGCAACAACCTTATATCTCTGAAGAAACAACTAAAACAGTTGAGCCACTAAGGTTCAAGCTGAAGAAACCCTCTGCCAAGAGGCAGACACGTGAAGCTGAGGAATCTGTTGCTGCATTTGCACAACCCAGCAAGAAAATAAGGCTGGTGAAAACCTTTGAAAAGGTCAGACAACTGGAGTCTGAACCTAGCAAAGATGAATATCTGCTCAGGGGGAGCAGACAACTCTACCCTTGGAGGAACCTAAGAAGATGAAGCCTCTTGATTTGGGAATCATTCTTAGAAAAAAGAAGGTTTGGTTACCCAGTGCCTGCTGGAAGAGTTGAAATGCCTGCAAAAGCTCAAACTGCAGAAGTTGAAGCTGTTGATGACCTGTCTGGTGGAGCTCAGACAGTTGTTCAACTGGAGGATGACATTATGTCTACTTCCAAAAAGAAGTTGAAGATATCTGAAAATCAGATAACTACTTCAATCCCTTCTCCTTCTCATCAAGGTACCCTCACCCCTTCTATTTCTTCTCCATCCGCTTTATTAGTTCAACCTTTATCGGTTGTCTCTCCCTGTCTCTCACCTGTCTCCTCTCACCAAACTTAAACATCATCATATGATGTTGTGTCTGATGTATGTCAGTACACAGTTGTTCACAGGGACTCAACTCCCAAAGAACAAACTGGCATATCATCAAGTCTGTTTGTGTGTGATCTGCAATCTCAGATGATTGCAAGTGTTTCTCATCTAACTGTCATCCCTTCTCCTCCACCTCATATTCTTAACTATTGTAGGGAGATTTTCTTTTACCCCACTATAGTCTTGTTCATTAGAACATTAACTGAGACTAACTATCCTGCTTCTGTTGTAATGTTACCCCGTATGTCTAGGTATTTCTTTTTGTTAGTAATTGGATCAAATTCTTTCTTTGGTCATATTGATTCACTGTTACCTGTCCCTCCCTCTGTCTTAGCCCAACAACCCCTTCCCCCACCTGTACAAATAACCATTACCCGACTGTCTCTGTCCGAGAGACTTTCCTGTGTCTTTTACTCTATTGATACTTACTTTATCAGAATCAGTCTTGTGTTCAAGTTTGTTTTTCTTCTATTCTATGCTTTCAAAACTCTTCATGAACTTTTCTTCCCTCCAATCATCTCTCCCCTATTTGTTTGTAAGGCACCTCCTGTATTAGCCCTGCCCTGGCACTCAGACCAGTCTGCTTCTTCAACCAGTCTGACTATAGAAGCCTCCACTTCTAAAATAGTGGACCTACAATAATTCAATCTGCTTCGTGCTCGTGTAGATGAAGTAAGAAGACAACTGGATGAAGAAAGGCGAGCTAGGTTACTCTTAGAGCAAAGAGTTGCTACTTTGTTTTTGTTACTTGGTCAACCTAGGTAGTTTTGTTTCTCTGTTGTTGTACAAAATGCCTTGTACTTGTAACAGCTTATGATGAATGAAAGAAGATTTTATCATATTTCTTTAAGGTTTCTTTACTTTCCTGTTCACTCTTTTTTGTTATTGACAAAAGGGCGAGAAAGTAGTATGTATGGAGATGATTTGCAATGTTTTGATAATGATGTATGCTTTGATAAATCTGGAAGTAAGATAATTCAAATATTTTTTTTGTCTAAGTTAAACTAGAACTTATCGGTAACCTTAATGTCTGATCAACATCTTACTTAAGTGCACCGTCTGCTTAAGAAAATTTCAACCTGTCTGATATGCGTTATCTCTTATGTTGATATTTTGAGGTTCATTAAATCATCTCAATGTTTGTCATCAACAAAAAAGGGAGGATTGTTAAGTCTCTGAAATGTCTAATGTGCATTTCCCTAAGATTTGATGTGATCTAAACATTGGTTATTGATTTAATTAACCTTCTTGTTGGTTGCCAACCTGTCTACCCAGTGTGCAGATCAAAACAGTAAGAATCGTCTGTCTGCTCACGTAGATGACTATCTGTCTGGATAAGCAAAAGTCAATCTGTCTGCTAACTAGGATTATTGACTTTCTTCAAGTGAAGCTTTAAACCTGTCTTCCCACAAGTTCCTACACTTGTTTGAAGTTCCTCGACGAAAAAACAAAGACCAAACAAGATTTTGCAAGCTGTCCATCATAAAGAAGACTCTAAGCTTTCTCTCTTACTTAGTCTCACGCTTATCAAGAAAAGTCAGAAATCACTCTCACAAGTAACCTCCGAAATCAGAATTGAAGTCCGGTTAAATAATGCTTCCAACATGCTTTATTCCCTAGTACTTCTGGTTATTACACAAAAAGGGAAAAAGTACTCAGCAAAGTATATAAAGCACTCTGCACAACTCTGATATGGCTAGTTCACGATTCACAAAGCCATGATCCTTCATGTTAGAGTACAACCAACGTTCCTATTGCATTAATGGCTACCCATAATGACTCTATTGCATTTAATGAAGTTCTGTCTGAAGCCAACATTTAAAGGAATGTCTCTAACGGATCTTAAATGCTTGAAGGCTATAAATACAGAAGTCATTGAAGATGATAAAGGACACACAGCATTAAATCATTACTCTGCGCATTTATTTCCTTTATTCTTTCAATCTGTATTCTTCAATCATTTGAAGTTATTACACAATCTTTCCTAAGCTTACATTTAAACCACTATCTGAGTGTTAATGAAAGATCTGTCTATCTGATTGTATCTATTACAAACACACTTCTTAACCAAACCTGAGTGAGCCTGAAGAGGTTAGGTGTTCAAAGAATACTTGTCTTTGAGCCTGAAGAGGCTAGGTGTGCAAACAATACTTGGAGTCTGTAACCCGATCAGTTATAGTGGATAAAACTTGGTGCTGCCAAGGACTGGATGTAGCACTTTGTGTTGAAGAGTGAACCAGGATAAATAGCCGTGTTAATCTTTCTTCCCTTAAACTCTTTAGTTACGTTGATTATTATATATGCTTTCTAACTAAGGGGTTAAAGTGTGAATATTAAATCTATTTTCAAATTGTATGCTTGTGTTTATTCTATTGAAATCTCATCAGACAGGTCACCTGTCTGTACTATCTTTTCCCACTCGTCTGAACTTAGCTACTGTGTGCAAAAAGTTTTCAACTTTGTCTTAAATTCTGATAAACACAATTCAACCCCCCTTCTTGTGTTCATAGTTGTCTATTTCAGCATCAACATGAATAACCTTATAATCTCATCACATAGGGAATGTATCCTCAACCTCTTTGGTACATGAGGTCACTACCTGGCAGGGCGTCCCGCTGCCTTACCTCAATGTAAATGCCATGAAAATGACCCTCAACCTCACAATAAGCACTTTTCTTCAACTTAACATTCATAAATAACTTATAACATCATATAGCTTCTAATGACCTTCAACGTTATAATAATTTCATAGAACATCAACTTATATATTATATTCAAACTTTTCATGAAAAGCAAACTATTTATAAATCATATAGAATTTATAAAGCGTAATAACTTTAACATTTTCAACATACAAATCCTTTCATATCTTTGAAGAAATCATTCGCCAAAACATCATTTTGGAAATTTTCTTCATAATCATCAACATTTAAGAAAACCCATGTTTCATGCATTTCATCAAACACCTAGGGTGCTGTCACTTTTCTGACAAGAAGAAGTAACTTCAAAGAGCCTAAATACTCAAAATTCTCTCTTATAATGTTCCTTTCTTACTGCTTATATCAACAATATAAAGATGGGTTAGGTTATCTTGAGTTCCTTAAATCTTCCTTCAAAAACATATCCCTTGAAAATAAGCCCCATGCAGGTATAAAGCTTCAAGGACATCAATAATCTATCATCCTAAAGCATAAAATCCTTCAAATTTACCCTAAAGCCTTCATACATACATTTTCTAGCATAAACAACTTATTAAATCTTAGAGGGGTTTAAAGATTGTAATTCCTCGCCTCACTTGGAGATCCTAAATCCTTGCACCTCTTGCTCCTCCTTATCTTCTTCTTCTCTTCTTCATCTTCTTGATATTCAACCTCCAAGTAGCTTAATCTTCCTCCTATCCTTGTTATCTTCTTGATTTCCTTGAATTTCCTTCATTTCCCTCACTTTCTCTCTCTAGAATGCGATTTCCAAACCCTAGAAGACCATTTTTACATTTATGGTTTGAACAGGGTATTTATAGAAGTTCTGCTGTCATAATCGATTATTGAACAGGATAATCGATTATTTTAAAGCATATAATCGATTATGGAAACTCAATAATCGATTATTTGGGGTCATTTCATGTTCTTTCAGTTCCAGCAAGCTCATACTCGTCATGTAATCGATTATATACATTCTGGGCTACTTTGTCATGGTAGCTCTTTTGCCTACTTTGTGCTACTTTCATCTTTTCCTGAATCATCCTCACTTTATATGTGGTTTCTTGCATTACCTCTGGTCCTAACACAACACTATCACCAGGTTCACTCCAACACAAGGGTGTCCTACATCTCCTCCCATAAAGAGCTTCATAAGGTGCCACCCCAATACTGGAATGGAAACTATTGTTGTAGTTAAACTCTATCAGGGGCAAGAACTTGTCCCAACTTCCCGACTGTTCTAGCACACAAGCTTTAAGCAAGTCCTCTAAGGACTGGATGGTTCTCTCAAACTGACCACTGGTCTGTAGGTGATAAGCTGAACTAAGCCTAAGCTTCGTTCCTAAGGCCTCTTGAAAACTATTCCAAAAATCTAGAGGTAAACCTCGGATCTCTATCCGATACTATGCTAGAAGGTACACCATGTAGCCTAACTATCTCTTTGATGTACAACTTAGCCGACTTTTCTAAGGGATACTCCATGTTCATAGGGATGAAATGGGCAGACTTAGTCAGTCTATCCACAACAACCCATATAGCCTCAAAACCAGCTAGAGTCCTAGGGAGTCCAGACACAAAATCCATGGAGATACTATCCTACTTCCATTTTGGGATACTTAACGGCTGCAACTTTCCTGAAGGCTTTTGGTGTTCTATCTTAGCCTTTTGGCATACTAAGCACACATACACAAACTCAGTCAAATCATTCTTCATCCTCGGCCACCAAAACATCCTCTTAAGATCCTGATACATCTTAGTCGCACCTAGGTGCACAATCAATCCACTCCTATGTCCTTCTTCAAGGATAAACTTTCCAAGCTCCGGGACGTTTGGTATACAGACTATATCTTTGAACCTCAAAACTCCATCACTTCCTTCCTTAAAGCTAAGGTTTCTACCCTGATCGTGCAACTCCCTCTGGTCTAAGAGAAACTGGTTAATCTTCTGACCCTCTCTAACATGATCCATCAAACTGTTGGTAACCTTCAAGGTTCCAAGCCTAATGCTTCTTAGGGGTAACTGCCCAAGCTAAACTCAGGTATCTAAACTCCTCAATCAGATCCATCTCCCTAACCATCAAAGCGGAGACGTGCAAGGTTTTCCTACTTAAGGCATCTGCCACCACATTGGCCTTTCCTGGGTGGTAGGTTAGATCAAACTCATAATCCTTCAAAAACTCTGTCTACCTACGCTACCTCATATTCAACTCCTTCTGATCAAAGAGATACTTCAAACTCTTATGATCGCTAAAAACCTCAAACTTTGCTCCATAAAGGTAATGCCTCCAGATCTTTAAGGCAAATATCACAGCTCCTAACTCTAGGTCATGGGTAGGGTATTTCTTCTCATGGGTTTTCAACTTCCTATAAGCATAAGCCACTACCTTACCATCTTGCATCAATACTCCACCCAAACCTTACTTCGATGCATCACAGTACACTACAAAAGGTTTGCTAGGATTTGGAAAAACTAACACTGGCACTGACGTTAACCTATTCTTATGGGTTTGGAAACTCTCTTCACACTTAGAGTCCCACACAAACAACTGTCCTTTCTTGGTGAGACGGGTTAAGGGTAAAGCTAACTTAGAGAAACCTTCTATAAACCTCCTATAGTACCCTGCTAAACCTAAGAAACTCCTAATCTCGGTCACTGACTTCGAGGCTTCCCACTGGAGCACCATTTCTAGGTTAGCCGGATCAACGGCTATCCCACCTTTAGAGATGACGTGTCCTAAGAAACTCACCTCTTCTAGCCAGAACTCACACTTAGACAACTTAGCACATAACTGCTTTTCCTTAAGGGTCTGCAAGACAACCCTCAAGTATTCCTCATGTTCCTCCATGGTCTTGGAGTACATTAAGATGTCATCTATGAAAACTACCACAAACTTATCCAAGTAAGGGTGAAAGGTCTTGTTCATGTAGTCCATGAACACAGCAGGAGCATTGGTCACACAAAAGGACATAACCAAGTATTCATAGTGACCATAACGCGTCCTGAAAGCTGTCTTCGGGATGTCCTCAGACTTAACCCGAATCTGATGGTACCCTGACCTCAAATCTATCTTTGAGAAGATGCAAGCCCCTATCAACTGGTCCATAAGATCATCAATCCTAGGGAGGGGATACCGATTCTTAATGGTCACCTTGTTGAGCTGTCGATAATCGACACACAACCTCAAACTGCCATCCTTCTTCTTTACTAGCAACACTGGCGCACCCCATGGGGATACGCTAGGCCTAATAAACTGCTTGTGGATATGATCTTCTATGTGTTTCTCCAACTCAGCTAGCTCTAGAGGAGACATTCTACTGTCCATCCCAAGAATGACATCAAGGTCCTTTAAAGTTAAGCACACAAGATATACAATAAAGTTTCTACTGTTATTGGTGATGTGACAGTTCTTGCAGGCATGAGAAGTAAGAACAGGTTTATTTGTAGGTGTAGAAACAACCAAATCATACTCAAGGAAAGTAACTGGTAATTTAAGACTCTTGATCCTATCATGTGATATAAACGAGTGTGTAGTACCCGAGTCATACAATACAGTTAAAGGAGTTCCATCAATTAAGCACATACCTTGAATCAAGTCATCAGACTCGGAGGCCTCAGCTCCACTAAGAGTAAAGACTCTTCCAGTAGTCTTCAGTCGATTAGCTTGAGACTGCTGACTCTCGCTAGCACTTGGAGGCTCTGACTTTGCTCCTCCACAATCCCGACTGATGTGACCAGGCTTGCCACACCTAAAGCAGATGACGTCTGATACCTTGCAGTGGGTAGTGAGGTGATCTGGTACGTCGCACTTGCCGCACTTCATAGGTCTAGAGGCATTGGAATTGCCACCCCTGAACCTATCATGAGAAAACTGTGGCTTCATGCCACTTTACTTGAAATCCCGGCCAGCTAGAGTGTAACGTTGCTTGCCCTTGTCCTTCTTCTCGGTCTTCTTACTTCACTGGCTATCCGAATTCCTGAAACTGGCCACTCTAGACTTGTAGGCATCGTCATAGATCCTACACTTGTTCACCAAGGTTGGGAAGACGCTGATCTCCTGATAACTGATCGCTTGATTGATCTCCATAAGAAGGTCATCCTCAAACTTGGCACACTTTGACCGATCATCCACCATGACCTGATAAGGTGTGTAACACCTAGCCAGCTCCTCGAACTTTGCCGCATGCTCCCCCACTGACATATTTCCCTGCTTCAGCCCCAAGAATTCCATTTCCTTCTTGTCACGTACATCCGCAGGAAAATACTTTTCCAGAAACCTATCTCTAAACACAGCTCAGATGACTGCTGTAACACCCCGATTTTCGCTGCTTTGTAATATCGGTAATAAATATATAAATATATATATATATATATTTTTTTTCCGAGACTTAGAAAATGATTTTGGATAAACCAAGGTCATTTCCTTGTTATACTTATTTTTATAAGGTTACGGGGAAGTTTTTGGTTGAAAACTCAGACGGAAGCCGGTCTGCTATTTTGTGTTTTCACTGACAGTAAAAGTTTACTGCTCAGAAGACCTAATTTTGAGTCGTGAACGAGATGAAAAATATTTTTATCGTATTTACTCCGATATTGGAAGTTTTGAAAATTTTGGTAAAAAAATTAAAATATTATATTTGTTGCGGGCATATACGTTGAGATGTCTCTAGGCAGAGCCTGAGTCAGATGAATCGAGAAGTCGGCAAAGTAGCAGAGACATTGGATTGACCGACTTGACGAGCATTTATGACGAGTTTATCCTATCATAAATGGCCATAATGGCACATTTATGGCAACATTAAATTTTCCTATGAAATGACCAAAATACCCTTGTCTTTTTATGACAATTTCTACCAAATGCCATTGTACAAATTGACCAAGCTTTGCCCCATCCTCACGGCTTCAATAGTTCCATCTTCTCTAAGTTGGTTGTCTTCTACATATAAATAGCCTTCTTCCATTTTCATGACTTTTTTCTTCAAAGTTCATAAGTTGCCATAAGAACACCATAGTACAAATTCAAAAGAAACTCATCCAAAATCTTGTTTTCGTGGATCAACAAGAGGTAATACCTTATTCTCTTGTCATTTAAATCCTTTCTCTTCACAACTTTTGAGAGATTCATGACTAAGATTTATATGTTCTTCACTTGTTTAAAGTTCTTGAAGTTAGATTCAAAAATTCATAACTAATTCTAGAAAAATCCTTTTGACATGAAACCAATTGCTATGATCTTATAATCATCTCTATTTTCATCATCTAGAAGCACAATATCATGAGAAATTTCCTTCTTTGAAATCTGGTTAAGGTCGAACCTAGGTTAACTTTGAGTTCTTAGGTTTTGTTTCATTTTCATAACTTGATTCATGATTCAATCCTTTTGTATCTTGCTAGTTCTTGTATTCAAGTATATAGAAGATCAAAAAAATCAAACTTTAACCTATTAATCTCATCAAAACCAAAACCCTAGATTTGTATACTTAAGGGTTTTATGACTCAAAGTTGTTTGTAACACTTGAATCAAACTCTAAACTTTATATGTTGATTTAATCCAAAAGTTGATGAAGTTTCAAAATTTCTAGCCTATGGAGCTTGATGAAATCCGAACCCTAGTTCTTAGAACTAGATGAGTTTAGTTCATGTCTTTGTTCATGATCATGGTTTAAGTGATTAATCATGCTTAAGTAACTTATGGATAATTAATCCTTAAGTTAATCAAATCTTCAACTTTCTAACCTAGATAATTGGTTGAAGCCGAAACCCTAACCATAAAGGTTAGAGGATTTTGTTTCAAATTTTAGTCTTGTAATAAGTAATCTATGTTAGTTAAGACTCTAGTAATTAGGATCCAAAAGATGACATTAAGAAGATTACCCTAAACCTATTTTCTAAGTCTTGGCCGAACCTAGCCCTAAAGTGTCATAAATGGTTGTTAGTTGATTAATTATAGTTATGATTGTTTGAATGAAGGTGATTGTGTTAACTCGTGGCGGGATAACGAGGATCGTCGTGTGCGTGTTTCCGGTGCAAACTCAGGTGGGGGAAAGAACCATTCCATCGTCGGAACCGATAAGTAGTATATAATTTATAATAATGGTGTATGGCGACCTAAACCCTACTAGTGGTCGAGTAATCGACAATACCAAAATCGAATTGAAATCTTTTCCGTAAAACCAATGACGATTTGGGAATTGTGGGTTTATCGCCTTAGGTTGATTATTCATATTTGAGGATGTTTGAATTATTTACTTTTGATTGTTTGTGATACGCTGGTTGAGGTATTCCATCTGCATGTGACGTATTGTTTGTGTTTGAATATTATGATATTGAGGATGTTTGAATATTCTGTTAATTAATGTGTTATATATGATTTGCCTGGGTTTAATTCTATGCTTAGAAAATTTTAAGGAAAGATATATATTGCTCGGAGGTATTTTGTTTGGGTGAGAGTTTTGAATATGAATTAGAAGTGCCTCGCTATTATTTTATAGAAGTGATGTGATATAGAGTGTAAGTGGAGGTTATGAGGAAAAGCTTGAGGTACTAGGTTGTTATGGATAAAAATCAGTGAGAATCATGTGTTGCATTGTTGTTCATAACCGTGTATTTGAGATACACGAGGTCCGAAGTTCTTGTAGACCGTTCCAAATTAGAATTTAAGTTGTGCAACTATAGTGTCATTGCTTTGCATGAGCACCCTTGATAGAGTTGAGAGAGAGAGAATCAGGGTGTGCACCGACGGTACTGTGCAGCTATAGTGTCATTGCTTTGCAAGAGCATTCCTACCATGGATGAGAATGTGCACCGGCGTGGGGAACGTGTCACTTGGACGAACGACTGGCATCCCTAACGAGGGATGTGTGACAGGAGTAGTGGTGGCCACATCAGCATAAAGGTCTAGTTGCATGAGTTGAAGGGTAGAGGATGATGTTATAAAATATGGATGATTGTAAATTGTGAGTGATGCATGTCAGTGACCGTTATTGTATTATATGCTATGAATCTTTTCCACTTATGATGATAGAACTGTTTCTTATCTCCCTATTTATGTATTTTTGGTTTATGTCTACTTTGTTACGTGAGAAGACCATATGGACGACTATGTTACGGAGGAGATGGATGGAACCACATACGAGACGGAGGTTGTTGAAGAGTTGAACAATGTTCCGTATGAAGTTGATTTGAAGAACAACTTACCGATCCTAACAATGTGGAGTAGTTAGTTAAAGGCCAGTGAGTCACATAAGATGTTTTGTTTCCGTTAGTGATAAGTAAGTTGTGTAAAATAAAGGATACTTATATGTGTGTATTTATGTAAAAATAGTTTGGTGTGTTTTATATCTGCATAAGTTATATAATTATTAATTAAGTTTTAATTTTTACGTATTTTCAACGTTAAGCGTGCGATTAAGTAAACAACTAATTAAGGATTTAATGTAATAATACAATGAGGCACATTGGGGTGTCTCATTTGGTGGTATCAGAGCAGTTCGATTCTAATCGTACTGTGAGGTTTAGGAAGTTGTTACTGGCCGTGTCTAGTTGAATCCACATCGGATTTCAACTATGCTTAGAAGATGCGTAGTGTGTCCGAATCCGATGCGTTAAGTAACATTAGTGTGGCATATGGTATTTATATACCGGTTTATGTGGTATTATATGTCATACTGATAAGAGCAAATGATTTCTTTTACAGAATCATGGCTCGTGGAAAAGGACGTCTGATTGACAGTAATGACAGAACTCCTGAAAGAATTGTGGGAGCTAACAATGTGGAAAATAATCATACCGGAAGTGGAGGAGAGTCATCTGAGACTCAAGATACCATGAAAAACATAGTTACTGCTCTGTTATTACAAACACAGTAGAATGCTGAGATGCTACAGATGAACAAAGAACAGCAGGAACAACAGAATCAAAGGAGAGCTGCTGCAGCTGAAGATGCCGGAATGGCTACTTTCCTGAAAGGGAAGCCACCCCAATTCCGAGGAGATTATGATCCAGAGAAGGCAGAATGGTGGATACAAGATATCGAGAAGATATTCGATACCATGCGCTGCAGAGAGGATAGGAAGGTGACGTATCTTCGCCTTCATGCTAAGCTGGAGGAGCAGAGTCTTAGTGGAGAGGTAAGCGAAGATTGCTGGATGCCGAAGGCGGAGTTATCAACCGGCAGCTGTTCGATGATCGCTCTTCTTTGAGAAGTATTTTCCGCGTCTAGTTCGGCACGAGAAAGAAAGGGAATTCATGAGTCTCAAACAGGGCAACATGACTGTTGGTGATTATGCATCACGATTCGAGGCTCTGATTAAATATTCTGAATTTTATCAGAGATTCCCAGATGAAGATTGGCAATGTAGAAGGTTTGAGGAAGGACTCCGACATGAACTCCAGAGGGCTATAGTATCTCTTGATATCCAGAGTTTTCCAGAGTTAGTGGAACGATGCAGTGCGATCGAAAGTCTAGATCTGAGACTGGCTAATGAGCAGAAACAATTAAGAAGTGGGGGTCCTACTCGTAGGGTTTTCAGAGGAGAGGAGGTAGTAACTCTCAGTGGAGACATACCGTATGCCCGACCAATGCAGACACCAACACCAGCACCAGTGGTTAGAGCTGGTCAACAGCAGCAAGGATTATCTTGTTTCAGATGTGGCGGACTGCATTATCTTAGAGACTGCATGGAGCGACCTAGTTGTTTTCACTGTGGAAAAAAAGGTCATATGGCCCGAGATTGCAGACAGCAGGTTAGGCGACCACCGATAGCTGCAGGAAGAGGAAATGGAGGCAATAGGGGTGGAGCTGGGAGAGGAGTAATATCAG
This sequence comes from Sophora flavescens, assembly GCA_030762895.1. NCBI lineage: Eukaryota > Viridiplantae > Streptophyta > Magnoliopsida > Fabales > Fabaceae > Sophora > Sophora flavescens. The sequence continues at coordinate 143,334,398 of CM061068.1, read as the reverse complement.
CAGGGCAACAGGGAGAAAGACCTCAGGCCACTGGAAGAGTGTTTACCGTGAAGGGAGCTGAATCCTCTCAATCTGCTGATCTTATACAAGGTATGTGTTTGATAGCTGGTAGACTCTCGTACGTGTTATTTGACTCAGGCGCTACACATTCATTTATTTCGTATGAGTGTGTGGATCAATTAAAATTAATTTTTTCAGAATTACCTTATACCCTTACCATATCTACTCCAACTAGTAATCCTTTGACTACTAGGTCTATTTGTTTACAGTGTCCTATAGTTGTTGAGAATAGAACATTTATTGTAGACCTTGTCTGTTTGCCTATGCAACAGATAGATGTTATTCTTGGCATGGATTGGCTTTCGGCTAACCATGTAATACTAGACTGTTCTAGTAAGACCTTATCATTTCTTGAGTCTTCTAGTATAGTCTCTGCCAATGAAGGAGTATCCATGAGGGGTGACGATTCTCGGCGATGACGTGATCTTTGTTCGCGGTGGAAACTATTGAGACCCCTAGTATAGATTCTATGCCTATCGTGAGAGAATTTCCTGAAGTTTTCCCTCCCGACGTTCCAGGTTTACCACCAGAACGAGAAGTGGAATTCACCATAGATCTTGTACCAGGGACAGGACCTATATCTATGGCGCCTTATCGGATGTCACCTATAGAATTGGCGGAGTTGAAGAAACAGTTGGATGATATGTTGGGAAAAGAGTTCATAAGGCCGAGCGTTTCACCATGGGGAGCTCCAGTGTTGTTTGTTAAGAAGAAAGATGGAAGTTCTAGGTTGTGCACAGATTATAGATAGTTAAACAAGGTAACAATTAGGAATAAGTATCCATTGCCTAGGATAGATGATCTGATGGATCAATTGAAAGGAGCCGCAGTATTTTCCAAGATTGATTTGAGATCTGGATACCATCAGATTAGAGTAAAGAAGGAAGATATATTAAAAACGTCTTTTAGAACAAGGTATGGACATTACGAGTATTTAGTTATGCCGTTCGGTGTGACTAATGCGCCAGCAGTGTTCATGGATTATATGAACAGGATATTTAGACCGTACCTTGATAAGTTTGTTGTTGTATTCATCGACGACATCCTTATCTATTCTCGTACATGGGAAGATCATGAGAAACATTTAAGGATAGTGCTGCAAGTTTTGAAGGATAGGCAGTTTTATGCTAAACTTTCCAAGTGTGAGTTTTGGATGGAAGAAGTCCAATTTCTAGGACATGTGATCACCAAGGAAGGTATAGCAGTAGATCCAGCAAAGGTTGAGGCAGTTCTTAAATGGGAACGACCTAAGTCAGTAAGTGAAGTACGAAGCTTTCTAGGGTTAGCTGGATATTATCGGAGGTTTATAGAGTGTTTCTCGAAGATTGCGTTGCCTATGACGCAGTTGACGAGGAAAAATACAGCTTTTGTATGGACGGACAACTGTGAGCAGAGTTTCCAAAAGCTGAAGGAAAGGTTGACTACATCACCTGTGTTGACTTTACCGGATCCATTAGGACCGTTTGACATATACTGTGATGCGTCATACCAAGGTTTAGGTTTTGTTCTAATGCAAGAGGGAAGAGTGGTAGCTTATGCTTCCCGACAATTGAGAATTCATGAGAGGAACTATCCGACTCATGATTTGGAATTAGCAGCCATAGTGTTCACATTAAAAATATGGCGACACTTTCTCTATGGGGCAAAATTTAATGTTTACAGTGATCATAAAAGTCTGAAGTATCTGTTCGACCAAAAGGAGTTGAATATGAGACAACGAAGATGGATGGAGTTTATCAAAGATTATGAGTTTGATTTACTATACCATCCTGGGAAGGCGAATGTAGTAGTGGATGCCTTGAGTAGGAAATCATTGCATGTGTCCGCAATGATGGTTAAAGAGTTGGAATTATTGGAACAGTTCAGAGATTTGAACTTAGGAATGGAGTTGGTTGAGGATAAAATATGTTTAGGTATGATCACTATTAGTAGTGATTTTATGAGGGATCTTAAGGATAAACTGGCTCAGGATCCATATTTACAGGAGATAAGTAGAAGTATAGATGAAGGTAAAAATTTTGAGTTTAGTAGAGGAACAAATGGTGTACTGAGGTTTAGAGATAGAATATGTGTGCCTGAGGATTTAGAACTTAGGAAGTTAATATTAGAAGAAGCACACAAGAGTAAGTTGAGTATTCATCCTGGATCCACTAAAATGTATCAGGATTTAAAGAAATTGTTTTGGTGGACGAGGATGAAGAAAGAGGTAGCAGAGTATGTTTTATCTTGCCTGGTGTGTCAGAAGGCTAAGATAGAGCATCAAAAGCCAGCTGGGTTATTGCAATCATTAGATATCCCAGAATGGAAATGGGATAGCATAGCTATGGATTTTGTGGTTGGACTACCACGAACTCCTAAGAAACATGATGCGATTTGGGTTATCATTGACCGGTTGACGAAGTGTGCTCACTTCTTACCTATGGGTGAAAACTATAGTTTGGAGAAGTTGACCCAAATCTACATCAAAGAAATTGTTAGGTTGCATGGTGTGCCATCGAGCATTGTTTTGCATCGAGATCCTAGGTTTACATCTAGATTTTGGAAACAATTGCATCATGCTTTAGGGACCAAGTTGAGAATGAGTTCTCGCTTATCATCCCCAAACGGATGGACAATCAGAAAGGATGATTCAATCATTGGAGGACCTGTTAAGAGCTTGTGTTTTGGAACACACTTGGAGTTGGGATGAGTTCTTGCCATGGATTGAGTATACTTACAACAATTGTTTTCACAAGAGTATAGGGATGGCACCATATGAGGCTTTGTATGGTAGGAAGTGTAGGACACCGTTATGTTGGTATGAGATTGGTGAAAATCAAGTCTTGGATCCAGATGTGGTGCAACAGACTACGGAACAAGTTAGGAAGATAAGGGAAAAGATGAAGGAAGCACAGGATAGGCAAAGGAGCTACAGTAACAAGAGAAGGAGACCTTTAGAATTCCAGGAGGGCGATCACGTGTTTTTGAGAGTCACTCCGAAGACCGGAATTGGCAGGGATATCAAAACTAGAAAACTTACTCCTAGATTCATCGGTCCTTTCCAGATTATTCGAAGGATTGGTCCAGTAGCTTATCATATTGCTTTACCACCTAACCTTGCTAACCTTCATGACGTCTTTCACGTGTCTCAATTGAGAAAATATTATCCTGATCCTTCACATGTTATTGAGTCTGAGTTTATACAACTGCGAGAGAATCTAGAATATGAGGCTCTACCTGTAAGGATAGCAGATAAAGAGATTAAGGAACTTCGTGGTAGACAAATTCCTTTGGTTAAGGTCATATGGGATGAAACTACTGGAGATGCTACTTGGGAGCGTGAAGCAGATATGCAACAACGATATCCACATCTTTTCTGAAGTATGTAAATTTCGAGGACGAAATTTTTTTAAGTGGGGTAGTAATGTAACACCCCGATTTTCGCTGCTTTGTAATATCGGTAATAAATATATAAATATTTTTTTTTTCCGAGACATAGAAAATGATTTTGGATAAACTAAGGTCATTTCCTTGTTATAATTATTTTTATAAGGTTACGGGGAAGTTTTTGGTTGAAAACTCAGACGGAAGCTTGATCTCATTGTTTTTCGTGTTTTCACCTGCGGTAAAAGTTTACTGCTCAGAAGACCTAATTTTGAGTCGTGAACGAGATGAAAAATATTTTTATCGTATTTACTCCGATATTGGAAGTTTTGAAAATTTTGGTAAAAAAATTAAAATATTATATTTGTTGCGGGCATATACGTTGAGATGTCTCTAGGCAGAGCCTGAGTCAGATGAATCGGGAAGTCGGCAAAGTAGCAGAGACATTGGATTGACCGACTTGACGAGAATTTATGACGAGTTTATCCTATCATAAATGGCCATAATGGCACATTTATGGCAACATTAAATTTTCCTATGAAATGACCAAAATACCCTTGTCTTTTTATGACAATTTCTACCAAATGCCATTGTACAAATTGACCAAGCTTTGCCCCATCCTCACGGCTTCAATAGTTCCATCTTCTCTAAGTTGGTTGTCTTCTACATATAAATAGCCTTCTTCCATTTTCATGACTTTTTTCTTCAAAGTTCATAAGTTGCCATAAGAACACCATAGTACAAATTCAAAAGAAACTCTTCCAAAATCTTGTTTTCTTGGATCAACAAGAGGTAATACCTTATTCTCTTGTCATTTAAATCCTTTCTCTTCACAACTTTTGAGAGATTCATGACTAAGATTTATATGTTCTTCACTTGTTTAAAGTTCTTGAAGTTAGATTCAAAAATTCATAACTAATTCTAGAAAAATCCTTTTGACATGAAACCAATTGCTATGATCTTATAATCATCTCTATTTTCATCATCTAGAAGCACAAGATCATGAGAAATTTCCTTCTTTGAAATCTGGTTAAGGCCGAACCTAGGTTAACTTTGAGTTCTTAGGTTTTGTTTCATTTTCATAACTTGATTCATGATTCAATCCTTTTGTATCTTGCTAGTTCTTGTATTCAAGTATATAGAAGATCAAAAAAATCAAACTTTAACCTATTAATCTCATCAAAACCAAAACCCTAGATTTGTATACTTAAGGGTTTTATGACTCAAAGTTGTTTGTAACACTTGAATCAAACTCTAAACTTTATATGTTGATTTAATCCAAAAGTTGATGAAGTTTCAAAATTTCTAGCCTATGGAGCTTGATGAAATCCGAACCCTAGTTCTTAGAACTAGATGAGTTTAGTTCATGTCTTAGTTCATAATCATGGTTTAAGTGATTAATCATGCTTAAGTAACTTATGGATAATTAATCCTTAAGTTAATCAAATCTTCAACTTTCTGACCTAGATGATTGGTTGAAGCCGAAACCCTAACCATAAAGGTTAGAGGATTTTGTTTCAAATTTTAGTCTTGTAATAAGTAATCTATGTTAGTTAAGACTCTAGTAATTAGGATCCAAAAGATGACATTAAGAAGATAACCCTAAACCTATTTTCTAAGTCTTGGCCGAACCTAGCCCTAAAGTGTCATAAATGGTTGTTAGTTGATTAATTATAGTTATGATTGTTTGAATGAAGGTGATTGTGTTAACTCGTGGCGGGATAACGAGGATCGTCGTGTGCGTGTTTCCGGTGCAAACTCAGGTGGGGGAAAGAACCGTTCCATCGTCGGAACCGATAAGTAGTATATAATTTATAATAATGGTGTAGGGCGACCTAAACCCTACTAGTGGTCGAGTAATCGACAATACCAAAATCGAATTGAAATCTTTTCCGTAAAACCAATGACGATTTGGGAATTGTGGGTTTATCGCCTTAGGTTGATTATTCATATTTGAGGATGTTTGAATTATTTACTTTTGATTGTTTGTGATACGCTGGTTGAGGTATTCCATCTGCATGTGACGTATTGTTTCTGTATTTGAATATTATGATATTGAGGATGTTTGAATATTCTGTTAATTAATGTGTTATGTATGATTTGCCTGGGTTTAATTCTATGCTTAGAAAATTTTAAGGAAAGATATATATTGCTCGGAGGTATTTTGTTTGGGTGAGAGTTTTGAATATGAATTAGAAGTGCCTCGCTATTATTTTATAGAAGTGATGTGATATAGAGTGTAAGTGGAGGTTATGAGGAAAAGCTTGAGGTACTAGGTTGTTATGTATAAATATAAGTGATAATCATGTGTTTCATTGTTGTTCATAACCGTGTATTTGAGATACCACGAGGTCCGAAGTTATTGTAGACCTTTCCAAATTAGAATTTAAGTTGTGCAACTATAGTGTCATTGCTTTGCATGAGCACCCTTGATAGAGTTGAGAGAGAGAGAATCAGGGTGTGCACCGACGGTACTGTGCAGCTATAGTGTCATTGCTTTGCATGAGCATTCCTACCATGGATGAGAATGTGCACCGGCGTGGGGAACGTGTCACTTGGACGAACGACTGGCATCCCTAACGAGGGATGTGTGACAGGAGTAGTGGTGGCCACATCAGCATAAAGGTCTAGTTGCATGAGTTGAAGGGTAGAGGATGATGTTATAAAATATGGATGATTGTAAATTGTGAGTGATGCATGTCAGTGACCGTTATTGTATTATATGTTATGAATCTTTTCCACTTATGATGATAGAACTGTTTCTTATCTCCCTATTTCTGTATTTTTGGTTTATGTCTACTTTGTTACGTGAGAAGACCATATGGACGACTATGTTACGGAGGAGATGGATGGAACCACATACGAGACGGAGGTTGTTGAAGAGTTGAACAATGTTCCGTATGAAGTTGACGCTGAAGAACAACTTACTGATCCTAACAATGTGGAGTAGTTAGTTAAAGGCCAGTGAGTCACATAAGATGTTTTGTTTCCGTTAGTGATAAGTAAGTTGTGTAAAATAAAGGATACTTATATGTGTGTATTTATGTAAAAATAGTTTGGTGTGTTTTATATCTGCATAAGTTATATAATTATTAATTAAGTTTTAATTTTTACGTATTTTCAACGTTAAGCGTGCGATTAAGTAAATAACTAATTAAGGATTTAATGTAATAATACAATGGGGCACATTGGGGTGTCTCAACTGATGTACCCTCAGCCACCATCCTCTGACGACAGTTCTCCCACCGATGTTCAGCCACCTCAGTGAGCATAAAAGTGGGTAAGATAACCCGCTACTGATCATTGTAATCCATAGCTCTGAAGATCTTCTCGATCCCCCCCATCCACAACAAAGCTCCCTCAGGATTATAAGCTCCTCTGAAAGACGGCGGATTGTTCCGCTGGAACTTGTCAAGACCCTGAAACTCAGCTGGTCCTCCGTTGTTGTTGTTCTGAACCAGTCCGATTGCATTGGCAAGGAGTCCCAACACGCCAGTGATTGCCAGATCGTTCCTGCCTTTTCCTGCCATAACTTCCTGTACATGTCCAAACAACCAATAAATACAGAGAACTTAAGCAGGAAAAGCGATAGGCTTAAAACTTTAAGCATCATTGTCTATAACAAGTATAGACAATTCAAACAAGAGCACACAACAGACTCACAACAGACTCATACCACGGCCTGATAGGACAGACCTGCTCTGATACCGCTAAATGTGATACCCTCTACCCCACATATTTTTTATAAAACATTTACAAAAAAAAAGGCAATATAGAAACATGTATTTATTTCATTAAAATAAAAACTGGATAAAAGATACCACACTGTAACAACTCAACGCAGAAACAACATAAAAGTTTAGAAAGATAAAACATAAACAAAACATAAACCTATCCTAACCCCGATATCACATACAGAGCTGATATAACTGTTCCAGAATAAATCATCGGAATACAACTGAAACTGAAACAAACTAAATCTACTAAAAGCAAACTAAACATCCTAGCTAGAGTCATGGCTCCTTAGAGTCACTCCTCCACTGGCTGCCTGATAAATCATTTTTGAGTCACCTTTTAGTGTTGTATACTTGAACTAATTAATTTATATATGTGTTTAATATTGGTGATTTGGCTGAGTTTTGCATTATTGGGCTTAATTGCTGAACATTGTTAATTTTAGGATTTTTCACTCATCCTGACCTGGTTGTCTTGTGCAGAGAATAACTAGAGCTACAGATATCGGATTTTGGTGATCTTACTGTCCCTAGAAAGATAAGGAAGAGACCTACAATTTCAGATTTCACAAGAATTGTCAAATTAGGCCAAAATAAAGGCTAAATGGGTCGCTAGTTCTCTGGCGTGGATCAGTGCGCAGTCTATGATGTTCCTTCACTTAAATGGCCTAACTTACTCATCTTAAGCCCAATTAAGGCATATGATACCTTCTTGGAATACTTATTCAGAGGCCCTTAATTTGGTCTAGGGTTAGGTCAGGATTAATAAGGATAAATAGCATTTTATAGTCGCATAAGTGAGAGAGACGAAAATTTGATACTTTTGCAATCCTTGTTTTTGTAAGCTTTGGAATTCTCTTCCCCTCTCTTCTCCCCTTTTTAGTTTTCTGCACTTTGTTGGATGTTTTGTTGCTAAAGCTGCTCCAAAGGTGATGACTATGGAAGGCTAAACCTTTCATCAATCGTAGACATTCAAGTAATTTGGTTTGAATTCCGAGTTCCTTACTTTTAATTGTTTTTCAATTGCTTCTTCTCCTTTTCTCTTCTTTCAATTATGATTTGTGTTGTGAGTGTGATTACGCTTGATCTATGTCTGATTAGATGTAGATTCAGTTTTCATGATCGAATTGGAATTAGGATTGATTAATCTAAAAATCTAATAGAGATTAGGGAACCGATTGGTAACCTAGGTTAATTGAATTTGTACATAAATCAACATTATTAGGGATTGCAACTGTGACTCCAATTTTGTTGTTTAAACCCTACATGATCATGTAGTAGATTTCAAATTAACAGAGGAGGAGGGCAAACAAATTTATATCTTTTGGAACAATGACGAATTCTACCAAAGAACTTGACGTCTTGGATTGATGTTTATAATTAATTGAATTTATTTGTTTATTGCAAACTATTTTCTCCTTGAAAATTTTGAAAACCCACTTTCTCTAACATTCTCAATTGGCTAATAATTTTAAAGATCCTCGTGATACGACGAAGGTTGTTTTGCCTTGTATTGCAGTTTTTTTAATTACTATATTATTTTGACCCTTGTACGACCACGGATCAAATTTGGCCCTCCTTCTAGCGCCAAGTATACAACACTAAAAGGTGACTCAAAAGTGATTTATCACTGCTCACCGTCCTCTTCATAAAAGATACGAACCAACTATAGGAAAAGAGAAGCGGGGAGTAAGAAATCATGTAAACACAATGGCATGGAAGTAGTTAAGCAAGATGATCATACATCATAACATGGCATAGCAATATACAACATAACATCAATATAAATTACTAACACATGTCATCTCAACCAACATATGCTATGTGGTGCAACACTACTCCACTACTCCGTTATACATGTGGATCCAAGCTATCTCAGGAAGGCAACTTCGGAGTTACATATCCACATTGGCCAAAAAGCACCAACGTCGGTAGTCCACCAAACCATGGGTGAACCCTTTGGATAGTCGATGCATCATAACGAGGACACGTCACTGCGGGGCGCACGGTTAACCAAACCTTGGGTGAACCACCGAGACTTGGCCAGATCGTCATACTCTAGGATGACCTCCCCTATGTTGAACTTCCCCCACTAACAACTTCAACGTATGAATGCATGAGCACAACAACAAACAAGGCAACCACCTCCTTTGCTTGGGTCAATAAGCTCACAAGACTTATCACCATCACCAACTTCAACATCAACACCTTAACCTTGCTGGGTCAAGGCCCCCTTAGCCAAAAAGCACTAAGGTTCAACTTATCAACACCTCGACCAAAAAGCATCGAGGCCACTTTGACCAAAAAGTACCAAAACCTATCAACGTGCGGTAGCACGAAGGTCACCGACTTAACCAACTTATTATTCTTATTCATCTTAATTAATCTTTAATTAAGTTATCTAGCTCTCTTCGTTCGATTAGTGTTTCATTAAGTTATTGGGGACATTTGGGATGAAACACCCCTTATTTCCTTTAATCTCATATTCTGACCAGTAAGGGGAGCATGGACGTGCTCACCCCAGCATGGCCGTGCTGCCACTTAAGTGGAGCATGGTCGTGTTCACTGTCCTACGACTGTGCTCAATGCGCGTCCATCTTCCAGGATTCAACTGGGTGCACGAGCGTGCTCCCTGTTCAGCACGGTCGTGCTTCTGGGCCAGCCATACTGTTCTGGGCAGATTCAACTTATATTCTTGGAGCCAAAACTCCCTAACACTCTCAAATCAGATCCTAAGGTCCTTCGACTAATCCAGTTGGCATCAAACCTCACCCCTCACTAATAGTTTATGTCTTGTGAAACTTTAGGGAATTAATCCCCAAATACTTATGTTAATTAAGAGTCCTAAATTAGCCAGTTAAGGTATTATTAACATGTTCATCATCAACACTCAGTCAATCAACATAATCAACATCATACATCAATATCCATATCTTGCCAATTCAGTCAATGATCATGTCAGAAACAGATTGACCAACTATACATTACTTGACATATAACAGAATAAAAAATAGGTGTTCATGACATATATAAACATACTCAACAATTAGCAGTTATAGCAATTATCTATACAACCAAACAAATCATGGCATCAACAACAGTTTAGGCACATTCATAATCATAACATGGTCTTAATGACATATAACAACAACATATAACGGGGCTATGGGAACCCCTCATCTTACGCTACCCCCTTGCCTAATGAGTACACTATCCTTTTGCCCATACCATGTATGAAGATTCCTAGACAACACTCCAAATGACAAACCGGTCATGTTCCTTTAAGCGGCTCAGTCTGCTTCCAAGCCTTGGTCAAACAAGAACATTAACCAATTAGTTTTCGAATCCAAATAATAAAAAAGGGAACCAATAGAGGGAGGAAACGTTACCTACACGGATTGGCACAACCAAACTGGACGCTCCCAAGGGTCTCTAAAGCTCCAACAACGTAATAGGTTTAGAGAAAATATGGAAACAAAGGGTTGTAGCCGCAACAGGGTTTCTAATTGTGCCAAAATAGGGTTTATGAGAAAACCCCCGGTTACTGTTCTCTTTTTAAAGGCACAAACCCGAGCAAGGCCGTGCGGAGCATGGTCGTGCTTCTCCTTGAGCACGGCCTTGCTCAACTTAGCGCCTACCAGGTGCGGCCTGCCCTTGAGCACGGGCGTGCTCACTGTTGAGCACGGACATGCTCAACTTAGCGTCAGCGAGACGCGCTAGCCCAACGAGCACGGTCGTGCTCTCTATTAAGCACGGCTATGCTTGTGACTCAGACAGTCACAAGACACAGGTCTAAGAAAGGGATTTTCTACCTAAAACCCCACTTAGCTCATTCTAAACCTTCCTAACAAACAAGACATACATAAAAGAGCTTATACGAAAAACGGGGTGTTACACTTTACATCAAACTTTGTCATAAAATACATTTTATGCTTTCACATCAACCTTATGTTCTAATAAAGCATCATATCATAGGAAACATCATAAATATCATTATAACATCATAGGCTTTAATAGAACATCATTTCCTATGAAACAACAAGAATATCATTATAACATCACCACATATGCATCAACATGAATAACCTTATAATCTCATCACATAGGAAATGTATCCTCAACCTCTTTAGTAAGTGAGCTCACTACCTGGCAGGGCGTCCCACTGCCTTATCTCAATGCAAATGCCATGAAAATGACCCTCAACCTCACAATAAGCACATTCCCTTAACTTATCGTTCATAAATAACTTATAACATCATATAGCTTCTAATGACTTTCAACGTTATAATAATTTCATAGAACATCAACTTATATATTATCTTCAAACTTTTCATGAAAAGCAAATTATTTATAAATCATATAGCATTTATAAAGCGTAATAACTTTAACATTTTCAGCATACAAATCATTTCATATCTTTTAAGAAATCATTCACCAAAACATCATTTTGGAAATTTTCTTCATAATCATCAACATTTAAGAAAACCCATAGTTCATGCATTTCATCAAACACCTAGGGTGCTGTCACTTTTCTCATAAGAAGAAGTAACTTCAAAGAGCCTAAATACACACGAAACTCTCTCTTATAATGTTCCCTTCTTACAGCTTATCTAATAATCAACAATATAAAGATGGGTTTGGTTATCTTGAGTTCCTTAAATCTTCCTTCAAAAACATATCCCTTGAAAATAAGCCTCATGCATGTATAAAGCTTCAAGGACATCAATAATCTAACATCCTCAAGCATAAAATACTTCAAATTTACCCTAAAGCCTCCATACATACATTTTCTAGCATAAACAACTTATTAAATCTTAGAGGGGTTTAAAGATTGTAATTCCTCACCTCACTTGGAGATCTTAAATCCTTGCACCTCTTGCTCCTCCTCATCTTCTTCTTCTCTTCCTCATCTTCTTGATCTTCAACCTCCAAGTAGCTTAATCTTCTTCCAATCCTTGTTATCTTCTTGATTTCCTTGAATTTTCTTCATTTCCATGTATTTCCCTCACTTTCTCTCTCTTCTCTCTCTCTAGAATGCGATTTCCAAACCCTAGAAGACCATTTTGGGTTTCTGGTTCGAACAGGGTATTTATAGAAGTTCTACTGTCATAATCGATTATTGAACAGGATAATCGATTATTTTACAGCATATAATCGATTATGGAAACTCAATAATCGATTATTTGGGTTCATTTCATGTTCTTTCAGTTCCAGCAAGCTTATAATTGATCATGTAATCAATTATATACATTCTAGACTCATAATCGATTATTTAATCGATTATATACATTCTGGACTCTAGGTTCTCAAACCAGGGAGCTTCTAATCGATTATGAGGGTCTCTATAATCGATTAATTGCTGTCTGTTTGTCATTTCGCTGTAAAAGAGGACCAATAATCCATTATACTTAGAGCATAATCGATTATAACACTCAAAAACCAACTTTTTACTTGTTTTAACCATCTCTAATCAATTTTAATCCTACAAAACATCCTTAGGATATAAACTCAGACTTAGATAAAGGTCTTCAAAACATCAGGATGTTAAATCAAGGACTTTTGTTCATTCGTCTACAAAGATGATGAGGCTATCAGGGCTGATGTTGAACACCAGGGTTGGTGGTCAAAAATTCGAACTCGTGGCCATGGCGACAAACACAATTAGACATGGTGGTATCAGATGACAACACTCTCAAACCTTGTAGAAGCATTAACAACTCTCATATGGACTACTTCTGCTCAGCATGCATCTTTAAACTATGGGCAATATGCATACAATGGTTACCTTCCAAATAGTCCCACACTATGCAAGAAGTTTATTCCACTTGAAGGAACAACTGAGTTTGGTGAGTTCCTCGAGGACCTGGATAAGTTTTTCCTCAAGATGTTACCTGATAGGTTTGAGATGAGTCTTGTTATGGCATTGGTAAATGTTCTCTCACGACACACTTATGATGAAGTGTACTTGGGTTGCCAGCTATCACCTGGGTGGATAGATAATGAATTGATTCAGAATAGATTTTCAGAGTTTAAAGAAGAACTGAAGGAGATTCAGACAAGGATCTTGGAAAGAAACAAAGATCCCAAGATTAAGAATAGGCGTGGACCAGCAAAAATTGAATACACACTTTTGTACCCAGAGACCTCTAGTTTTGGATCGAGAGGTGAAATTACAGGAAGAGGAATTCATGTGCAACAACTCACGGTCGGCTTAAGGATAAAGCCACTAAAACCTTAGCTTTAGGCCCACAAACAAAAAAAATACTTACTCTTTATTTTTATAAAGAAAAAATGCCACATATGCTAACAAAAATATCTAACCTAAAACGTAATCTAGTTTAGATACACTCCCTTGCTTAAAAAAAAGGTCTCACTAAAACTTTGCTTTAGGCCTCTTGGGTCGGCCTTGCTAACAACTATTTCTTTGGGATTAGGGAGCTTTTAAAATGCTCCCTAAGTTCCCAATAACATAAGAGAAATGCTCTTACCTCTATTCATTAGGTAGAAAAAATAGATCAACGATTGGAACTAGTCTCTTGAAACTTTTTTATCAGGTTAGCATGAAAAATGTGTTAATTACAAAATTGGTCCCATAAAAGGTCTAATTACAAAATGATTCTTACCGTGCTTCTTCTTTTATGGAAAAAAAAATTTTAGTTCCTAAATCAGAAGTTCTCCACCAATATTCAAAACATTGTTGTGGAAGTTAATACACTTTCTAGTATATAAAATTAATACTCTAGTGCTCCACTCATCTCAAAACATATGCCTATTAGCAAACTAACTTTCCTTAAATTATACTATCTTTTAGCATTCTAGTTTCTTTTCTTCTTCTTTTTTTTTGTACAACCATTCTAGTTTCTACTATATTCATTTTAGCAATTTCAAATTGAAATAAACAAATGAAAAACACAAGACGGATAGTTGAATTGTGTTTTCTTAAACTTGTTGTTTTTTTAAACAGTATATCTTCTCACAATCATAAAGAAATAGACACTTTTTAGAAGATCTACAATCGCTTTGGTATGAATGATGGTTTTTAGATAATTAAAAAGGGTTCAAGAACAACAAATGTAAACTCAGTTAGCTTCACAGATAAACAAAGAATACACAATTTATAGGGGTTAAGGAAAGAGGGATTCACCCTAGAAGATTTATCTTGGTTCACCCTAAATCTTGGGCTATGTCCAGTCCTTGGCCTTACCAAGATTTTCAGGCTCCAATGAGTATTATTTTCACACCTAACCTCTGAAATAGACAGATGTAAAAATGAAAAGTGGGGTCGAATTGTGTTTATCAAACGTTTTCGATTACTGATGAAAATTTTTTCATACAAAGACTTAACGCAGTTGCTTGAAAAGCTCAATCAGACGAGAACCCGTCTAATGGTTTTAAACATCAAACAAAGACTCTTTTAAAGAGATATTTATTATATATGCAAAGCATAACCCTTTTAGTTAGTAAACAGGTTAGATAAACGAATGATAAAGTAAAGAGTATGGATTAGAAGAACACTCAGCTTGTTTATCCTTGTCCACCCATTAACAATGAGGGCTACGTCCAGTCCTTCGATTTACCAATAATTTTCACTATAGTAGTTTTAGTTATAGATACAGACAGGTGTTGATTTGTACACCTAACCTCTCCAAACTCCTTACAAGCTTTTTTTTACACACCTAGCCTATTCACGTTCACTCACAAGTCTTCTTTTCTCACTTAGCCTCTTCAGGCTCACAAGGAAAGAATTGAATAGAAGTATGATAAATACAACTTGCAAAACTTTTACAAGAAAAATAGGGGCATTGAGGGAAATATATGAATACTTCATCTCGCAGTAGAGCCGGAGAGTTTTGAAGCAGCTGCAAAATAAAAACATGGCTAAAGGCCATCAAGGTAGAAATAAATATGAACAAGAAAACTGAAAGCTGAGAGGTTGTAGATCGACAAAAAGATAAATAGATCATCAAAGTTAAGTAGATTTACAAAAAAAGAACCAACTTTGATGGTGGACACTAGAGACATAAAGCAAGGTTGGTGGCTAAAGACTACTCACAACTACCAAGTATGGACTAGAATGAAAATTTTGCTCTTGTGGAACGTCTAGATACTATTCGAGCTTGAATCACTCTAGAAACTCAAAGGAAATGAATGATCTATGAACTAGACATCAAGCTGACATTTCCAAATGAGTTCCTAATAGAAGAAATTCATTTGGAGCATCCTCAACGGTTGAAAGTCGAAAATAATGATAAAATTTTGAATATTCATATATATTGTTAGATTTGATGATTCACTTAACATAAAGCAAGGTTGGTGGCTAAAGACTACTTTCAACTAGCAAGTATTGGCTACAATGAAAATTTTGCTCTTGTGGCTCGTCTAGATACTTTTCGAGCTTGAATTGCTCTAAAAACTAAAAAGAAACAAGCGGTCTATCAACTAGACATCAAGTCATCATCTCTAAATGGATTCCTAACAAAAAAATCATTTATAGTAACCTCAATGGTTCGAAGCTGAAAAAAAAAGATAAAATCCTAAAGCTAAAAAAACCTTTCTATTGACTGTAAGCACCATGAGCTTGGTATAGCCAATATTGATAGATATTTCTTGGATCAAGACTTCAAGAGGAGTAAAAAGTGAACTAACAAAATATATATATATATATATATATATATATATATATATATATATATATATATATATATATATATATATATATATATATATATGTATATGTATATGAATATTCAAGGTAAACATACCTACTGTTTCTATATATATATGTAGATGATCTTAACCACTCAGGAAACAATGAGATGATGATACAAGAATTCATGGTGGATATGATGAGACATTCGAGATGAGTGACTTCGGTTCGGTGCACTACTTTCTCGGCATCAAGATAAAGCAAGCAGAAGAAGGAATATTCATATCACGAAAAAGTACACAAGAATTTTTCTAAGTTCAAAATGGAATAATGCAAAACAGTGGCAACTCCTCTTATCCTAAGCGAGAAGCTTATGAAGAATGATGAATCTGGGAAAGCTGAAACCTCGCTTTACTAGACTCTCGTTGACGGCCTACTCTGTCTCACGTCAACAAGGCCTGATATAATGTATGTTACAAGTTTGTTATCAAGGTTCATGCAAGATCCAAGTAATACTCATTATGGATTAGCAAAGAGAATACTCCAGTATTTACAAGGAACCAAAGACGATGATAAATGGTACAAGCTATAGTAGAAGACTAAGATGTTTGGGCACACAATAGCAACGTAGGTTATATAGATTGTTGAATATGATTTCACGTTGAGATCATGATTCTTCTCATGATCTTCAAAAAAAGATGATTCAACTGCACAATCATTTTTAAAAGCTAGATATGTACCCGCTGCTAGTACTACAAATCAAGCTATATGACTAAGAAGAATACTTGAAAACATGGAGAATCAAAAGGATGTAACAAAGATACTATGTGACAACAGGTTTGCAATAGCAATGACAAAGAACATGGCCAATCCAAGAATAAGGTCAGACAAGTCCTTGCTTTAGGTTAGCCCACCCTACCGAGTCCCCTACATAGCCCATTAGCAAAATGTCTAATACCTAACAAATATTGCACATATAAGACCCTCTCCCATGATTTGTTCACTCTGAAATCTCACTTAGCTTGAGGCCTCTTCTTGCCTTGGGCCAGCCCTGGCAAAGAATCATATCTCTAACAGCAAGACCAAGCACATTGCTATCAAGCATAGTGGTTATGCAAGGCAACAACTAATAAGAAGATCGAGCTCAAGTATTGCAAGAAAAAAGACCAAGTAGTAGATATACTTACGAAGGCATTACCAAAAGTAAAGTTCCAGCTATTTCATGAGGTACTCAGCATGATAGAAAACTATGAAATAAACAAACTATGAAATAAGTAGCCTAATTCTAAACTATTCCTCATTTCAAAACACCTTAGCCCATTAACAAACTAACGTCAGTCAAACTGTCCTATCTTTAAAGCCTTCTAATCTCTATTCCATTCATTTTAACCATTCAAGTCACTGCCAATTACCAACTATCCACTTAATCAAGTCCAAAACTAACAATAGTAAGAAAAAGGAAAAAAGATGAGAGTAACAGTATCTCAGCTCTACCAACAATGGTTAAACCAAATATTATTCAAATTAGAAACAGGGCAGGTTTATGGTCCAATCGGTCCACCTGGCTGCTTCAGTCTGGTTTTTTAAATGTTATCCAAATACATTTTAATAAATATTTTAAATTTACATAATCTTTTTAAATAAAATTTTAAAATGTAGAAAAGTACAGTAATGTGGTAATATTAGGAGGCAAATATAGAATACAAATGAAACAACAACTGGTGCTCATACAATTTAGGATCATTAAAAGAAAATCAAAGCCAGCATTACTCCAATATCTCTTTATCTCTCTCACTCAGATTGGCTATCCAGAGAGAAAGCGTTTATAAAAATCAAATGCCTCTTGTGGTTTATTTTCTCGAACAGTATGCCCAACTCCCTGTAAACAATACAATCAAATATTATAAAGGCTAAACGAATGTAAGGAAATCTTTAAAGAATTTTATACAAACCTTTATGGTCAGAAAAGTAAGATTCTTGTCATATCCTTGCGACAAATAAAGACAATTAACTAAATCCCTAGTCAAGATCGGTCTTTTATACGTTGTGAAAAACATTTCTTGCGGATAATTTGGTAATAGGTTGCAATCTTGATGACTCGACTCGTCGTGCTAAGTAGCACAAATACCAGAAAAGGATGTATTCATAGCTCCAATACCAAAAAATGTGTTCTAGAATGCTTCATAATGTGTGATGTAGATACTTTAACAAAATTAATTTGTCTGATTTGTAAACCATTTCAGGAACAATTCAAGAATTTCAAATAGGCACTACAACAGATTAGACTTTTAATAGCGCGTCTTTTATAGCATTTCCGTAGGGAAATGCTATTAAAAGTGATGGAGGGACTTTTAATAGCGGATCCTTAAGGAAACGCTATCTTAGGTATCACCTAAGATAGCGTTTCCTTAAGGAACCGCTATTAAAAGTCAAGCTGCAGGAAAAGATAGCGCTTCCTTTAGGAAGCGCTATCTTAACTAACCAACTAAGATAGCGGTTCCACACGGAAACGCTATCTTTTCTAATTTGCAATAAATAAATAAAATAAAATCAACTTTAGATAGCGTTTAAAATTAGAAACGCTATCTTAGGTGTTTGCTGATTTACCCGCGCGCACGTTTGATCCTTCGCAAAGAAATACCCAAGTCTAGGGTTGCCGCTATTGCCTCCCTTCAATCTGACTCACTCGTCTCTCCATTGCAGATTCATCCTCTCATTGCATCCATAGAGCTCGTCCCCTTCGTTGCTTAGTCACTCGCCAGACCTCGTCCCTATCTCTGCGTCCCCACTCGAAGGGTTTGATGCTGGCGGTGGGTTCAAACCATCGTGAAGGGCGCGCTCGATTCCAACGGTCCCGTCCTGAAGCGCAGCTATGAAGACGAAGAAGTGAGCATCTACGTCATGCGTTTGGCCAGCTACGACAATGAATAAGACGGTGCCATTCACCAGCTCTTCATTCACGTCGATGTCTCCAAACCTGGGCAGAACGAATCCTTGATCTTCCTATGTGGCTTGTACGAGGATGCTTTGGGGATTCACTCTGTTTCCATGAGACCTAAGCTCCAAGACGATGGCTACCTCCTTGTTCCTTCCCAATACACTGGCCCTGTTTTTTCGTAAGTCGTGGTTTCTCATTCTCTGTTTTTGCTTATCTTCAATCACCTTGTTAGCTATAAGTTATGTTGAAGTTGGACATTGTTAGTTAAGCTAAGCTACTAGGTTCAAGCACTAGAGCCACCACTAGACCTAAATAGTAAAGGGTGTGGGATGTTAGTTAAGCTAATTAGGGTTGAATTCACCACTATATTGAAGGAAATGTAATGAAGTGATTATTGCGTCGTGCTCATGGATGTTATGGATGTATGTTGTCAAAGGTTTATTGCTTGTTGATTATATTTAATGAGTCTTTTTTCCAAACATTTCTCCCTCTGTTACTATTAGTGAGACTCATCATATGGATCTTCAAACTAATTTTGGTAAATGGTAGCAGTGATTGTTGGCGAGATTGCAAATTTTGTGGCTTATATCTATGCTCCTGCAGTTCTGGTTACTCCCCTTGGTGCACTAAGTATTATTGTCAGGTACATGTGCTTTAACAATGTTATATAGTCCTGGTCAATGTCTAAATATTATCATTTTCTTTTGGAACTAAACTGACATATTCAGTATGTAATGTATTTCTAGTGCTGTTTTGGCTCACTTCTTGCTGAAGGAACACCTTCAGAAGATGGGGATTTTGGGATGTGTATCCTGCATTGTGGGTTCAATTGTTATTGTCATTCATGCACCTCAAGAGCATACTCCAAATTCTGTGCAAGAAATATGGGAACTGGCCACTCAACCAGGTTTGTTTTCATCTTGTTTTATTTTACTCTTACATTAAGTTCCTTTCCACTCTATTAAGTGATATTCTCTTTTCTCTTCAACAGTATTTCTAGCTTATGCGGCGGCTACGATTTCAGTAGTTTTAGCTTTGATTTTGCACTTTGAATCTCGCTATGGACAGACAAATATGCTGGTCTACTTGGGAATTTGTTCATTAATGGGCTCACTTATGGTAATTGTGTTTGTACCAAACACTTGGATGGAAGTTTCATATTGACGTTGCAATGCATAAACTAACTGTATACTAAACTATTCAGGTTATGAGCATAAAAGCCATCGGTATTGCAATAAAGCTTACATTGGATGGAATAAGCCAAATAGCTTATCCTCAGACTTGGTTTTTTGTTACAGTGGCTGCCATATGTGTCATCACACAGTTAAATTACCTGAACAAGGTGAGTGACTGAGTTATTAAATTCAGTCTGATGCAACTTATAACTGAAACTATTAATTATTGTTCATCAATGTATTGAAGGTCACCTTTTTTTTATAATGTTTTTTTTTACACTCCACAAGTTGGTCACCTGATCACCTCCAACGAACTCATTATTGTCACCTCTCTTTATTTAATACTGGTTGTGGTGGGGTGAAAGCTTTTGGATGACTGACCATATGCTTGGCTGGCATATATGACCCGCATATAGATCCCTTTCCATCTTCTCTAAATATTGTCTATTGCCCAAATGGCCAAATCCAAGTTCCATGCTAGATGAAGCAACTGGTAAAGGACAGAAGCCAAAGTTCGGTGTTCTGTTTGTGCCCACAAGCACATTGGCAAATTCTAATATACACATGCATAAACTCTATAGACTTATAACATCTTCACTCGCAATTGCCCAATAATAATATTCTCCTTCAATGTCCAAGGCTGCCTTTCCAAACTGTGCTTCTAAAGAGAAAACCATGTACAACATTGGAATAGCAAGATACAATTCAGTTGTCTGTAAAGTTTTGGCTTGAAAGTTAGAAACCTCTCCAATCTAAATCTTAGATATGTTACTATAAAATGGTATTATAGATTAGTGGTCAGTGGTAATTGTACTATGTATGATTCCCAATGCTGTGCTCAGAGAGATTTCAGAGAATAAGATTGTTGCATTTTCTAAAGTATATTATCAACCAGGCCTCACTCGAAATGCTGATAATATTTCAGCTAGGGTCTAAAGTTATTGAGAATGCAAAATGATGCATTGCGCTTGATATGGAAGAATGAATATAATTGGCATTCAAATCAATCCGAATTTACACACACACATATCTATTCATGAAAAAAATGATTTCTTGAACTGGATACAAATCTTGAATATAATACCTTTGAAATTAATACGTAGAATAGAAGTTTACAATGAAATCTTTTGAATCACCGTGTTTGTTAGGCCTTAGTTATGGTTAGGCCTTAGTTAGAAGTTAGGAAGAATTGTTTTTCAGTTAGAGTCTGTTAGAGAAGTCAGTGAGGTTAGTTGTTATGGGTTTGCCTATAAATAAGGCTTCTAATAGGAATAGGGGATCAGTTTTTGTAATTTTTGATTTGTAACTGGGTAAATCCTAGTGTGCTACTTGTATACCTTGTGCATTGTGTCTGTTTTTCGTTCTTATATCAATAAAGAAGTGTTTCTGTTCTTTCTTTTTACTTCTGTGTGTTTTTTTCTTGAGAGTTAGGCTCTGCTCTTCATATCAGGAAGAGAGGTTCCTAACAGTGTTATTCTTTGGAGTTCGTTTATCCGTGGGCGTGTCCTCAATCCAATAATTTATTAGTCTGATACCGAGTTACAAATAGATGAACCGAATTCTTATTGTCTAATAAAATTTTCAACCGACCTGCATGTTTGGGTTCCTACTATCTCACTATGCTTATCAACTATCTATGGTCTATCTTAGCTCTCATGATCTTTTAAGTTTTAACTAATGTTGAGCATATTTCACTATTCAACTATGTTTCAGGCACTGGATACATTCAATGCAGCAATTGTTTCTCCTGTATATTATGTCATGTTCACAACTCTGACTATTATTGCTAGTATAATAATGTTTAAGGTATGATGATATATATATTCATATTCTTGGATTCCTTTGGTGCTATATCAAACTTTTATTTTTGTTGAACAGCAGGACAAGCTTGACTTTTTTCTGGCTTTAATTTCCTGTGCAGGATTGGTCTGGTCAGGATGCTAGCAGCATAGCCTCTGAGATATGTGGATTTATCATTGTTCTTTCAGGAACAATCATATTGCATGCAACAAGAGAACAAGAACAATCTAACATGCAAGGTACAGAATTACATGTTACTTTCAGTCAGATGCATGCCAATTAGTATTTTGTTTGTTGTTGGAAACGTGTATATTATTGGGGTCCATTCATAGGAGCCAATTTCATCTTGAAGAAGAAGGGTCTTAAGCGTGCTGCTGCCAACGGCACTCGTGCAGGTAGGTGCACCTCTTCTTCATCTTTATATGTGATGATGTACTTGGATGATTACATTTTGAAATTTTCAATTCTAAAATCCATTCATAAAATTACTCTCTAATTTCTATTAGATTTAATTCCTTTTGACCTCATGGGTATAGTATATATGTGAAATTTGCAGGAGTTGGCGGTTACACTTATCTACTAGAGCCGCTTTGTTGGGGAGATTGCAAATTTTGTGGCTTTTATATATGCTCCTGCAGTTCTGGTTACTCCCCTCGGTGCACTAAGTATTATTGTCAGGTACATGTGCTTTAACAATGTTATATAGTCCTGGTCAATGTCTAAATATTATCATTTTCTTTTGGAACTAAACTGACATATTCAGTATGTTTTGGCTTGTTTTTGTAAGGGAAATTCTTGCATAAACGACACAATTTGATGGCTTCCACAGTTTTATAGAATTATATCTATGATAATAGAATGAAGATCTCATTACTAGGATAGCCATGTTCTTAGTTGTTACAATTAATCACTTCCTCTACAGAAATTGCTGCAAGGGAAACGTTAGAGCAAGTTATGGCAGATGCCCTTTCAAAGTGTGGTTCAAAATGATCTTCAGTCTGAGCTGTTTGTTTGGCTGTTTCTGGTGTTAACCATCCAACAGATCAACAGAGAATTCTCAGTTGGCTTAGGTTGCTATATATAAGTATATCTTGCATGCTTGCTCACTTTTTGGATAACAGGAAAGTATAGTTTTGCTATTTTTACTCTTTAGATGTTAGAAGAAACTGAAGAAATTTATTTATTATATTTATTTTTTTGTGTAGTGTTTTTCTCTTTGTCTTAATGAGATAGATGATCTGTTATTGAGTTCTTAAAGTTTATTGTGACTTGATGTAATAAGGGATATATTCCCAAGCCATGTAAGGCTGTATGTTCGGAATGATGCTGTGGCTACTCTGGCAAGTGGAACAATAGGTAAACTTCTTGGATGTGTATTAATTGCTGGCACAGGGACAATTGCATGTGGATTTACAGAAGATGGCAAAGAAGCAAGGGCTGCAGGTGCAGTGTAACACCCCCCTTGGGTATTACTACCTAACACGTCCATAATAAAAATTAAAATATAATTTGCTGGTGCTTTCGGAAAATAATTTATATAAGTACATAAGTGTTTGAAATTGGGTATAAAATTTTTGTCACGACTCCATACCTAAGCCTTAATTGATCGACACACAAACTTATTATCATAGCTTGACAAGCCTATTTAATTTAAAGGATATACTTAAATACAAGATAGTAGTTTTACAAAAATTTCGACAGAGTCTCCTCTCAGAATTCGGACATCCCAGGGTAAAATAACACCTGTTAAAATATTTACATTTTCACTCCAGAATTCCAGTTACACCAAATTCAACCAGGCATCAATACATAAAAATAATAGTTATAGCCATAAGCTTTACAAGACCAAGAGAAATAGCTTAGATTTTCATTCAAAAGATATGATCTCCGAGCTATAGACATTCCATTTTAAAATAAAGGCTCTCTGAGCCAAACTCGTACATACTATCAAAATAATCTAAGTCTCAACCCTAAGCTGGTCGTTCTAAAAGTTATTCCGCAAGTAATACCTCATCGGGCAACTAGATCTAAGTCTCTGAGTGACTTAGAAAGACTCCTCTGCACCATCTGTGTTAAAGTACCCAGGGTACAATATCGAACTAGAAGAATCCTGAAATGTGTGTAAGGGTGAGATGCCAATATATGGTTTTAACACAATAACTAAATGCACAACACCACATAACACATATACATTTACCACACGAGCATTTATAAGCTAATAGTCTATCAATGGGTTCAACACCCCAAACATCATCCATAAAATTATGCATGACACTTCTATTCATCATCTAAATTTTCGTCCTAATCTCATGAGATATCCCAACATAAAATGAGTTGATCAGACTCCATAGCCACACTGGCTAACTTGACCAACTGCCAACAGGTGCGCAACCTCTTCCCATCTTCAAAGGCATACATAGCCAGGCATACAAGGTGTGGCTCCTCGAGGCACACTGCCAAACACATTGCTAATGTCCACAATCAGTGGCCCTACCATTAGCAAGTAAGATGGGGTCTCCATGTCCTCACTAGGCACATGAGAAAATGCATATCGGAATTACCTTTCGCCGCTGGTAATTAATGCATCAAACCTCAAACCGTAGGCACGTCTGCCAAAATGCATGCAAAACACTTTTGTTTTGATCTTTTCTTTGTGCTCACTCTTTCTTTGCCGAAGCTCAAAATGGCTTACGACTCACATAGTTTTAAAACACTTTTAAAACTTTCATCACAACACAGGACCTCACTGTCCATAAAACTTTTATCAAAACATAGGACCTCACTGTCCATAAAACTTTTATTAAAACATAGGACCTCACGGTCAGGAGTGCTCAATCACGACACCTCTCGATCGGTGCACCAGTCTTAGGTTCGTGGCACTAGAAACATCTTCAATGTTTCAACACAGTATACCTCATGTATACAATATAGGCCCTCAAAGTCCAAATGACCGAGTCCATCACAACACAGAACCTTAGTACCCCGACGTCTCGGTTACTAAGTTCCACACCACTGTTAACACTAAATCAGTTTTGCTTTCATAAATTCTTTTCCAAAATTGGAAATTCATCAATAAAATCCTTAAATAATAAAACTTGGTTTTCACAAATGTGAGTCACTTGAGGTTTTAACTTCCTTAAAATATGTACTGCCGTTTCAAAATACTTGCCTTCTATGTTTTTCCAAATCTGTCATCACTCTTTTCCAAATCATTCATCAATTATCACTTTTAAAGCTTCTTAAGCCAAAACTTAACTTTTTCCACTGAGAACACTTTCTAAAATCATCATTAACTTCTTTTCAACAATTAATTTCATAAAATAACTTTGTATAATATTACAAACTTTCTTACATAAAAATTAGCAGTACAGAAACATGTTCACAATTTTACTCTCATTGTGACTCGAGTTACTTTTACACTAATAAATTATCATCATCAAAACTCCTTATTTTTCCAAAATAATACTTTCCACCACTATTGTATTCCAACGTTTCCCATAAAACCTGTAATATAATTTACACAGCTTATTAAAGCTTTTATCTGATTAATCGGTTGTGCACTGACCACAGTCAGGCTTCTCAAACAACACTCACAAGCAACATTCAACAACAAACCACTAGACAGATCAAGCACCATAGCAATATCATATACAAATAATCAAATAATTTAAAACATATCAGACACTGATACTCAGATATACAACACAACATAACCCACATAATCAGATAACCACAACCACATCAATTATACAAACTACACAACAAGCAAATGGTTATTGAGAAAAATCCATCAGGCAAGCCCCCCTTACCTTTGAAGACAAGTAAAGGATCCTCGTCCTAATGCCCACGTTAGCTCATATCTACTCCATCAAGCAAGCATAGCAGTGTCAAAACGTCTCAGAGTAAATCCAACAACGCGCAATAACCAGAAATCAAGAAATCAATTACACATAATCAAACACGCATTCTAACTTTATCTAAACACTTAATCTAATTACCAAACAAGGTTATTTTCAAAGAAAATCATGTTTGAAGCTCACGCTTCCCAATACCCTTTAAGGAAACTTTGTTTTGATTACAAAATCATGAAAAAGAATTTTGGAAATCATCCATTAAGAGTCCTAATTGCACTAAATCATAATTAATTTCACAAAAACATACCCAAATTCAAATAAAATAAAATTGGGGGTTTAGGGCTCCTTATTAAAATTTAGGAAAAACTCAGAATAATGAAATTGGTTTAGGGAAACACAATTTCACAGTCTCAATCTCATAAAACAACTTTAAATTTCAAGATTAAAATCTGAAATCAAAGGGTTAGGGTTTCAAATCAGATTTTGGGGTTTCTTGAAATTAGGCAAAGTGAAATGAGAAAATCACTTACCCAACTAAGAGGAAGAAGGAGATGGTGGTTATAGGATGATCCGGCGCGGTGGAGGCGGCTGAGGAAGGCGGCGGCACGACATCAACAGTGGTTGAATGTTTCTGTAACACTCTTGACCAAAAGAACTTGGGTAAGTTTCAAGGAAAAGAGAATGGAATCTCAAACTAACCAAAAAGGAGGTTGAAACCACCTTGAACCGTGGCTAGAAGCTCCTCTTCGCGGCGGACATGGTGTCAGACAGCGGAGCAAAGGGCCAAACCGAGTGCGGCGCGGGCGGTCGCGCGCAGGTGAACCAGCAGCGGTGGTCGCGCGACTCCGGGTGGCGGTGCAGGGGGTGGCACCGATCTGAGCAAAGCAAGGAAGAGGGAGGAGAAAGATGAAGTAGGGAGGAAGAAGAAAAAGAAAGAAGAAAGAAAGAAGCAGAGAAGAAACGTGAAAAAGAGAGAGATAGCGTCGAGTGAGTGAGAGAGAGAGAAAAGATAACTTTAGTTTTTATGTAATAGGTACAAAATGAGTGATAAATATTAGGCCTAAAATAAACATGTTTTTACTTTTTAGAAGCTAAAAATAAAGATTGATAAGGATATGTTTTCGAAATTCAAGTTAGAGTAAAGATTAATAATTGAAATGATCAATTAAGAAAATACTCAGTCCAAAATTTAATCTCCGATTAAGATCAAACCAAAATATTTTTAACTCTAAAATTAAATAGAATAGGAATATGAAAATGCTTTTCTCTTATTTACATTATTTAAAATATTTTTCTGTACTGGTATAGTAGTGACAATAACATAAATTATTGTCTAGTAAACGTGCATTCACTGAAATAAGTCAGTGCTAACGCACCTAATAAAATAATTTGAAGAGAGTAATTTAATTACTCAAACTAAACCACATAACATGATAAACATAAACATCTAAATAAAATAATTAATCCTAGGTGTAAAAAAACTAGGGTGTTACATTACTACCCCTCTTAAAAAATTTCGTCCTCGAAATTTCGTAGCTTAAAACTAAACAGGATGTTGTAATCATATCTTAACCCTAAAATCTTGCTTTGTATTCTCATTGCTTCATTCCTTTCATCTATAACACTATAACAAGATCAATTCTTATGCTATTTTATTTATCCTCGAGACTTTTCACTACCGCATTATCCCCATTACCTTTGATATTTCACCTTAGTCTACTACATTTTAAAGAATAAAATCAATGCTTAATCTCTTCACTTCTCAATACAAATCCATTAGGAAAAACTTTCTCCAATATCTAACTTTCACAGCTAACACCAAAACCAACACTAACTTTACATAACATCAATTAACCTTCTACTCAAGAGATGCAATCATAATCTTAGTCCATTTAAGCTTAATCTACTCTTCTAGTCATATCAAATTTACACTTTTCAAATCTCCAATCAGAACGTCGTAACATTCCTGAGTTGCACATGATAACCTTTGCGCCAAAAACCTAAGAAATTTAATCTTATCAAAATCGAATCTTACCACATCCCACATAGTCCGTTCTTTTCTTAATTCCTCTCGAATCTTTTTGCCTACTTCAAATTCATATCTTTCATTTGCCTCTCATTTTCAATTTGATTCTCAAACCCTGTTAGTATCCCTGGTTTAAGAATTTTCCCATGCACATCTATCCTATTTGTCCAAGAAAAATACACAACTCCTAAATATAAACATAGTTCTATCACTTATGCAAGAAAATGCCTGTATCATATCTGCCCTTATCTTATATCTTTGCAAGTGAGAAAAGAGATTATAAAACAGAGTTTCTCTAAGGCCATTACCCTTAAGAGTTGAACCAAAACAAAGCCAAGAAATCCAGGTGGACACTCCCCAATGGCAATCTTGAATTTAAAAATGTCCAATTTCTACTATGGATCATCAACCACATATTTACCAAAATAAGACCTCAAAGATTATAAACATTTCGCCATAGCTTATCACACTCGAAAGACACAATCAAAACTTAATCACTTCTTGCCTCCAAATTTGTCTACTAGCAAAACTTCTTCAACACCTTATCCTCACAACGAACACCAAGTTCAACACTAATTTTTTACCCCATCATACATCAACCTTCAACTGAAAATTATATCAGAATCATTCCTTTAAACATATTCCACCACTCCAAATTATATCATAATCATTCATTTCAATCTTAAAGGATACGATTACATTTCTCCATGCAACTACAACCAAAAGGAATCACTTCAATTTGAATTATCCAAAAGCATAATTCTTAAACTTTTCTAACAACTTAGTTTCACTCAAGAACTCCTCTTTACTATTTTCGTTCAGCTTAAGGACAACTACCATATCTTTTTCCGTTAATCCTCGGACTCACTGAGTCAACATTAACCATAAACATTGATCATTACTCTAAATTCCTTTAATGATATATCTACCTCGATCATGATAAGATCCATTGTAATCATCTCACTCAATAATGTTGAACTTAAGGGTTCTCATAATACCATTCACATCTATACACTAACGAAACTCCTATCAACTCTGGTTCGTCCTACCATAGAGATGACAAAAATTAAGTACCACACTATCTCCCAACTAACCTGATAAAGATAGGTCACCTCATTTCTTATCCATCCCACTAAGGATGATCAGTTGGACTTAGTCTCAACTTAGTCCTTAACACTTTAAATAAACTTAACCGACACAAGTTGATAAACTTTCGTTTCTCATCTGAAACAATACTTGAAGATACTCCACGAAGTCTGAACAATCTTCTGATACATTATTCGGTTCACTAACTCTGCTTGTGGATCTTAACTCGTAAGAAGATGTAAACTTCACCAGTCGATCAACGATCACTTGAATTCAAACAGGGCTCATACAGGTCTCCAGAAAACTCATAACAAAGATTGAAGGAATGCCGACATCTCAACAAAGAAGGTCTCAATTGTACCTCTTGATGTGGAGATATCCAACTCACGACTGATGAGATAAGTCACACATCGACAACATTTGGAAAATACATAGAATTAAGATGATCAATGACAACAAGCACTTTTGAACCGCAATAAGACATGACCTTGGTGATCATAAAAGAATTTCTCAAGAAAAGAAATTTTTTTCTGAATTTCACTTTCACATAAGCATAGAAAAGAATTTCATTAATTTGAAGAATATCGGAACATCCAGTATGGAAAAAGATCATTCCATCAGGTTCGTGGGTGTAAAAATGCATGATCAATACACATTTACAAACATGAATCTAATAAAGTTCATTCTTCCACAAGAATCTTCCAATGGATTCAAATAATCAAGAAATGAATAATGTCTAATCCCAAAAGGATTAATTCTTATTCTTAATACAAAGAATTTACAAAATGATGACTTTCACCTCTATCAAAAATAGAAGTGACGAAACTAAGTTTCACCAAGAAACTTCTGCTATCACAAAATTATCTGGGTTATAACTCAAGAAATAGTCATAACCACTTCTCTCAACAAAACGTGAAAGTATCCAGACCAATCGATTCCTTTAAACCAATTCACTCAAATGTCTAATACATCGAGGATCATTTAGAAGTGTGAGTACGACTTCTCACAACAAAGAAATGAATAACTGGAAATTTATGAATCAGCATAACTAATTCATGAGTCTTGACAGATTGCAAATTAAAATAAGAAAATTTATCTGACCCACACAAACTTCACCGTTGTGATTATCTAATACAATCACAGGATTTGAGAAATAAATGTCAACTGACAAACACAAGAGAATCAAAAGGGTACAATGAAGAATTCCTCAATCACGAGACACTCACCCAAGATCGAAAATCCACTCGATTCGTCTTGGTTCTAACCAACATACACGTCTTTCTAGCCAAGCTTAGAATGACCACCTTGAATTTGATACGATCCCAAACAACTTAATCAATCGATCAAACATGCAAAGGGTTGATCTTTCTTCATAACCTGAATTGACAACGCAAAACCTTAGATAGGTCATCACTCCAATCTGGTAATACCTCGTCTTCAAGTCGATCTTTGAGTAAATGACAACTCCTCGCAATTAATTTACCAAATCAACTACGCAAGTTAGATAATACTTATTCATAATTCGTCCATTTACCTAGTCGTCAGAAATCTAGACGGTGATACGAGCCTCCACACAACGTTGGTGCTTCACAAGGAAAACACTCGGTCTAACAAACGATTCAGACCATAAATCTTCCAGTTGAATCGAGTCGTCCAACTATTTTCAACCTTGTAGGCAACATCCTACACAAAACGACATAGATATGACCGAATCCAGAAACTAGATCAATCAAAAATCAATGTCCTTTGCTAACCATAAACCTAGAATATTTCCAGGAAACACTACCGGAAAAATCCTTTTACACAAGCATCTTGTTTCAAATGTCTGACACGATTCGTAAGAATAATCGAATGTCATATTCGAACCCAAGTAACATTCAAGATCTATGGTCTCCCAGGACATAAAACCATTGGAAAAACCAGCAACAAAACATATACTTGTGTGTCAACACACATTGCTTCAACAAGAAACAATTCAAACAAGAGCCAACCAGAGATCACACAACAAAAACTTAACAGACCTATTCCCCAAAGATCCCGAAAGACTCGACCAGCTCTGATACCACTCTGTAACACCCCCCTTGGGTATTACTACCTAACACGTCCAGAATAAAAATTAAAATATAATTTGCTGGTGGTTTCGGAAAATAATTTATATAAGTACATAAGTGTCTGAAATTGGGTATAAAATTTTTGTCACGACTCCATACCTAAGCCTTAATTGATCGACACACAAACTTATTATCATAGCTTGACAAGCCTATTTACTTTAAAGGATATACTTAAATACAAGATAGTAGTTTTACAAAAATTTCGACAAAGTTTCCTCTGTAATTCGGACATCCCAGGGTAAAATAACACCTGTTAAAATATTTACATTTTCACTCCAGAATTCCAGTTACACCAAATTCAACCAGGCATCAATACATAAAAATAATAGTTATAGCCATAAGCTTTACAAGACCAAGAGAAATAGCTTAGATTTTCATTCAAAAGATATGATCTCCGAGCTATAGACATTCCATTTTAAAATAAAGGCTCTCTGAGCCAAACTCGTACATACTATCAAAATAATCTAAGTCTCAACCCTAAGCTGGTCGTTCTAAAAGTTATTCCGCAAGTAATACCTCATCGGGCAACTAGATCTAAGTCTCTGAGTGACTTAGAAAGACTCCTCTGCACCATCTGTGTTAAAGTACCCAGGGTACAATATCGAACTAGAAGAATCCTGAAATGTGTGTAAGGGTGAGATGCCAATATATGGTTTTAACACAATAACTAAATGCACAACACCACATAACACATATACATTTACCACACGAGCATTTATAAGCTAATAGTCTATCAATGGGTTCAACACCCCAAACATCATCCATAAAATTATGCATGACACTTCTATTCATCATCTAAACTTTCGTCCTAATCTCATGAGATATCCCAACATAAAATGAGTTGATCAGACTCCATAGCCACACTGGCTAACTTTACCAACTGCCAACAGGTGCGCAACCTCTTCCCATCTTCAAAGGCATACATAGCCAGGCATACAAGGTGTGGCTCCTCGAGGCACACTGCCAAACACATTGCTAATGTCCACAATCAGTGGCCCTACCATTAGCAAGTAAGATGGGGTCTCCATGTCCTCACTAGGCACATGAGAAAATGCATATCGGAATTACCTTTCGCCGCTGGTAATTAATGCATCAAACCTCAAACCGTAGGCACGTCTGCCAAAATGCATGCAAAACACTTTTGTTTTGATCTTTTCTTTGTGCTCACTCTTTCTTTGCCGAAGCTCAAAATGGCTTACGACTCACATAGTTTTAAAACACTTTTAAAACTTTCATCACAACACAGGACCTCACTGTCCATAAAACTTTTATCAAAACATAGGACCTCACTGTCCATAAAACTTTTATTAAAACATAGGACCTCACAGTCCGAGTGCTCAATCACGACACCTCTCGATCGGTGCACCAGTCTTAGGTTCGTGGCACTAGAAACATCTTCAATGTTTCAACACAGTATACCTCATGTATACAATATAGGCCCTCAAAGTCCAAATGACCGAGTCCATCACAACACAGAACCTTAGTACCCCGACGTCTCGGTTACTAAGTTCCACACCACTGTTAACACTAAATCAGTTTTGCTTTCATAAATTCTTTTCCAAAATTGGAAATTCATCAATAAAATCCTTAAATAATAAAACTTGGTTTTCATAAATGTGAGTCACTTGAGGTTTTAACTTCCTTAAAATATGTACTGCCGTTTCAAAATACTTGCCTTCTATGTTTTTCCAAATCTGTCATCACTCTTTTCCAAATCATTCATCAATTATCACTTTTAAAGCTTCTTAAGCCAAAACTTAACTTTTTCCACTGAGAACACTTTCTAAAATCATCATTAACTTCTTTTCAACAATTAATTTCATAAAATAACTTTGTATAATATTACAAACTTTCTTACATAAAAATTAGCAGTACAGAAACATGTTCACAATTTTACTCTCATTGTGACTCGAGTTACTTTTACACTAATAAATTATCATCATCAAAACTCCTTATTTTTCCAAAATAATACTTTCCACCACTATTGTATTCCAACGTTTCCCATAAAACCTGTAATATAATTTACACAGCTTATTAAAGCTTTTATCTGATTAATCGGTTGTGCACTGACCACAGTCAGGCTTCTCAAACAACACTCACAAGCAACATTCAACAACAAACCACTAGACAGATCAAGCACCATAGCAATATCATATACAAATAATCAAATAATTTAAAACATATCAGACACTGATACTCAGATATACAACACAACATAACCCACATAATCAGATAACCACAACCACATCAATTATACAAACTACACAACAAGCAAATGGTTATTGAGAAAAATCCATCAGGCAAGCCCCCCTTACCTTTGAAGACAAGTAAAGGATCCTCGTCCTAATGCCCACGTTAGCTCATATCTACTCCATCAAGCAAGCATAGCAGTGTCAAAACGTCTCAGAGTAAATCCAACAACGCGCAATAACCAGAAATCAAGAAATCAATTACACATGATCAAACACGCATTCTAACTTTATCTAAACACTTAATCTAATTACCAAACAAGGTTATTTTCAAAGAAAATCATGTTTGAAGCTCACGCTTCGCAATACCCTTTAAGGAAACTTTGTTTTGATTACAAAATCATGAAAAAGAATTTTGGAAATCATCCATTAAGAGTCCTAATTGCACTAAATCATAATTAATTTCACAAAAACATACCCAAATTCAAATAAAATCAAATTGGGGGTTTAGGGCTCCTTATTAAAATTTAGGAAAAACTCAGAATAATGAAATTGGTTTAGGGAAACACAATTTCACAGTCCCAATCTCATAAAACAACTTTAAATTTCAAGATTAAAATCTGAAATCAAAGGGTTAGGGTTTCAAATCAGATTTTGGGGTTTCTTGAAATTAGGCAAAGTGAAATGAGAAAATCACTTACCCAACTAAGAGGAAGAAGGAGATGGTGGTTATAGGATGATCCGGCGCGGTGGTGGCGGCTGAGGATGGCGGCGGCACGACATCAACAGTGGTTGAATGTTTCTGTAACACTCTTGACCAAAAGAACTTGGGTAAGTTTCAAGGAAAAGAGAATGGAATCTCAAACTAACCAAAAAGGAGGTTGAAACCACCTTGAACCGTGGCTAGAAGCTCCTCTTCGCGGCGGACATGGCGTCAGACAGCGGAGCAAAGGGCCAAACCGAGTGCAGGCGAGGCGGTCCGCGCAGGGTGAACCAGCCGCGGTGGTCGCGCGACTCCGGGTGGCGGTGCAGGGGGTGGCACCGATCTGAGCAAAGCAAGGAAGAGGGAGGAGAAAGATGAAGTAGGGAGGAAGAAGAAAAAGAAAGAAGAAAGAAAGAAGCAGAGAAGAAACGTGAAAAAGAGAGAGATAGCGTCGAGTGAGTGAGAGAGAGAGAAAAGATAACTTTAGTTTTTATGTAATAGGTACAAAATGAGTGATAAATATTAGGCCTAAAATAAACATGTTTTTACTTTTTAGAAGCTAAAAATAAAGATTGATAAGGATATGTTTTCGAAATTCAAGTTAGAGTAAAGATTAATAATTGAAATGATCAATTAAGAAAATACTCAGTCCAAAATTTAATCTCCGATTAAGATCAAACCAAAATATTTTTAACTCTAAAATTAAATAGAATAGGAATATGAAAATGCTTTTCTCTTATGTACATTATTTAAAATATTTTTCTGTACTGATATAGTAGTGACAATAACATAAATTATTGTCTAGTAAACGTGCATTCACTGAAATAAGTCAGTGCTAACGCACCTAATAAAATAATTTGAAGAGAGTAATTAAATTACTCAAACTAAACCACATAACATGATAAACATAAACATCTAAATAAAATAATTAATCCTAGGTGTAAAAAAACTAGGGTGTTACATTACTACCCCTCTTAAAAAATTTCGTCCTCGAAATTTCGTAGCTTAAAACTAAACAGGATGTTGTAATCATATCTTAACCCTAAAATGTTGCTTTGTATTCTCATTGCTTCATTCCTTTCATCTATAACACTATAACAAGATCAATTTTTATGCTATTTTATTTATCCTCGAGACTTTTCACTACCGCATTATCCCCATTACCTTTGATATTTCACCTTAGTCTACTACATTTTAAAGAATAAAATCAATGCTTAATCTCTTCACTTCTCAATACAAATCCATTAGGAAAAACTTTCTCCAATATCTAACTTTCACAGCTAACACCAAAACCAACACTAACTTTACATAACATCAATTAACCTTCTACTCAAGAGATGCAATCATAATCTTAGTCCATTAGAGCTTAATCTACTCTTCTAGTCATATCAAATTCACACTTTTCAAATCTCCAATCAGAACGTCGTAACATTCCTGAGTTGCACATGATAACCTTTGCGCCAAAAACCTAAGAAATTTAATCTTATCAAAATCGAATCTTACCACATCCCACATAGTCCGTTCTTTTCTTAATTCCTCTCGAATCTTTTTGCCTACTTCAAATTCATATCTTTCATTTGCCTCTCATTTTCAATTTGATTCTCAAACCCTGTTAGTATCCCTGGTTTAAGAATTTTCCCATGCACATCTATCCTATTTGTCCAAGAAAAATACACAACTCCTAAATATAAACATAGTTCTATCACTTATGCAAGAAAATGCCTGTATCATATCTGCCCTTATCTTATATCTTAGCAGCCGAGAAAAGAGATTATAAAACAGAGTTTCTCTAAGGCCATTACCCTTAAGAGTTGAACCAAAACAAAGCCAAGAAATCCAGGTGGACACTCCCCAATGGCAATCTTGAATTTAAAAATGTCCAATTTCTACTATGGATCATCAACCACATATTTACCAAAATAAGACCTCAAAGATTATAAACATTTTGCCATAGCTTATCACACTCGAAAGACACAATCAAAACTTAATCACTTCTTGCCTCCAAATTTGTCTACTAGCAAAACTTCTTCAACACCTTATCCTCACAACGAACACCAAGTTCAACACTAATTTTTTACCCCATCATACATCAACCTTCAACTCAAAATTATATCAGAATCATTCCTTTAAACATATTCCACCACTCCAAATTATATCATAATCATTCATTTCAATCTTAAAGGATACGATTACATTTCTCCATGCAACTACAACCAAAAGGAATCACTTCAATTTGAATTATCCAAAAGCATAATTCTTAAACTTTTCTAACAACTTAGTTTCACTCAAGAACTCCTCTTTACTATTTTCGTTCAGCTTAAGGACAACTACCATATCTTTTTCCGTTAATCCTCGGACTCACTGAGTCAACATTAACCATAAACATTGATCATTACTCTAAATTCCTTTAATGATATATCTACCTCGATCATGATAAGATCCATTGTAATCATCTCACTCAATAATGTTGAACTCAAGGGTTCTCATAATACCATTCACATCTATACACTAACGAAACTCCTATCAACTCTGGTTCGTCCTACCATAGAGATGACAAAAATTAAGTACCACACTATCTCCCAACTAACCTGCTAAAGATAGGTCACCTCATTTCTTATCCATCCCACTAAGGATGATCAGTTGGACTTAGTCTCAACTTAGTCCTTAACACTTTAAATAAACTTAACCGACACAAGTTGATAAACTTGCGTTTCTCATCTGAAACAATACTTGAAGATACTCCACGAAGTCTGAACAATCTTCTGATACATTATTCGGTTCACTAACTCTGCTTGTGGATCTTAACTCGTAAGAAGATGTAAACTTCACCAGTCGATCAACGATCACTTGAATTCAAACAAGACTCATACAGGTCTCCAGAAAACTCATAACAAAGATTGAAGGAATGCCGACATCTCAACAAAGAAGGTCTCAATTGTACCTCTTGATGTGGAGATATCCAACTCACGACTGATGAGATAAGTCACACATCGACAACATTTGGAAAATACATAGAATTAAGATGATCAATGACAACAAGAACTTTTGAACCGCAATAAGACATGACCTTGGTGATCATAAAAGAATTTCTCAAGAAAAGAAATTTTTTTCTGAATTTCACTTTCACATAAGCATAGAAAAGAATTTCATTAATTTGAAGAATATCGGAACATCCAGTATGGAAAAAGATCATTCCATCAGGTTCGTGGGTGTAAAAATGCATGATCAATACACATTTACAAACATGAATCTAATAAAGTTCATTCTTCCACAAGAATCTTCCAATGGATTCAAATAATCAAGAAATGAATAATGTCTAATCCCAAAAGGATTAATTCTTATTCTTAATACAAAGAATTTACAAAATGATGACTTTCACCTCTATCAAAAATAGAAGTGACGAAACTAAGTTTCACCAAGAAACTTCGCTATCACAAAATTATCTGGGTTATAACTCAAGAAATAGTCATAACCACTTCTCTCAACAAAACGTGAAAGTATCCAGACCAATCGATTCCTTTAAACCAATTCACTCAAATGTCTAATACATCGAGGATCATTTAGAAGTGTGAGTACGACTTCTCACAACAAAGAAATGAATAACTGGAAATTTATGAATCAGCATAACTAATTCATGAGTCTTGACAGATTGCAAATTAAAATAAGAAAATTTATCTGACCCACACAAACTTCACCATTGTGATTATCTAATACAATCACAGGATTTGAGAAATAAATGTCAACTGACAAACACAAGAGAATCAAAAGGGTACAATGAAGAATTCCTCAATCACGAGACACTCACCCAAGATCGAAAATCCACTCGATTCGTCTTGGTTCTAACCAACATACACGTCTTTCTAGCCAAGCTTAGAATGACCACCTTGAATTTGATACGATCCCAAACAACTTAATCAATCGATCAAACATGCAAAGGGTTGATCTTTCTTCATAACCTGAATTGACAATGCAAAACCTTAGATAGGTCATCACTCCAATCTGGTAATACCTCGTCTTCAAGTCGATCTTTGAGTAAATGACAACTCCTCGCAATTAATTTACCAAATCAACTACGCAAGTTAGATAATACTTATTCATAATTCGTCCTTTTACCTAGTCGTCAGAAATCTAGACGGTGATACGAGCCTCCACACAACGTTGGTGCTTCACAAGGAAAACACTCGGTCTAACAAACGATTCAGACCATAAATCTTCCAGTTGAATCGAGTCGTCCAACTCGTTTCAACCTTGTAGGCAACATCCTACACAAAACGACATAGATCTGACCGAATCCAGAAACTAGATCAATCAAAAATCAATGTCCTTTGCTAACCATAAACCTAGAATATTTCCAGGAAACACTACCGGAAAAATCCTTTTACACAAGCATCTTGTTTCAAATGTCTGACACGATTCGCAAGAATAATCGAATGTCATATTCGAACCCAAGTAACATTCAAGATCTATGGTCTCCCAGGACATAAAACCATTGGAAAAACCAGCAACAAAACATATACTTGTGTGTCAACACACATTGCTTCA
Source organism: Sophora flavescens (assembly GCA_030762895.1). NCBI lineage: Eukaryota > Viridiplantae > Streptophyta > Magnoliopsida > Fabales > Fabaceae > Sophora > Sophora flavescens. Next base: position 143,296,170 of record CM061068.1, on the reverse strand, counting down.
ACAAGAAACAATTCAAACAAGAGCCAACCAGAGATCACACAACAAAAACTTAACAGACCTATTCCCCAAAGATCCCGAAAGACTCGACCAGCTCTGATACCACTCTGTAACACCCCCCTTGGGTATTACTACCTAACACGTCCAGAATAAAAATTAAAATATAATTTCTTTGGTGGTTTAGGAAAATAATTTATATAAGTACATAAGTGTCTGAAATTGGGTATAAAATTTTTGTCACGACTCCATACCTAAGCCTTAATTGATCGACACACAAACTTATTATCATAGCTTGACAAGCCTATTTAATTTAAAGGATATACTTAAATACAAGATAGTAGTTTTACAAAAATTTCGACATGAGTTTCCTCTGTAATTCTGGACATCCCAGGGTAAAATAACACTGTTAAAATATTTACATTTTCACCTCCGAATTCCGATTACACCAAATTCAACCAGGCATCAATACATAAAAATAATAGTTATAGCCATAAGCTTTACAAGACCAAGAGAAATAGCTTAGATTTTCATTCAAAAGATATGATCTCCGAGCTATAGACATTCCATTTTAAAATAAAGGCTCTCTCGAGCCAAACTCGTACATACTATCAAAATAATCTAAGTCTCAACCCTAAGCTGGTCGTTCTAAAAGTTATTCCGCAAGTAATACCTCATCGGGCAACTAGATCTAAGTCTCTGAGTGACTTAGAAAGACTCCTCTGCACCATCTGTGTTAAAGTACCCAGGGTACAATATCGAACTAGAAGAATCCTGAAATGTGTGTAAGGGTGAGATGCCAATATATGGTTTTAACACAATAACTAAATGCACAACACCACATAACACATATACATTTACCACACGAGCATTTATAAGCTAATAGTCTATCAATGGGTTCAACACCCCAAACATCATCCATAAAATTATGCATGACACTTCTATTCATCATCTAAATTTTCGTCTTAATCTCATGAGATATCCCAACATAAAATGAGTTGATCAGACTCCATAGCCACATCGGCTAACTTGACCAACCCGCCAACAGGTGCGCAACCTCTTCCCATCTTCAAAGGCATACATAGCCAGGCATACAAGGTGTGGCTCCTCGAGGCACACTGCCAAACACATTGCTAATGTCCACAATCAGTGGCCCTACCATTAGCAAGTAAGATGGGGTCTCCATGTCCTCACTAGGCACATGAGAAAATGCATATCGGAATTACCTTTCGCCGCTGGTAATTAATGCATCAAACCTCAAACCGTAGGCACGTCTGCCAAAATGCATGCAAAACACTTTTGTTTTGATCTTTTCTTTGTGCTCACTCTTTCTTTGCCGAAGCTCAAAATGGCTTACGACTCACATAGTTTTAAAACACTTTTAAAACTTTAATCACAACACAGGACCTCACTGTCCATAAAACTTTTATCAAAACATAGGACCTCACTGTCCATAAAACTTTTATTAAAACATAGGACCTCACAGTCCGAGTGCTCAATCACGACACCTCTCGATCGGTGCACCAGTCTTAGGTTCGTGGCACTAGAAACATCTTCAATGTTTCAACACAGTATACCTCATGTATACAATATAGGCCCTCAAAGTCCAAATGACCGAGTCCATCACAACACAGAACCTTAGTACCCCGACGTCTCGGTTACTAAGTTCCACACCACTGTTAACACTAAATCAGTTTTGCTTTCATAAATTCTTTTCCAAAATTGGAAATTCATCAATAAAATCCTTAAATAATAAAACTTGGTTTTCACAAATGTGAGTCACTTGAGGTTTTAACTTCCTTAAAATATGTACTGCCGTTTCAAAATACTTGCCTTCTATGTTTTTCCAAATCTGTCATCACTCTTTTCCAAATCATTCATCAATTATCACTTTTAAAGCTTCTTAAGCCAAAACTTAACTTTTTCCACTGAGAACACTTTCTAAAATCATCATTAACTTCTTTTCAACAATTAATTTCATAAAATAACTTTGTATAATATTACAAACTTTCTTACATAAAAATTAGCAGTACATAAACATGTTCACAATTTTACTCTCATTGTGACTCGAGTTACTTTTACACTAATAAATTATCATCATCAAAACTCCTTATTTTTCCAAAATAATACTTTCCACCACTATTATATTCCAACGTTTCCCATAAAACCTGGAATATAATTTACACAGCTTATTAAAGCTTTTATTTGATTAATCGGTTGTGCACTGACCACAGTCAGGCTTCTCAAACAACACTCACAAGCAACATTCAACAACAAACAACTAGACAGATCATGCACCATAGCAATATCATATACAAATAATCAAATAATTTAAAACAGATCAGACACTGATACTCAGATATACAACACAACATAACCCACATAATCAGATAACCACAACCACAACCACATCAATTATACAAACTACACAACAAGCAAATGGTTATTGAGAAAAATCCATCAAGCAAGCCCCCTCTTACCTTTGAAGACAAGTAAAGGATCCTCGTCCTAATGCCCACATTAGCTCATATCTACTCCATCAAGCAAGCATAGCAGTGTCCAAACGTCTCAGAGAGTAAATCCAACAATGCGCAATAACCAGAAATCAAGAAATCAATTACACATGATCAAACACGCATTCTAACTTTATCTAAACACTTAATCTAATTACCAAACAAGGTTATTTTCAAAGAAAATCATGTTTGAAGCTCACGCTTCCCAATACCCTTTAAGGAAACTTTGTTTTGATTACAAAATCATGAAAAAGAATTTTGGAAATCATCCATTAAGAGTCCTAATTGCACTAAATCATAATTAATTTCACAAAAACATACCCAAATTCAAATAAAATCAAATTAGGGGTTTAGGGCTCATTATTAAAATTTAGGAAAAACTCAGAATAATGAAATTGGTTTAGGGAAACACAATTTCACAATCCCAATCTCATAAAAAAACTTTAAATTTCAAGATTAAAATCTGAAATCAAAGGGTTAGGGTTTCAAATCAGATTTTGGGGTTTCTTGAAATTAGGCAAAGTGAAATGAGAAAATCACTTACCCAACTAAGAGGAAGAAGGAGATGGTGGTTATAGGATGATCCGGCGCGGTGGAGGCGGCTGAGGACGGCGGCGACACGACATCAACAGTGGTTGAATGTTTCTGTAACACTCTTGACCAAAAGAACATGGGTAAGTTTCAAGGAAAAGAGAATGGAATCTCAAACTAACCAAAAAGGAGGTTGAAACCACCTTGAACCGTGGCTAGAAGCTCCTCTTCGCGGCGGACATGGCGTCAGACAACGGAGCAAAGGGCCAAACCGAGTGCAGGCGAAGGCGATCGCGCAGGTGAACCGAGACGCGGTGGTCGCGCGACACAGGGGTGGCGGTGGGGGTGGCACCGATCTGAGCAAAGCAAGGAAGAGGGAGGAGAAAGATGAAGTAGGGAGGAAGAAGAAAAATAAAGAAGAAAGAAGAAAGAAGAAAGAAAGAAGCAGAGAAGAAACGTGAAAAAGAGAGAGATAGCGTCGAGTGAGTGAGAGAGAGAGAAAAGATAACTTTAGTTTTTATGTAATAGGTACAAAATGAGCGATAAATATTAGGCCTAAATTAAACATGTTTTTACTTTTTAGAATCTAAAAATAAAGATTGATAAGGATATGTTTTCGAAATTCAAGTTAGAGTAAAGATTAATAGTTGAACTGATCAATTAAGAAAATACTCGGTCCAAAATTTAATCTCCGATTAAGATCAAACCAAAATATTTTTAACTCTAAAATTAAATAGAATAGGAATATGAAAATGCTTTTCTCTTATTTACATTATTTAAAATATTTTTCTGTACTGGTATAGTAGTGACAATAACATAAATTATTGTCTAGTAAACGTGCATTCACTGAAATAAGTAAGTGCTAACGCACCTAATAAAATAATTTGAAGAGAGTAATTTAATTACTCAAACTAAACCACATAACATGATAAACATAAACATCCAAATAAAATAATTAATCCTAGGTGTAAAAAAACTAGGGTGTTACATGCAGGACCTGTCTTAGGTGACTGGGGCAGGTAGTAATCCATTATAACTATTTCTTGCCTTTCATAATCTCTCTTTCTCTCTCTCTGATACTTTTTAAGCCATGAATTCAAGCTTTTGGTGAAGCAATATTTGCAGGATTCAAAGGAAAAATGCTCAGAATTAGCCTTGATGGATGCTTGGATGAAATAGAGCATGAAAAGAGAAGAAATTGAGCCAAGCAGAATTCTGGGGATTCGCCCCGCGAGCCTGGATTCGCCCCGCGAAAGCAGATTGTTGGAGAAAATGCAAGCCTTTCTGGTTCGCCTCGCGAACCCATGTCTCGCCTCGCGAGTCTGGAAACAGAAGCCATCACGCCCAGGCCCTGATGCTCCTCACGGGCGTATTGAAGAAAAAACCTTTCGGTCTCGCGTCGCGAAGAAACTCTCGCCTCGCGATAGATCAATTCTCTGAAGCAGATTTTTAATATTCGCCTCGCGAGACATGTCTCGCCTCGCGAATGCGCGCAGCACTGACTGGTATAAGTTGCTGTTTTAGGGCAGAAAAGAGGGAGCTTTTGGTGGGGAGAGCTCTTGGGGACTTGGAGGCTGCGGCTGAGCTAGGGTTTCGACCCTAGAGGGGAGTTGCTGAGAGGGGTTGCTGTGAAGAAGAAGGAAAGCTCCCATGGAGTCTCTCCTCTCCTTTTCTCCTATTTCCCTGGTTTGGTTTTCTGTAAATATGAGTAACTGATCCCCCATTGTTGGGGGTTAGATGTAGATTTTCTGAACTTGTTTGTATTTGATTTGGTGTTTTAATGCAAGTCTCTATTTCTTTATGAGTATGTGATTCGGTGCTTAATGTTTTCCTTGGATTAGCTACCCATAGGAATGATATGTTGCTTTGATAGATGACTGGAAGGTTGGTGTTAAGGCATGCTCATGAATCATATGCCAAGTAGTTCAAGAATCTAGACATAGGTGTTGAATGCTTGCAATCTTATAAGTCTTGACTTAATGCAAAATCTCAGGTTATTCCACCTAAGGAATTAGGGTTTAATTTGGGGTTTTAGGCTCAATGCACCTAAGACATTAGGCTTGAGTATTTTAGAAAAGGCTTGATTGTCATAATTGAAGTAGTGCTTGTGTTGATAATCATTTCATTGCAATTAAGGGAGGATTAGTGTAGTCTAACCCTAACAATCTTAGCCACATCTCTGTTTGCATACCAAGTGTTCGATAAAATTCCCAAAAGACCAAAAACATTTTATTTCTTTATTTTCTGTTTAATCTCTCATACTTTAGTTTAGTCTAGATAGTTGTTGAGTTTACGAATTGGTAATTGACATCCGATCCCTGTGGATACGATAACCGGTCTCACCACCGTATTACTTGATTGCGACGAAGTGCACTTGCCTTTATATTCTAAAAATAACGCATCAAGTTTTTGGCGCCGTTGCCGGGGATTGGTTTTGTCAATATCATTAGTAACAAATGAGACAACTAGTTTAGACATTTTTTATTTTATTTTTCTGTATATAATTGATCTCTTTCTTTTGTTAGTTTTGTATATAGTTGAATTTTTGTTTCTTTGATCTTGGGCTTATTTGTCTGTGAGGTGAAAATTGGTTTGGTAGGATCATGGACTACAATTGGTATCAACCATCTGATGCAGAAAGTGAGATATCTGAGCTGCAGCTGCGGGTAGATATGCTGCAATTAGCCGTAAACATCCAACAAGTGAGTGATGAGCTGTCAAGGGCACAAATCTCTCCTCCACCAATGGTAGGCTATTCTGAATGGGGAAATCAATATTCCAACACTTACACTCCATGGTGGGGGAACCCTCCAAACAATACTTGGATTGATGAAGAGGAACATTGGGAATCTTCCACACCTACATATGAAGCACAACCATCACCATTGGAAGTTGCTTGGGAGAACTTCAAATCTGAATTCGTAGTCAATTCCGAGCAACCTATTCCGGATAGTCGGTCTCACCTAGAGGATATTTTGGAGAGCTTCATGGTAACAACAATGGAAAGTTTAGAAAACCAAGAAGATACCATTCGAAGTCTCGGGGTACGTATTGAGGAACTCTCTAACCAACTATCCGAAATGCCAAATGGGAACTTGATGGATGATGATGAAGATGATGCAATGATGGATGAGGAGGAAGAAGAAGAAGTGGGAGCAACCGAGTCAAGAAGTGAAGCCCCTGTTTTGGAGAACATAGTTGCACCATTCCCCATTGAACCCTTGACTAAAGAGCCTGAAAGGAAGAGGCATTTGGAGGACATCTATTTCACCATGCTTGGGGATGATGAAAAACTTTTGGAATTAGATGATGCTATTAGTTCTAATGCATGTGTGGAATGTGATGGGAGAAACACTTGTGTGGTTTGTGCGTAGATTTCTGCATATTTGGAAGGTGATGGATTTGGCAATGCTGAGAGTGAAGATTGTGGCTGAAGCAGAACAGCACCAATGATCCTCTCGAATTGTTTGCCACCTCACATTTTAAAGCAGTCAACAATGGAGTTCATGCCTCTGCCTGAGAAACCAGATTTTGGATCTTTAAAAATGCAGGCACCATGGCCAGTCCAAGAGGTTGAACCCCATTTTTATTGGGAAGATTTTGTTGATAAAGGGGTCATCTTTGACCCGAGAGGAATTGAAAAGCGCTTCCCATTTGAAGAAGTCATCATGAATTTCGAGCGCTCACTTCCACATTTTTGCTGCAAACCGTGGGATCCAGGTGAAAGATCTCACATGGTTAGCATCCCTTGGTCCTTATACCACAGGTTATGGGATCCAGGTGGATGCTTCTTAATAAGTCAAGCTAGTGACGTTAAAGAAGCGCTTATTGGGAGGCAACCCAACTATTCTTAACCCTTCTCTTTAGTTAGTTTTTGTTTTTGATTTTCAACCTCTTGAATAATTTGAGAAGCTCAAGAGGAAAATAATAAATTGTCAATTGCCAAGTGTTTGCAGGGTAATAAAGAAGGAAGGGAGAGCAAGAAGACAAGGAGAAGAGCAAAAGGGGCAAAGAAAAGCAAAGTCAGCACCCGCTACCGCCTCGGTAAGCCGTTCCAATTTTTTGCTTTATTTTATTTTTCTTCTCCTCTCTCCAACTTGATTGTTTACATTGGGGACAATGTAAATCTTTAAGCTTGGGGTAGGGGTATTTTGCATATGTTCATATCTTGCATTGTAAATATTGCATTCATATAGGCTTAAGTTTGCATGATCGCATGATTCGGTTACCCCTGCTTAGATTGAGCTTATGATTGTGAGAGCTAAGTGCCAATTTTTCTGTGATAGTTAATTTTGGACCCTGATTTTCTATTCTTGTGATATGGCTTCATTAAATATGCTTGAGATGATCTTGGATAGTTGATGATTAGCATATGTTTCTTTAGACTTGTGTTCCTCACTGGTTTTTGAACTGATAAATGTGAGCTTTTGAGCCATTAGGGGGTACTTACTAACTCTGCCCCCGTTCTTTGTGTAGAGTGTGTTCCTCTTGGATTGTTTTTCTCTAGAACTTGACTTGAAACCATTTTGAAGCTTAAAATTTTTGAAAACATTTTTGAAAATGATTGAGGCAATAGGTATTTTTCCGGCCTTCTGAGCTTTGAATGATGAAATGCTACCCCTTAGTTGCCCAATTTTGAGCCTGAATGAATAAAATGCTTTTCTTGGTACCCTGAAAAATTTTGATAAATATATTTGATAAGGGACCTTCTAAAGTATTACAAAGGGTGAAAAAGGTAGTTGAAAAAGTTTGGGAAAAGAATCAGAGAAAAAAAAAAACAATTCTCTTGAGCTGAAAAATTTCCCCTTCTCCAAATAAAAGAAAAGAAAAGAAAAAAAGAAAAAAAAATAGAGAAGGGGATGAAAAAAAAAAGAAATGAGAAAAAAAAAAGAAAAGGAAAGAAAAGAAAGGTGGAAAAAATAAATTGAAAACCCAAGAAGGTATTTTAGAAGGTGTCTTGTGTTGAAATGTTTGATACTTGGTTTAGCCTTTTGAAATATCCCTTTCTTGTTATCCCCACCTAAAGATTAATCCCATGGCCACGTTACAACCAAATAAAGACCTCTTGATTCTTAAGTGTTTTCATAAATAAAGTGGAGATTTGGTTGATAGTCAAGCATATGGTAGGAATCATTCCTTGAGGAAAATGGAGCGAATTGTTATATATACTTGAACACTTGAGTGAGTGAGGCAAGAAAGAGAGCCAAGCAAATAAACAAGCTTGGGGTGAACTTCAAGTGAGCAAGAGTGCCCGAATCAGTGAGAATGTGAGTCTAGGAAACTTAAGCCCCTAATTGGACTTGAATTGATTGTCTCTTGCTGAAATAATTGAATGCCTGTTACTTGGATCATTTTACTCGGGTTCTTAGTTCACTATCATTGCTCTGATTATTTTCATCTTCTGGCCTTAGTGATTGCTTGAGGACAAGCAAAGTCTTAAGCTTGGGGTGATTTGATGAGTGTGATTTCGCCTTATTTTCCATGTACATTTCTGCATGCATTTGCATATAGTTAGGCCAATTTAGTGTTGATTTTGTATAGTTTTTCCTTTGGAACGGATGAGGTGGTTTCTGTGTGTTGTTTTGCAGGATTCAATGGAAAAATGCTCAGAATTAGCCTTGATGGATGCTTGGATGAAATAGAGCCTGAAAAGAGAAGAAATTGAGCCAAGCATAATTCTGGGGATTCGCCCCGCGAGCCTGGATTCGCCCCACGACCCTGAAAGATGACTGTTGGAGAAAATGCAAGCCTTTCTGGTTCGCCTCGCGAACCCATGTCTCGCCTCGCGAGTCTGGAAACAGAAGCCATCACGCCCAGGCCCTGATGCTCCTCACGGGCGTATTGAAGAAAAAACCTTTCGGTCTCGCGTCGCGAAGAAACTCTCGCCTCGCGAGAGATCAATTCTCTGAAGCAGATTTTTAATATTCGCCTCGTGAGACATGTCTCGCCTCGCGAATGCGCGCAGCACTGACTGGTATAAGTTGCTGTTTTAGGGCAGAAAAGAGGGAGCTTTTGGTGGGGAGAGCTCTTGGGGACTTGGAGGTTGCAGCTGAGCTAGGGTTTCAACCCTAGAGGGGAGTTGCTGAGAGGGGTTGCTGTGAAGAAGAAGGAAAGCTCCCATGGAGTCTCTCCTCTCCTTTTCTCCTATTTCCCTGGTTTGGTTTTCTGTAAATATGAGTAACTGATCCCCCATTGTTGGGGGTTAGATGTAGCTTTTCTGAACTTGTTTGTATTTGATTTGGTGTTTTAATGCAAGTCTCTATTTCTTTATGAGTATGTGATTATGTGCTTAATGCTTTCCTTGGATTAGCTACCCATAGGAATGATATGTTGCTTTGATAGATGACTGGAAGGTTGGTGTTAAGGCATGCTCATGAATCATATGCCAAGTAGTTCAAGAATCTAGACATAGGTGTTGAATGCTTGCAATCTTATAAGTCTTGACTTAATGCAAAATCTCAGGTTATTCCACCTAAGGAATTAGGGTTTAATTTGGGGTTTTAGGCTCAATGCACCTAAGACATTAGGCTTGAGTATTTTAGAAAAGGCTTGATTGTCATAATTGAAGTAGTGCTTGTGTTGATAATCATTTCATTGCAATTAAGGGAGGATTAGTGTAGTCTAACCCTAACAATCTTAGCCACATCTCTGTTTGCATACCAAGTGTTCGATAAAATTCCCAAAAGACCAAAAACATTTTATTTCTTTATTTTCTGTTTAATCTCTCATACTTTAGTTTAGTCTAGATAGTTGTTGAGTTTGCGAATTGGTAATTGACATCCGATCCCTGTGGATACGATAACCGGTCTCACCACCGTATTACTTGATTGCGACGAGGTGCACTTGCCTTTATATCTTAAAATCACGCATCATTCCTAAACTGATCTGACCTTACTTTTCTTGAGAACTTGGCATCACTCATAATGCTTGGAAAGCCTTAAAGGTTATTCTTTTGATCTCTACCTTGATTTCATCTACTGTTTGTTTGAAAGTTTTGCTTTTTATTTGCAGCGGGTATGGAGTAGCTGCGATGACATTAACTGCAGTAATAAAAGCACATGATGGCCGTGGTCCAAGTACAATGCTTACGAGTAGTATGTCTTTTTTTTTTTGCAATATAAAGTTTTTTAATGCTATCTTGCATTGGATTTCTCTAATTGCATCTTACATGGCTGTGCTGTTCAACAAGACCTCATTTTTGCTTTCTGTGCATTGCAAGATAGAAAGTTCTGAGAAATTTAGACACACACACAGGCACACAAAAGCAATTTAGTAGCTTTACAGTGGTTTGTTAGATAGGTAGCCTTATTGCTTGGTTTAGATGATATATAGAAGAATAGGATGATAGGGAAAGCATATGAGGGTTCAAACAACCCCTCCCTTGGTTCATGTCAGGTAAATCAATTATTATGAAATTAAAGAGATAGTGCTGCATCATAAATCCTTGCCTTCTGTTACATATAGCTCAGTAATATGCATTTAGAGGCTGATGGGGGTGATATCCAGTTAGCACTAGCTGAGTGGACAGGGCTTAGGACTGTGCCTAACGTGTTTATTGGAGGAAAGCACATTGGTGGTTGTGACAGTAAGGCCACCCTCCCTTTTGCTTCCTTTCTATTCAGTCCCTATCTGCTTTATCTTCCATGACTATTGAGGGGAAGGCCAAATAAATTGTTATTTTTCTATCTTCATTTTTGGTCTTTTTAACATTTTATCACTTGGGTCTTGCTGACTGTTTTGGAGAAACACCAGCAGTCAACTGATTCCCCTTCTCAATGATGCTGGAGCCATCGCCAATAACTCTGCTCAGCTCTGAATAACCACAGAATATTGTTAAATCAGTTAAATGATATGAAATAAGGAGAAATTGTATTATAAAACTGTTTGGTTGTAAAATAGTTCAGATATACAGATACTTATAAATTAATATCTGTATTTACATCTTGTAATTTTATTCCTTTCAATTAGAGTTTCCCTAGAAGTTCTGTAGAATCTTCAAATGCTTAGAATGCACGGATGATGATGATGATTTCAGTTTAATGATCATTGTTAATATTATCAATGAGTATGAATTGTCAAAGTAGCTTGTTATATATGCATATGGATTGTGCTTCATTTGTTAATACAAATGCTATCTAAAGTCTGCCTTTAGATAGCATTTGTTAAAACAAACGCTATCTAAAGGCTGACTTTAGATAGCATTTGTATTAACAAATGCTATCTAAAGTCAGACTTTAGATAGCGGTTCCGTGTACAACCTCTATCTAAAGGCTGACTTTAGATAGCATTTGTATTAACAAATGCTATCTAAAAGCAGACTTTAGATAGCGGTTCCGTGTACAAACGCTATCTAAAGGCAGACTTTAGATAGCGTTTGTACACGGAAACGCTATCTAAGGTCACCTTTTAATAGCATTTATTAAATGCTATCTTTGCTAACGACTTTTAATAGCGGTGGCATAGATAACGGTTACAAACGCTATTAAAAGGCATCCGGAAACGCTATCTAAAGTCATTTCTGTTGTAGTGAGGCCCTTCCATTTAACAGATTAAAATATTTGAAGATTCAACAAGTAGGATAAGATAAGAGAGAAATGGAACTAGAGGTACCCAGCAACTTGACCTTCACGAACTTAAGATGCTAGGTTGTTTTTATCCTTTGTGATAAGATCTTAATTTCTTCCCATGTTTAATATATTTTACAGAATGAAGAAATTAGGGGTCCAACAGCATGCGTCCTGTGGGAAAATGTTATAGAGCAAATAATGAAATAAAATGGTGGATAACTCCCTTATTTGGTGTAGTCCAAGCTTTAAGAAGCATAATTGGTGTAGTCTATGGCTCCATGCTTTAGGAAGCAAGCTAGAAATAAATGTTCACCAAGAAGCCTCGAGAGCAAGAGTTATAACTGCTGCATTGTTCAACCATGAGTTTGTGACCTCATCATCCTAAAGATGATATTAGATCTTGTTACTTGTTAAACTCCAATGAACATGCAGTACAACAATTAGAGAGACGACGATCACATCATGTATGCAGAGAACCCCAGCTCCATTTGATCAATGCACAAATGATACAATAAGAGTAAAAAGAAAATATCTTTCCTTTCAATTGGGATTATCTGTTATATAATACTTGTTATTCTAAACAAAATTATAACAAGTGGAAACGATGAAAGCAAAATCCAAGACGTGGGGTCCTTTATAAAGGTAATGACAATTGCAGATTATAAGGTTATTTTGATACAAACCGAACTCGGTGTCCTGTTGATTGGAAATTAACTTCTAGGTATTGATTGATTCTTGGAGGAAATTTGATCCCATGGAAGATAAATAAACAAAAGGTGGTAGGACGATCAAGTGTAGAGTTTGATTATCTAGTGATGGCTCAATCTTACAGTGAATTAAGATTTTCTCTCATTTCACAAAAGCTAGAGCATTGACTGCTGAGGACACAACTTTATGCCAATGGATTTTGGCATATCATTATTTGTTAGATATACAATCTAGTTTTATTTCTTATCTGAGCACGCGACGTTGATGAACAAGCATTATGTAAAACATATAAGGTTTAGTACAAGATAGGAGACACTTTCAACAGTGTATTTAATTTTAGCATTCAAGTTTCTCTTACTAACTTGAGCACATTCTGATAGATTGTACTAATGTCAGAGATTGAATCCTCACAGTTCAGTGGGGATGCCTTAGAGATGAGAGGAGAATTGGGTTTTTAACTTTTCTACTGAGCATTTTCATTCATACCTTGGCAATATACAAGCCATTTACAAAAGATGCATTTTTCCTAAATAAAAGGATCAGGTGACACCTGTCCAAGTAAATCCTAACAGAAATGCCATTACATAAAAGGGAAATATGCTTGTTCTAGAATATTCTACGACTGGATCAACATTTAAATAAAATCTTGATATTTGTTGGGTTTTAGAAGGTTTCGTTTGGGTGTTGGAGTTGCTGCAAGCCCAATTGCACTGCTGCCTGCTTCTTTTAGGCCACAAGGTATAACATTACCACCCGGTCCAGGACAGATCTTGTCCTCAAGATCTAAGCTTGAATTTTGTCTGAGAAAAGAAGCTTCCAGTTCCCACGTGGCTTCTTCAATGTCATATCCCTCCCAACGCACCAAAATCTCAGTCGTAACCTGATGAGTGTGATTTCACCTCATATTTCATTGATATTTTGCATGCATTTTCATATAGTTTAGGCATTTTTAATTTTATTTTGGTTAGTTTTTACCTTGGAACAGATAAGGCGGTTTGGTGGTGTTGTTGTGAAGGAATTAAGGATTAAAATGATCAAGATTAACCATGATGAAGATTGTATGAAGATGGGGCTTGAAAAGTGAAGAAAATGAGCCAAACTCCATCACTGCCTAGCCGTGATGACCATCACAACCATGATCAAGCAAAGCTGAAAAGAAAGAATGGAAAAGTCAGAACTGGTCACGGCCAGCCCGTGATATCCATCACCGACGTGACATGTCAGCTGAACCAGACCCTCACAGGCAGAACTGATCACGGTCAAGCCGTGATGGTGGTCACGGCCGTGACAGACCAACCAGTAGAGCACCTTCCAAGGCAGAACCCGTCACGGTCTGGCTGTGATGGCCATCACGGCCGTGACGTGCAATATTTGGATCTGAAGTAACTTATTTGATCTGAATTTGTGTTTGATTGGGATTCAAATTACCTTAATCTATAAATAAGGAAATTAGGCAGAGACTAGGAGGACTTTTGGGCTGCTACCCTTAGGCATAGATTTAGGATCTCTCTCTTCTTCTTCTTCTCTTCTCTTAGGTTTTGATTTCATGTTGTTGTTAATCGAGCTTGTCATCACCATGGCAATGCTTGAGTAGTTGCTTTATTTTTAGGGATTAGGGCTATGCCCAAGATCTGATTTATGTTATGAATTGATGTTTTACCTTTGTTAATTTCGATTTTGCTTTAGATCTGATTTCTATTGTTTTAATTACTCGTAAATTCGATGACCACTTATTTGCGTGTCGTAGATACTCTAAGGAGGAACCTAGTGGTGAACTTAGGTATCGGATCTATAGAATCAGACTTAGGACTTAAATCACGAGAGTTAGAAGCGGTCCTTCGAGGATTAACGAATTGTCACAAAACTTAAAGGGTTCGATCTAAATTCAACTATCACGAGAGTAGGGGTTGGTTTAATTGGGCACGGTTTTTGTAACCCGAGAGGGAGCATTAACTTATTTAGGATAAATTCGCCTTCAAAGCAATTTAGATAATTAACAAGGGGTAGTCAATTTAGTAACATAAACAATCTTGTTGGTAACCCAATTCCTAGGAATTCCTTTTGAATTTGACAACCCCCAATTTGAATTGCTTTCATGTTTTGTTTGATTGCGATATTAAATTTGATTGTTACTTGATTCTTATTACAAAAATCAAAACCTATTCAAAATCTCCTTTTTTTATACAATACAGTCTTATCAATTTAATAATTAGTTGTGGTTTGAGATCACGGTCCCTGTGGGATCGATCTTTTTATTACTTGGCGATGAATCCTGTACATGCACTTGTCGGAATTCACGTCCATCATAACCCCATCACTCGAAGGAACTTGGTGATGCTGCAGGATGGCTACCGTAGTTAGGTACGCAGTAGTGGAGCTTGTGTGGGGAGGTAGAAGCAACACTTGTGAACTCGGGTGGCCATGGCAGGGCTTGAGGAATGCGATGTTGAAGATGGGGTGGATCCGTACATTCAACAGGAGCTCTAATTCATATGACACACAACCGATTCCACGGAGGATACGAAAGGGACCATAAAATCGCATTGCAAGCTTCGGAGATTGGCGACCCCAGACTGAAGTTTGTCGGTAGGGTTGCAACTTCAGGTACACCCATTTCCCCACCTCAAACTTTTTCTCTGTGCGGTGATTGTTAGCTTGTTGAATCATTCTATTCCTTGCCCTTGCTAGGTTGAATTTGAGGGTTTTCAATATCTAGGACCGTTCTGTTAAGGAGGAATCCAGGGAGGCAACCTTTGAACTTCCCGGCTAATATGGGGGAAACGATGGTGGTGACCGGCTGTAGAGGTCCTCAAACGGTGTCATGCCAATTGCCGAGTGGTAGGACGTATTGTACCAGAACTCTGCAAGTGGCAGGAACTCGGTCCACCGGTGAGGCTCGTCACTAGCAAAGCATTCGAGGTACGTCTCGAGGCAGCGGTCGAGAACCTTCGTTTGGCCATCTGTCTGGGGGTGGTAGGAACTGCTATAGGCCAGTGTGGTGCAGAGGAGCTTGAACAGTCCTTGCCAAAATTTGCTGATGAAGATGTGGTCCCGGTCACTAACAGTAAGTGCAAAATCTGTTCAACATGTGCAAGTGTGCAGTCCAAGTGGGGCTATTGATGAGAAAATCATATAATAAAAAAAAGAACAAACTTATGGAGGTAGGGTCGTAAGAGATCATTCATGACCGATTGAAAGGTAGAGGGGGTATTAGTTAATCCGAACGGCATGACCAAGAACTCATAGTGGTCATCACAAGTGCGGAAACCCATCTTAGGAATGTCTTCCGGAACCAAATGAATTTGATGGTAACCGGAATGAAGGTCTAGTTTAGAGAAATAGTTTGCCCCATGGAGTTCATCTAGTAACTCATCAATGGTGGGGATAGGGAACCGTTCTCTGACAGTGATCGCATTTAAAGGACGGTAATCAATACAAAATCTCCATGACCCATCTTTCTTTTTTACTAAGAGGACCGGTGAGGAATAGGGGCTAGTGCTTCGTCTAATGATGCCTTCTTGTAACATTTCCCCAATGAGAGTGGCCATAGTATCCTTTTGAAAGTGAGGGTATCGATAGGGCTTAATGTTAACGGGTGGGGCATTGGGTTTAAGGAGGATATAAAGATTGTGTGGCCGATTGGGGGAAAGGCCATGGGGGACAGCAAAAATAGGGGCATATGTATGTAGAAGGGAGGCCAAATCAGGGGGTAGAGAGGCTATACAGGTCAGTTCTTCAAGTGTGAGGAGGGATGGGTGAGTGGGTAAGGTTTCAATTTGGTATATGTAACACCCCGATTTTTCCGCATTCTAAGATCAGTATAAATATAAATTAATGTTTATATTTTTATCTGAAACTTCGAAAATGATTTTGGGAAAACCAAAGTCATATTCATATTATACTTATTTTTATAAGTATACGGTTAAATTTTTGGTTGAAAATTCAGACAGAATCCGGTCGGTGTTTTCACTAAGAGTATGATTTTACTGATCAGAAAATCTAATTTTGACCCGAGAACAAAATGAATAGATTTCATATCTCATTTCCAACGATATAGGTTATTTTGAAAATTTTCAAAATAAATAGGTTATTATACGTGATTCCGGCGTAAAACCCTAAATGGGGTAATCGACGGAGTCAAGAACGGACGTGCAGAGTCAAAAACCGACTTCGGATGCTGAGATATCTTGCCACTTGGGGTTGTGAGTCATAGGAATGACTCACCTAGCAATTAATGAAGGTAATGATGAGTTTAGTGTAAAAAGACCAAAATACCCATAACTTAACCTATCCTAGTTAATTTATAACCATGGTTAATGCATCTTCATCTTGTTTTTGTGGTGGAGAATTAGCCACATCTTCAACAAATTTCCACCACAAGTTTTTCATGATTACCTTAGGCAAAATTACCAAATTGTCCTTAAGTTGTCATTCAATCACAAAAAATGTCATTGTGTAATATTACAACTTTGTCCCTAAAAATTTATGATTTGGACCCATTTACCCCCTTAATTCCACGGCTCAAACCCCATTTGTGAGCCATCTCATTACTATAAAAGCCATGCTTCATCATCTTCATCAAGTTTACTTTCATATCTCTTAAAAACTCTTAAGTTCCATAGTCTTGATTTGTGAAGAAAGTACTTGATTCCTTGCTCATTTTTCATTTCTAAGAGGTGTACCATGCTTCTCTCACTTATTCATCATCACGTTCTTGAGTTATTTTTGTGATTTGAAGCCTTGATCATCCTTTTCAATTTATAGATCTAGAAAGTTTGAAATTCCCTAGAAAATCATAGAAAAATCCTAAAAATATGAAACCAATTTCTATGAGTTAGTTATCATCTCTATAATCATAATCCAAGAGATTGATGCAAAAAACAATTTCCTTCCCATTTATCTTGTCAAGGCCGAAACCTATATATGTGGGTGCAGGAAACTTTTGTTCATTTTCTTTGAAAATAATCATGGATTCAATCTTTCTATTGAGTTTGTATGTTGAATCCAAGTTGTTGTCTTCAACTAAAATCCCTAGCTCATATTTTCATTCATGGACGAAATTGAGTATTGGATGGATTGGAATATTTGGTTTCAATTCTTTGTGATTAATCATTAATCCTATGTCTTAAGTACTTAAGGATCACTAATCCAAAGACTTAAGAATTTTAGAAATTTTTAGACACAAAACCTCATCATGGCCGTGACCTATCCTTAGTGTATAGGTGATTGTATTTGTTTGATTTTGATTGGTTGGTTGTGGTTTGTTGAAGGATAAAAGTCTTGTACCGTGTACGTGCGTTGACGGTTTCCGGATTCGCGACAAGGTTTTTCATCAAAAACTAAGTTCTTTAAGAGGTAAGAGGGGATTGCCTGAGGGATTTTTCCAATGGCTACGTGCTATCAAGTTGTTGGTCTGTATGATTTATCTGTGGTTGTGGTGTTTGGTTTATGGTTGTGGTGCTTGATTAAAGTTTTGTTATTTATCTGTGTTTGTTTATCTTTATTTAATTATTTGTTTGCAGTAGTATATTATAGTGTTTTGATGCATGATCTGCCTGGGTTAATTGCTATAAAATTGTTTTTGATTGTTGTTTGAGAAGCCTGTGACAGTGGTCAGTGTCCAATCAATTAACCACATAAAAGCTTTAAGAAGCTTTATATATTATATGCCATGTTTAACGGTGAAATATTGGAATATAATATTGATGGAAAATTTTATTTGGGAAAAATAAGGAATGTTGAAAAATATCATTATTTTAAGGATTTATTAGTGTAAAAGTAAACTATGAGTTATTGTAAGGACGTAACCGTGAAATTATTTTTTGTATTGCTAATTTTTACGTAAGAAATTCTGTAATATTATAAAATGTTATTTTATGAAAATAATCTTCGAAAATAACTTAATTATGATTTTAGAAAATTATTTTTGTGGAAAAAGCTAAGAATTGGCTTAAATGAAGTTAAAAAGGCTAAACGACGGTAATTTGGAAAAGTGTTGGCGGCAAGTATTTCTATAGTGGTAGTACATATTTTAAACAAGTTTGAGCCTTAAGTGACTATCTTTTCTGAAAACTAAATTTTTAGTAACCGATGATTTTGTGAAAGAATTTCCCATCTGAAATGATCTTCCGAAATCAAGTTTTATCAACTGTGTTAAAAGTGATATGGAACTTAGTAACCGAGACGTCGAGGTGCTAAGGTTCTTACAGTGTTGTAGACGTGGTGTCTACTGTATTAAAATATTTGAGATGTTTTCTACTATCACGAACCTATTTGGCGCATCGGTCTAGGGGTTTCGTGATTGAGCACTCGGACTTTGAGGACCTGTGTTATTAATGAAAGTTTTAAGATGTTTAAAACTATGTTTGGTTGTAAGCCATCTCATTACTATAAAAGCCATGCTTCATCATCTTCATCAAGTTTACTTTCATATCTCTTAAAAACTCTTAAGTTCCATAGTCTTGATTTGTGAAGAAAGTACTTGATTCCTTGCTCATTTTTCATTTCTAAGAGGTGTACCATGCTTCTCTCACTTATTCATCATCACGTTCTTCAGTTATTTTTGTGATTTGAAGCCTTGATCATCCTTTTCAATTTATAGATCTAGAAAGTTTGAAATTCCCTAGAAAATCATAGAAAAATCCTAAAAATATGAAACCAATTTCTATGAGTTAGTTATCATCTCTATAATCATAATCCAAGAGATTGATGCAAAAAAAAATTTCCTTCCCATTTATCTTGTCAAGGCCGAAACCTATATATGTGGGTGCAGGAAACTTTTGTTCATTTTCTTTGAAAATAATCATGGATTCAATCTTTCTATTGAGTTTGTATGTTGAATCCAAGTTGTTGTCTTCAACTAAAATCCCTAGCTCATATTTTCATTCATGGACGAAATTGAGTATTGGATGGATTGGAATATTTGGTTTCAATTCTTTGTGATTAATCATTAATCCTATGTCTTAAGTACTTAAGGATCACTAATCCAAAGACTTAAGAATTTTAGAAATTTTTAGACACAAAACCTCATCATGGCCGTGACCTATCCTTAGTGTATAGGTGATTGTATTTGTTTGATTTTGATTGGTTGGTTGTGGTTTGTTGAAGGATAAAAGTCTTGTACCGTGTACGTGCGTTGACGGTTTCCGGATTCGCGACAAGGTTTTTCATCAAAAACTAAGTTCTTTAAGAGGTAAGAGGGGATTGCCTGAGGGATTTTTCCAATGGCTACGTGCTATCAAGTTGTTGGTCTGTATGATTTATCTGTGGTTGTGGTGTTTGGTTTATGGTTGTGGTGCTTGATTAAAGTTTGTTATTTATCTGTGTTTGTTTATCTTTATTTAATTATTTGTTTGCAGTAGTATATTATAGTGTTTTGATGCATGATCTGCCTGGGTTAATTGCTATAAAATTGTTGTTGATTGTTGTTTGAGAAGCTTGATGATGGTCAGTGTCCAATCAATTAACCACATAAAAGCTTTAAGAAGCTTTATATATTATATGCCATGTTTAACGGTGAAATATTGGAATATAATATTGATGGAAAATTTTATTTTGGAAAAATAAGGAATGTTGAAAAATATCATTATTTTAAGGATTTATTAGTGTAAAAGTAAACTATGAGTTATTGTAAGGACGTAACCGTGAAATTATTTTTGTACTGCTAATTTTTACGTAAGAAATTCTGTAATATTATAAAATGTTATTTTATGAAAATAATCTTCGAAAATAACTTAATTATGATTTTAGAAAATTATTTTTGTGGAAAAAGCTAAGAATTGGCTTAAATGACGTTAAAAAGGCTAAACGACGGTAATTTGGAAAAGTGTTGGCGGCAAGTATTTCTATAGTGGTAGTACATATTTTAAACAAGTTTGAGCCTTAAGTGACTATCTTTTCTGAAAACTAAATTTTTAGTAACCGATGATTTTGTGAAAGAATTTCCCATCTGAAATGATCTTTCGAAATCAAGTTTTATCAACTGTGTTAAAAGTGATATGGAACTTAGTAACTCGAGACGTCGGGGTGCTAAGGTTCTTACAGTGTTGTAGACGTGGTGTCTACTGTATTAAAATATTTGAGATGTTTTCTACTATCACGAACCTACGACTGGCGCATCGGTCTAGGGGTTTCGTGATTGAGCACTCGGACTTTGAGGACCTGTGTTATTAATGAAAGTTTTAAGATGTTTAAAACTATGTTTGGTTGTAAGCCATCTCATTACTATAAAAGCCATGCTTCATCATCTTCATCAAGTTTACTTTCATATCTCTTAAAAACTCTTAAGTTCCATAGTCTTGATTTGTGAAGAAATTACTTGATTCCTTGCTCATTTTTCATTTCTAAGAGGTGTACCATGCTTCTCTCACTTATTCATCATCATGTTCTTCAGTTATTTTTGTGATTTGAAGCCTTGATCATCCTTTTCAATTTATAGATCTAGAAAGTTTGAAATTCTCTAGAAAATCATAGAAAAATCCTAAAAATATGAAACCAATTTCTATGAGTTAGTTATCATCTCTATAATCATAATCCAAGAGATTGATGCTAAAACAATTTCCTTCCCATTTATCTTGTCAAGGCCGAAACCTATATATGTGGGTGCAGGAAACTTTTGTTCATTTTCTTTGAAAATAATCATGGATTCAATCTTTCTATTGAGTTTGTATGTTGAATCCAAGTTGTTGTCTTCAACTAAAATCCCTAGCTCATATTTTCATTCAGGGACGAAATTGAGTATTGGATGGATTGGAATATTTGGTTTCAATTCTTTGTGATTAATCATTAATCCTATGTCTTAAGTACTTAAGGATCACTAATCCAAAGACTTAAGAATTTTAGAAATTTTTAGACACAAAACCTCATCATGGCCGTGACCTATCCTTAGTGTATAGGTGATTGTATTTGTTTGATTTTGATTGGTTGGTTGTGGTTTGTTGAAGGATAAAAGTCTTGTACCGTGTACGTGCGTTGACGGTTTTCGGATTCGCGACAAGGTTTTTCATCAAAAACTAAGTTCTTCGAGAGGTAAGAGGGGATTGCCTGAGGGATTTTTCCAATGGCTACGTGCTATCAAGTTGTTGGTCAGTATGATTTATCTGTGGTTGTGGTGTTTGGTTTATGGTTGTGGTGCTTGATTAAAGTTTTGTTATTTATCTGTGTTTGTTTATCTTTATTTAATTATTTGTTTGCAGTAGTATATTATAGTGTTTTGATGCATGATCTGCCTGGGTTAATTGCTATAAAATTGTTTTTGATTGTTGTTTGAGAAGCCTGTGAGTGGTCAGTGTCCAATCAATTAACCACATAAAAGCTTTAAGAAGCTTTATATATTATATGCCATGTTTAACGGTGAAATATTGGAATATAATATTGATGGAAAATTTTATTTGGGAAAAATAAGGAATGTTGAAAAATATCATTATTTTAAGGATTTATTAGTGTAAAAGTAAACTATGAGTTATTGTAAGGACGTAACCGTGAAATTATTTTTGTCTTGCTAATTTTTACGTAAGAAATTCTGTAATATTATAAAATGTTATTTTATGAAAATAATCTTCGAAAATAACTTAATTATGATTTTAGAAAATTATTTTTGTGGAAAAAGCTAAGAATTGGCTTAAATGACGTTAAAAAGGCTAAACGACGGTAATTTGGAAAAGTGTTGGCGGCAAGTATTTCTATAGTGGTAGTACATATTTTAAACAAGTTTGAGCCTTAAGTGACTATCTTTTCTGAAAACTAAATTTTTAGTAACCGATGATTTTGTGAAAGAATTTCCCATCTGAAATGATCTTCCGAAATCAAGTTTTATCAACTGTGTTAAAAGTGATATGGAACTTAGTAACCGAGACGTCGGGGTGCTAAGGTTCTTACAGTGTTGTAGACGTGGTGTCTACTGTATTAAAATATTTGAGATGTTTTCTACTATCACGAACCTACGACTGGCGCATCGGTCTAGGGGTTTCGTGATTGAGCACTCGGACTTTGAGGACCTGTGTTATTAATGAAAGTTTTAAGATGTTTAAAACTATGTTTGGTTGTAAGCCATCTCATTACTATAAAAGCCATGCTTCATCATCTTCATCAAGTTTACTTTCATATCTCTTAAAAACTCTTAAGTTCCATAGTCTTGATTTGTGAAGAAATTACTTGATTCCTTGCTCATTTTTCATTTCTAAGAGGTGTACCATGCTTCTCTCACTTATTCATCATCATGTTCTTCAGTTATTTTTGTGATTTGAAGCCTTGATCATCCTTTTCAATTTATAGATCTAGAAAGTTTGAAATTCTCTAGAAAATCATAGAAAAATCCTAAAAATATGAAACCAATTTCTATGAGTTAGTTATCATCTCTATAATCATAATCCAAGAGATTGATGCTAAAAAAATTTCCTTCCCATTTATCTTGTCAAGGCCGAAACCTATATATGTGGGTGCAGGAAACTTTTGTTCATTTTCTTTGAAAATAATCATGGATTCAATCTTTCTATTGAGTTTGTATGTTGAATCCAAGTTGTTGTCTTCAAATAAAATCCCTAGCTCATATTTTCATTCAGGGACGAAATTGAGTATTGGATGGATTGGAATATTTGGTTTCAATTCTTTGTGATTAATCATTAATCCTATGTCTTAAGTACTTAAGGATCACTAATCCAAAGACTTAAGAATTTTAGAAATTTTTAGACACAAAACCTCATCATGGCCGTGACCTATCCTTAGTGTATAGGTGATTGTATTTGTTTGATTTTGATTGGTTGGTTGTGGTTTGTTGAAGGATAAAAGTCTTGTACCGTGTACGTGCGTTGACGGTTTCCGGATTCGCGACAAGGTTTTTCATCAAAAACTAAGTTCTTCGAGAGGTAAGAGGGGATTGCCTGAGGGATTTTTCCAATGGCTACGTGCTATCAAGTTGTTGGTCTGTATGATTTATCTGTGGTTGTGGTGTTTGGTTTATGGTTGTGGTGCTTG
The DNA here is from genome assembly GCA_030762895.1 of Sophora flavescens. Lineage (NCBI taxonomy): Eukaryota > Viridiplantae > Streptophyta > Magnoliopsida > Fabales > Fabaceae > Sophora > Sophora flavescens. The sequence continues at coordinate 143,272,886 of CM061068.1, read as the reverse complement.
ATTAAAGTTTTGTTATTTATCTGTGTTTGTTTATCTTTATTTAATTATTTGTTTGCAGTAGTATATTATAGTGTTTTGATGCATGATCTGCCTGGGTTAATTGCTATAAAATTGTTGTTGATTGTTGTTTGAGAAGCCTGACAGTGGTCAGTGTCCAATCAATTAACCACATAAAAGCTTTAAGAAGCTTTATATATTATATGCCATGTTTAACGGTGAAATATTGGAATATAATATTGATGGAAAATTTTATTTGGGAAAAATAAGGAATGTTGAAAAATATCATTATTTTAAGGATTTATTAGTGTAAAAGTAAACTATGAGTTATTGTAAGGACGTAACCGTGAAATTATTTTTGTACTGCTAATTTTTACGTAAGAAATTCTGTAATATTATAAAATGTTATTTTATGAAAATAATCTTCGAAAATAACTTAATTATGATTTTAGAAAATTATTTTTGTGGAAAAAGCTAAGAATTGGCTTAAATGACGTTAAAAAGGCTAAACGACGGTAATTTGGAAAAGTGTTGGCGGCAAGTATTTCTATAGTGGTAGTACGTATTTTAAACAAGTTTGAGCCTTAAGTGACTATCTTTTCTGAAAACTAAATTTTTAGTAACCGATGATTTTGTGAAACAATTTCCCATCTGAAATGATCTTCCGAAATCAACTTTTATCAACTGTGTTAAAAGTGATATGGAACTTAGTAACCGAGACGTCGGGGTGCTAAGGTTCTTACAGTGTTGTAGACGTGGTGTCTACTATATTAAAATATTTGAGATGTTTTCTACTATCACGAACCTACGACTGGCGCATCGGTCTAGGGGTTTCGTGATTGAGCACTCGGACTTTGAGGACCTGTGTTATTAATGAAAGTTTTAAGATGTTTAAAACTATGTTTGGTTGTAAGCCATCTCATTACTATAAAAGCCATGCTTCATCATCTTCATCAAGTTTACTTTCATATCTCTTAAAAACTCTTAAGTTCCATAGTCTTGATTTGTGAAGAAATTACTTGATTCCTTGCTCATTTTTCATTTCTAAGAGGTGTACCATGCTTCTCTCACTTATTCATCATCATGTTCTTCAGTTATTTTTGTGATTTGAAGCCTTGATCATCCTTTTCAATTTATAGATCTAGAAAGTTTGAAATTCTCTAGAAAATCATAGAAAAATCCTAAAAATATGAAACCAATTTCTATGAGTTAGTTATCATCTCTATAATCATAATCCAAGAGATTGATGCTAAAAAAAATTTCCTTCCCATTTATCTTGTCAAGGCCGAAACCTATATATGTGGGTGCAGGAAACTTTTGTTCATTTTCTTTGAAAATAATCATGGATTCAATCTTTCTATTGAGTTTGTATGTTGAATCCAAGTTGTTGTCTTCAACTAAAATCCCTAGCTCATATTTTCATTCATGGACGAAATTGAGTATTGGATGGATTGGAATATTTGGTTTCAATTCTTTGTGATTAATCATTAATCCTATGTCTTAAGTACTTAAGGATCACTAATCCAAAGACTTAAGAATTTTAGAAATTTTTAGACACAAAACCTCATCATGGCCGTGACCTATCCTTAGTGTATAGGTGATTGTATTTGTTTGATTTTGATTGGTTGGTTGTGGTTTGTTGAAGGATAAAAGTCTTGTACCGTGTACGTGCGTTGACTGTTTCAGGATTAGCGACAAGGTTTTTCATCAAAAACTAAGTTCTTCGAGAGGTAAGAGGGGATTGCCTGAGGGATTTTTCCAATGGCTACGTGCTATCAAGTTGTTGGTCTGTATGATTTATCTGTGGTTGTGGTGTTTGGTTTATGGTTGTGGTGCTTGATTAAAGTTTTGTTATTTATCTGTGTTTGTTTATCTTTATTTAATTATTTGTTTGCAGTAGTATATTATAGTGTTTTGATGCATGATCTGCCTGGGTTAATTGCTATAAAATTGTTGTTGATTGTTGTTTGAGAAGCCTGACAGTGGTCAGTGTCCAATCAATTAACCACATAAAAGCTTTAAGAAGCTTTATATATTATATGCCATGTTTAACGGTGAAATATTGGAATATAATATTGATGGAAAATTTTATTTGGGAAAAATAAGGAATGTTGAAAAATATCATTATTTTAAGGATTTATTAGTGTAAAAGTAAACTATGAGTTATTGTAAGGACGTAACCGTGAAATTATTTTTGTACTGCTAATTTTTACGTAAGAAATTCTGTAATATTATAAAATGTTATTTTATGAAAATAATCTTCGAAAATAACTTAATTATGATTTTAGAAAATTATTTTTGTGGAAAAAGCTAAGAATTGGCTTAAATGACGTTAAAAAGGCTAAACGACGGTAATTTGGAAAAGTGTTGGCGGCAAGTATTTCTATAGTGGTAGTACGTATTTTAAACAAGTTTGAGCCTTAAGTGACTATCTTTTCTGAAAACTAAATTTTTAGTAACCGATGATTTTGTGAAAGAATTTCCCATCTGAAATGATCTTCCGAAATCAAGTTTTATCAATTGTGTTAAAAGTGATATGGAACTTAGTAACCGAGACGTCGGGGTGCTAAGGTTCTTACAGTGTTGTAGACGTGGTGTCTACTGTATTAAAATATTTGAGATGTTTTCTACTATCACGAACCTACGACTGGAGCATCGGTCTAGGGGTTTCGTGATTGAGCACTCGGACTTTGAGGACCTGTGTTATTAATGAAAGTTTTAAGATGTTTAAAACTATGTTTGGTTGTAAGCCATCTCATTACTATAAAAGCCATGCTTCATCATCTTCATCAAGTTTACTTTCATATCTCTTAAAAACTCTTAAGTTCCATAGTCTTGATTTGTGAAGAAATTACTTGATTCCTTGCTCATTTTTCATTTCTAAGAGGTGTACCATGCTTCTCTCACTTATTCATCATCATGTTCTTCAGTTATTTTTGTGATTTGAAGCCTTGATCATCCTTTTCAATTTATAGATCTAGAAAGTTTGAAATTCTCTAGAAAATCATAGAAAAATCCTAAAAATATGAAACCAATTTCTATGAGTTAGTTATCATCTCTATAATCATAATCCAAGAGATTGATGCTAAAAAAAATTTCCTTCCCATTTATCTTGTCAAGGCCGAAACCTATATATGTGGGTGCAGGAAACTTTTGTTCATTTTCTTTGAAAATAATCATGGATTCAATCTTTCTATTGAGTTTGTATGTTGAATCCAAGTTGTTGTCTTCAACTAAAATCCCTAGCTCATATTTTCATTCATGGACGAAATTGAGTATTGGATGGATTGGAATATTTGGTTTCAATTCTTTGTGATTAATCATTAATCCTATGTCTTAAGTACTTAAGGATCACTAATCCAAAGACTTAAGAATTTTAGAAATTTTTAGACACAAAACCTCATCATGGCCGTGACCTATCCTTAGTGTATAGGTGATTGTATTTGTTTGATTTTGATTGGTTGGTTGTGGTTTGTTGAAGGATAAAAGTCTTGTACCGTGTACGTGCGTTGACGGTTTCCGGATTCGCGACAAGGTTTTTCATCAAAAACTAAGTTCTTCGAGAGGTAAGAGGGGATTGCCTGAGGGATTTTTCCAATGGCTACGTGCTATCAAGTTGTTGGTCTGTATGATTTATCTGTGGTTGTGGTGTTTGGTTTATGGTTGTGGTGCTTGATTAAAGTTTTGTTATTTATCTGTGTTTGTTTATCTTTATTTAATTATTTGTTTGCAGTAGTATATTATAGTGTTTTGATGCATGATCTGCCTGGGTTAATTGCTATAAAATTGTTTTTGATTGTTGTTTGAGAAGCCTGACAGTGGTCAGTGTCCAATCAATTAACCACATAAAAGCTTTAAGAAGCTTTATATATTATATGCCATGTTTAACGGTGAAATATTGGAATATAATATTGATGGAAAATTTTATTTGGGAAAAATAAGGAATGTTGAAAAATATCATTATTTTAAGGATTTATTAGTGTAAAAGTAAACTATGAGTTATTGTAAGGACGTAACCGTGAAATTATTTTTGTACTGCTAATTTTTACGTAAGAAATTCTGTAATATTATAAAATGTTATTTTATGAAAATAATCTTCGAAAATAACTTAATTATGATTTTAGAAAATTATTTTTGTGGAAAAAGCTAAGAATTGGCTTAAATGACGTTAAAAAGGCTAAACGACGGTAATTTGGAAAAGTGTTGGCGGCAAGTATTTCTATAGTGGTAGTACGTATTTTAAACAAGTTTGAGCCTTAAGTGACTATCTTTTCTGAAAACTAAATTTTTAGTAACCGATGATTTTGTGAAAGAATTTCCCATCTGAAATGATCTTCCGAAATCAAGTTTTATCAATTGTGTTAAAAGTGATATGGAACTTAGTAACCGAGACGTCGGGGTGCTAAGGTTCTTACAGTGTTGTAGACGTGGTGTCTACTGTATTAAAATATTTGAGATGTTTTCTACTATCACGAACCTACGACTGGCGCATCGGTCTAGGGGTTTCGTGATTGAGCACTCGGACTTTGAGGACCTGTGTTATTAATGAAAGTTTTAAGATGTTTAAAACTATGTTTGGTTGTAAGCCATCTCATTACTATAAAAGCCATGCTTCATCATCTTCATCAAGTTTACTTTCATATCTCTTAAAAACTCTTAAGTTCCATAGTCTTGATTTGTGAAGAAATTACTTGATTCCTTGCTCATTTTTCATTTCTAAGAGGTGTACCATGCTTCTCTCACTTATTCATCATCATGTTCTTCAGTTATTTTTGTGATTTGAAGCCTTGATCATCCTTTTCAATTTATAGATCTAGAAAGTTTGAAATTCTCTAGAAAATCATAGAAAAATCCTAAAAATATGAAACCAATTTCTATGAGTTAGTTATCATCTCTATAATCATAATCCAAGAGATTGATGCTAAAAAAATTTCCTTCCCATTTATCTTGTCAAGGCCGAAACCTATATATGTGGGTGCAGGAAACTTTTGTTCATTTTCTTTGAAAATAATCATGGATTCAATCTTTCTATTGAGTTTGTATGTTGAATCCAAGTTGTTGTCTTCAACTAAAATCCCTAGCTCATATTTTCATTCATGGACGAAATTGAGTATTGGATGGATTGGAATATTTGGTTTCAATTCTTTGTGATTAATCATTAATCCTATGTCTTAAGTACTTAAGGATCACTAATCCAAAGACTTAAGAATTTTAGAAATTTTTAGACACAAAACCTCATCATGGCCGTGACCTATCCTTAGTGTATAGGTGATTGTATTTGTTTGATTTTGATTGGTTGGTTGTGGTTTGTTGAAGGATAAAAGTCTTGTACCGTGTACGTGCGTTGACGGTTTCCGGATTCGCGACAAGGTTTTTCATCAAAAACTAAGTTCTTCGAGAGGTAAGAGGGGATTGCCTGAGGGATTTTTCCAATGGCTACGTGCTATCAAGTTGTTGGTCTGTATGATTTATCTGTGGTTGTGGTGTTTGGTTTATGGTTGTGGTGCTTGATTAAAGTTTTGTTATTTATCTGTGTTTGTTTATCTTTATTTAATTATTTGTTTGCAGTAGTATATTATAGTGTTTTGATGCATGATCTGCCTGGGTTAATTGCTATAAAATTGTTTTTGATTGTTGTTTGAGAAGCCTGGCAGTGGTCAGTGTCCAATCAATTAACCACATAAAAGCTTTAAGAAGCTTTATATATTATATGCCATGTTTAACGGTGAAATATTGGAATATAATATTGATGGAAAATTTTATTTGGGAAAAATAAGGAATGTTGAAAAATATCATTATTTTAAGGATTTATTAGTGTAAAAGTAAACTATGAGTTATTGTAAGGACGTAACCGTGAAATTATTTTTGTACTGCTAATTTTTACGTAAGAAATTCTGTAATATTATAAAATGTTATTTTATGAAAATAATCTTCGAAAATAACTTAATTATGATTTTAGAAAATTATTTTTGTGGAAAAAGCTAAGAATTGGCTTAAATGACGTTAAAAAGGCTAAACGACGGTAATTTGGAAAAGTGTTGGCGGCAAGTATTTCTATAGTGGTAGTACGTATTTTAAACAAGTTTGAGCCTTAAGTGACTATCTTTTCTGAAAACTAAATTTTTAGTAACCGATGATTTTGTGAAAGAATTTCCCATCTGAAATGATCTTCCGAAATCAAGTTTTATCAACTGTGTTAAAAGTGATATGGAACTTAGTAACCGAGACGTCGGGGTGCTAAGGTTCTTACAGTGTTGTAGACGTGGTGTCTACTGTATTAAAATATTTGAGATGTTTTCTACTATCACGAACCTACGACTGGCGCATCGGTCTAGGGGTTTCGTGATTGAGCACTCGGACTTTGAGGACCTGTGTTATTAATGAAAGTTTTAAGATGTTTAAAACTATGTTTGGTTGTAAGCCATCTCATTACTATAAAAGCCATGCTTCATCATCTTCATCAAGTTTACTTTCATATCTCTTAAAAACTCTTAAGTTCCATAGTCTTGATTTGTGAAGAAAGTACTTGATTCCTTGCTCATTTTTCATTTCTAAGAGGTGTACCATGCTTCTCTCACTTATTCATCATCATGTTCTTCAGTTATTTTTGTGATTTGAAGCCTTGATCATCCTTTTCAATTTATAGATCTAGAAAGTTTGAAATTCTCTATAAAATCATAGAAAAATCCTAAAAATATGAAACCAATTTCTATGAGTTAGTTATCATCTCTATAATCATAATCCAAGAGATTGATGCTAAAAAAATTTCCTTCCCATTTATCTTGTCAAGGCCGAAACCTATATATGTGGGTGCAGGAAACTTTTGTTCATTTTCTTTGAAAATAATCATGGATTCAATCTTTCTATTGAGTTTGTATGTTGAATCCAAGTTGTTGTCTTCAACTAAAATCCCTAGCTCATATTTTCATTCATGGACGAAATTGAGTATTGGATGGATTGGAATATTTGGTTTCAATTCTTTGTGATTAATCATTAATCCTATGTCTTAAGTACTTAAGGATCACTAATCCAAAGACTTAAGAATTTTAGAAATTTTTAGACACAAAACCTCATCATGGCCGTGACCTATCCTTAGTGTATAGGTGATTGTATTTGTTTGATTTTGATTGGTTGGTTGTGGTTTGTTGAAGGATAAAAGTCTTGTATCGTAATGCGTGCGTTGACGGTTTCCGGATTAGCGACAAGGTTTTTCATCAAAAACTAAGTTCTTCGAGAGGTAAGAGGGGATTGCCCGAGGGATTTTTCCAATGGCTACGTGCTATCAAGTTGTTGGTCCGTATGATTTATCCGTGGTTGTGGTGTTTGGTTTATGGTTGTGGTGCTTGATTAAAGTTTTGTTATTTATCCGTGTTTGTTTATCTTTATTTAATTATTTGTTTGCAGTAGTATATTATAGTGTTTTGATGCATGATCTGCCTGGGTTAATTGCTATAAAATTGTTTGTTGATTGTTGTTTGAGAGCTTTGGCAAAGGGTCGGTGTCCAATCAATTAACCACATAAAAGCTTTAAGAAGCTTTATATATTATATAACATGTTTAACGGTGAAATATTGGAATATAATATTGATGGAAAATTTTATTTGGGAAAAATAAGGAATGTTGAAAAATATCATTATTTTAAGGATTTATTAGTGTAAAAGTAAACTATGAGTTATTGTAAGGACGTAACCGTGAAATTATTTTTGTACTGCTAATTTTTACGTAAGAAATTCTGTAATATTATAAAATGTTATTTTATGAAAATAATCTTCGAAAATAACTTAATTATGATTTTAGAAAATTATTTTTGTGGAAAAAGCTAAGAATTGGCTTAAATGAAGTTAAAAAGGCTAAACGACGGTAATTTGGAAAAGTGTTGGCGGCAAGTATTTCTATAGTGGTAGTACATATTTTAAACAAGTTTGAGCCTTAAGTGACTATCTTTTCTGAAAACTAAATTTTTAGTAACCGATGATTTTGTGAAAGAATTTCCCATCTGAAATGATCTTCCGAAATCAAGTTTTATCAACTGTGTTAAAAGTGATATGGAACTTAGTAACCGAGACGTCGGGGTGCTAAGGTTCTTACAGTGTTGTAGACGTGGTGTCTCTTGTATTAAAATATTTGAGATGTTTTCTACTATCACGAACCTACGACTGGCGCATCGGTCTAGGGGTTTCGTGATTGAGCACTCGGACTTTGAGGACCTGTGTTATTAATGAAAGTTTTAAGATGTTTAAAACTATGTTTGGTTGTAAGCCATCTCATTACTATAAAAGCCATGCTTCATCATCTTCATCAAGTTTACTTTCATATCTCTTAAAAACTCTTAAGTTCCATAGTCTTGATTTGTGAAGAAATTACTTGATTCCTTGCTCATTTTTCATTTCTAAGAGGTGTACCATGCTTCTCTCACTTATTCATCATCATGTTCTTCAGTTATTTTTGTGATTTGAAGCCTTGATCATCCTTTTCAATTTATAGATCTAGAAAGTTTGAAATTCTCTAGAAAATCATAGAAAACTCCTAAAAATATGAAACCAATTTCTATGAGTTAGTTATCATCTCTATAATCATAATCCAAGAGATTGATGCTAAAAAAAATTTCCTTCCCATTTATCTTGTCAAGGCCGAAACCTATATATGTGGGTGCAGGAAACTTTTGTTCATTTTCTTTGAAAATAATCATGGATTCAATCTTTCTATTGAGTTTGTATGTTGAATCCAAGTTGTTGTCTTCAACTAAAATCCCTAGCTCATATTTTTTCATTCATGGACGAAATTGAGTATTGGATGGATTGGAATATTTGGTTTCAATTCTTTGTGATTAATCATTAATCCTATGTCTTAAGTACTTAAGGATCACTAATCCAAAGACTTAAGAATTTTAGAAATTTTTAGACACAAAACCTCATCATGGCCGTGACCTATCCTTAGTGTATAGGTGATTGTATTTGTTTGATTTTGATTGGTTGGTTGTGGTTTGTTGAAGGATAAAAGTCTTGTACAGATAACTTGCGTTGACGGTTTCCAGTTTAGCGACAAGGTTTTTCATCAAAAACTAAGTTCTTCGAGAGGTAAGAGGGGATTGCCTGAGGGATTTTTCCAATGGCTACGTGCTATCAAGTTGTTGGTCTGTATGATTTATCTGTGGTTGTGGTGTTTGGTTTATGGTTGTGGTGCTTGATTAAAGTTTTGTTATTTATCTGTGTTTGTTTATCTTTATTTAATTATTTGTTTGCAGTAGTATATTATAGTGTTTTGATGCATGATCTGCCTGGGTTAATTGCTATAAAATTGTTGTTGATTGTTGTTTGAGAAGCCTGGCAGTGGTCAGTGTCCAATCAATTAACCACATAAAAGCTTTAAGAAGCTTTATATATTATATGCCATGTTTAACGGTGAAATATTGGAATATAATATTGATGGAAAATTTTATTTGGGAAAAATAAGGAATGTTGAAAAATATCATTATTTTAAGGATTTATTAGTGTAAAAGTAAACTATGAGTTATTGTAAGGACGTAACCGTGAAATTATTTTTGTCTTGCTAATTTTTACGTAAGAAATTCTGTAATATTATAAAATGTTATTTTATGAAAATAATCTTCGAAAATAACTTAATTATGATTTTAGAAAATTATTTTTGTGGAAAAAGCTAAGAATTGGCTTAAATGACGTTAAAAAGGCTAAACGACGGTAATTTGGAAAAGTGTTGGCGGCAAGTATTTCTATAGTGGTAGTACGTATTTTAAACAAGTTTGAGCCTTAAGTGACTATCTTTTCTGAAAACTAAATTTTTAGTAACCGATGATTTTGTGAAAGAATTTCCCATCTGAAATGATCTTCCGAAATCAAGTTTTATCAACTGTGTTAAAAGTGATATGGAACTTAGTAACCGAGACGTCGGGGTGCTTAGGTTCTTACAGTGTTGTAGACGTGGTGTCTACTGTATTAAAATATTTGAGATGTTTTCTACTATCACGAACCTACGACTGACGCATCGGTCTAGGGGTTTCGTGATTGAGCACTCGGACTTTGAGGACCTGTGTTATTAATGAAAGTTTTAAGATGTTTAAAACTATGTTTGGTTGTAAGCCATCTCATTACTATAAAAGCCATGCGTCATCATCTTCATCAAGTTTACTTTCATATCTCTTAAAAACTCTTAAGTTCCATAGTCTTGATTTGTGAAGAAAGTACTTGATTCCTTGCTCATTTTTCATTTCTAAGAGGTGTACCATGCTTCTCTCACTTATTCATCATCATGTTCTTCAGTTATTTTTGTGATTTGAAGCCTTGATCATCCTTTTCAATTTATAGATCTAGAAAGTTTGAAATTCTCTATAAAATCATAGAAAAATCCTAAAAATATGAAACCAATTTCTATGAGTTAGTTATCATCTCTATAATCATAATCCAAGAGATTGATGCTAAAAAAAATTTCCTTCCCATTTATCTTGTCAAGGCCGAAACCTATATATGTGGGTGCAGGAAACTTTTGTTCATTTTCTTTGAAAATAATCATGGATTCAATCTTTCTATTGAGTTTGTATGTTGAATCCAAGTTGTTGTATTCAACTAAAATCCCTAGCTCATATTTTCATTCAGGGACGAAATTGAGTATTGGATGGATTGGAATATTTGGTTTCAATTCTTTGTGATTAATCATTAATCCTATGTCTTAAGTACTTAAGGATCACTAATCCAAAGACTTAAGAATTTTAGAAATTTTTAGACACAAAACCTCATCATGGCCGTGACCTATCCTTAGTGTATAGGTGATTGTATTTGTTTGATTTTGATTGGTTGGTTGTGGTTTGTTGAAGGATAAAAGTCTTGTAACGTGTATGCGTGCGTTGACGGTTTCGGATTCGCGACAAGGTTTTTCATCAAAAACTAAGTTCTTCGAGACGTAAGAGGGGATTGCCTGAGGGATTTTTCCAATGGCTACGTGCTATCAAGTTGTTGGTCTGTATGATTTATCTGTGGTTGTGGTGTTTGGTTTATGGTTGTGGTGCTTGATTAAAGTTTTGTTATTTATCTGTGTTTGTTTATCTTTATTTAATTATTTGTTTGCAGTAGTATATTATAGTGTTTTGATGCATGATCTGCCTTGGTTAATTGCTATAAAATTGTTTTTGATTGTTGTTTGAGAAGCCTGATGGTGGTCGAGTGTCCAATCAATTAACCACATAAAAGCTTTAAGAAGCTTTATATATTATATGCCATGTTTAACGGTGAAATATTGGAATATAATATTGATGGAAAATTTTATTTGGGAAAAATAAGGAATGTTGAAAAATATCATTATTTTAAGGATTTATTAGTGTAAAAGTAAACTATGAGTTATTGTAAGGACGTAACCGTGAAATTATTTTTGTACTGCTAATTTTTACGTAAGAAATTCTGTAATATTATAAAATGTTATTTTATGAAAATAATCTTCGAAAATAACTTAATTATGATTTTAGAAAATTATTTTTGTGGAAAAAGCTAAGAATTGGTTTAAATGACGTTAAAAAGGCTAAACGACGGTAATTTGGAAAAGTGTTGGCGGCAAGTATTTCTATAGTGGTAGTACATATTTTAAACAAGTTTGAGCCTTAAGTGACTATCTTTTCTGAAAACTAAATTTTTAGTAACCGATGATTTTGTGAAAGAATTTCCCATCTGAAATGATCTTTCGAAATCAAGTTTTATCAACTGTGTTAAAGGTGATATGGAACTTAGTAACCGAGACGTCGGGGTGCTAAGGTTCTTACAGTGTTGTAGACGTGGTGTCTACTGTATTAAAATATTTGAGATGTTTTCTACTATCACGAACCTACGACTGGCGCATCGGTCTAGGGGTTTCGTGATTGAGCACTCGGACTTTGAGGACCTGTGTTATTAATGAAAGTTTTAAGATGTTTAAAACTATGTTTGGTTGTAAGCCATCTCATTACTATAAAAGCCATGCTTCATCATCTTCATCAAGTTTACTTTCATATCTCTTAAATACTCTTAAGTTCCATAGTCTTGATTTGTGAAGAAATTACTTGATTCCTTGCTCATTTTTCATTTCTAAGAGGTGTACCATGCTTCTCTCACTTATTCATCATCATGTTCTTAAGTTATTTTTGTGATTTGAAGCCTTGATCATCCTTTTCAATTTATAGATCTAGAAAGTTTGAAATTCTCTAGAAAATCATAGAAAACTCCTAAAAATATGAAACCAATTTCTATGAGTTAGTTATCATCTCTATAATCATAATCCAAGTGATTGATGCTAAAAAAAATTTCCTTCCCATTTATCTTGTCAAGGCCGAAACCTATATATGTGGGTGCAGGAAACTTTTGTTCATTTTCTTTGAAAATAATCATGGATTCAATCTTTCTATTGAGTTTGTATGTTGAATCCAAGTTGTTGTCTTCAACTAAAATCCCTAGCTCATATTTTCATTCATGGACGAAATTGAGTATTGGATGGATTGGAATATTTGGTTTCAATTCTTTGTGATTAATCATTAATCCTATGTCTTAAGTACTTAAGGATCACTAATCCAAAGACTTAAGAATTTTAGAAATTTTTAGACACAAAAACTCATCATGGCCGTGACCTATCCTTAGTGTATAGGTGATTGTATTTGTTTGATTTTGATTGGTTGGTTGTGGTTTGTTGAAGGATAAAAGTCTTGTACCGTGTACGTGCGTTGACGGTTTCCGGATTCGCGACAAGGTTTTTCATCAAAAACTAAGTTCTTCGAGAGGTAAGAGGGGATTGCCTGAGGGATTTTTCCAATGGCTACGTGCTATCAAGTTGTTGGTCTGTATGATTTATCTGTGGTTGTGGTGTTTGGTTTATGGTTGTGGTGCTTGATTAAAGTTTTGTTATTTATCTGTGTTTGTTTATCTTTATTTAATTATTTGTTTGCAGTAGTATATTATAGTGTTTTGATGCATGATCTGCCTGGGTTAATTGCTATAAAATTGTTGTTGATTGTTGTTTGAGAAGCCTGATAAAGTGGTCAGTGTCCAATCAATTAACCACATAAAAGCTTTAAGAAGCTTTATATATTATATGCCATGTTTAACGGTGAAATATTGGAATATAATATTGATGGAAAATTTTATTTGGGAAAAATAAGGAATGTTGAAAAATATCATTATTTTAAGGATTTATTAGTGTAAAAGTAAACTATGAGTTATTGTAAGGACGTAACCGTGAAATTATTTTTGTACTGCTAATTTTTACGTAAGAAATTCTGTAATATTATAAAATGTTATTTTATGAAAATAATCTTCGAAAATAACTTAATTATGATTTTAGAAAATTATTTTTGTGGAAAAAGCTAAGAATTGGCTTAAATGACGTTAAAAAGGCTAAACGACGGTAATTTGGAAAAGTGTTGGCGGCAAGTATTTCTATAGTGGTAGTACGTATTTTAAACAAGTTTGAGCCTTAAGTGACTATCTTTTCTGAAAACTAAATTTTTAGTAACCGATGATTTTGTGAAAGAATTTCCCATCTGAAATGATCTTCCGAAATCAAGTTTTATCAACTGTGTTAAAAGTGATATGGAACTTAGTAACCGAGACGTCGGGGTGCTAAGGTTCTTACAGTGTTGTAGACGTGGTGTCTACTGTATTAAAATATTTGAGATGTTTTCTACTATCACGAACCTACGACTGACGCATCGGTCTAGGGGTTTCGTGATTGAGCACTCGGACTTTGAGGACCTGTGTTATTAATGAAAGTTTTAAGATGTTTAAAACTATGTTTGGTTGTAAGCCATCTCATTACTATAAAAGCCATGCTTCATTATCTTCATCAAGTTTACTTTCATATCTCTTAAAAACTCTTAAGTTCCATAGTCTTGATTTGTGAAGAAAGTACTTGATTCCTTGCTCATTTTTCATTTCTAAGAGGTGTACCATGCTTCTCTTACTTATTCATCATCATGTTCTTCAGTTATTTTTGTGATTTGAAGCCTTGATCATCCTTTTCAATTTATAGATCTAGAAAGTTTGAAATTCTCTATAAAATCATAGAAAAATCCTAAAAATATGAACCCAATTTCTATGAGTTAGCTATCATCTCTATAATCATAATCAAAGAGATTGATGCTAAAAAAAAATTTCCTTCCCATTTATCTTGTCAAGGCCGAAACCTATATATGTGGGTGCAGGAAACTTTTGTTCATTTTCTTTGAAAATAATCATGGATTCAATCTTTCTATTGAGTTTGTATGTTGAATCCAAGTTGTTGTCTTCAACTAAAATCCCAAGCTCATATTTTCATTCAGGGACGAAATTGAGTATTGGATGGATTGGAATATTTGGTTTCAATTCTTTGTGATTAATCATTAATCCTATGTCTTAAGTACTTAAGGATCACTAATCCAAAGACTTAAGAATTTTAGAAATTTTTAGACACAAAACCTCATCATGGCCGTGACCTATCCTTAGTGTATAGGTGATTGTATTTGTTTGATTTTGATTGGTTGGTTGTGGTTTGTTGAAGGATAAAAGTCTTGTACCGTGTACGTGCGTTGACGGTTTCCGGATTCGCGACAAGGTTTTTCATCAAAAACTAAGTTCTTCGAGAGGTAAGAGGGGATTGCCTGAGGGATTTTTCCAATGGCTACGTGCTATCAAGTTGTTGGTCTGTATGATTTATCTGTGGTTGTGGTGTTTGGTTTATGGTTGTGGTGCTTGATTAAAGTTTTGTTATTTATCTGTGTTTGTTTATCTTTATTTAATTATTTGTTTGCAGTAGTATATTATAGTGTTTTGATGCATGATCTGCCTGGGTTAATTGCTATAAAATTGTTTTTGATTGTTGTTTGAGAAGCCTGACAGTGGTCAGTGTCCAATCAATTAACCACATAAAAGCTTTAAGAAGCTTTATATATTATATGCCATGTTTAACGGTGAAATATTGGAATATAATATTGATGGAAAATTTTATTTGGGAAAAATAAGGAATGTTGAAAAATATCATTATTTTAAGGATTTATTAGTGTAAAAGTAAACTATGAGTTATTGTAAGGACGTAACCGTGAAATTATTTTTGTACTGCTAATTTTTACGTAAGAAATTCTGTAATATTATAAAATGTTATTTTATGAAAATAATCTTCGAAAATAACTTAATTATGATTTTAGAAAATTATTTTTGTGGAAAAAGCTAAGAATTGGCTTAAATGACGTTAAAAAGGCTAAACGACGGTAATTTGGAAAAGTGTTGGCGGCAAGTATTTCTATAGTGGTAGTACATATTTTAAACAAGTTTGAGCCTTAAGTGACTATCTTTTCTGAAAACTAAATTTTTAGTAACCGATGATTTTGTGAAAGAATTTCCCATCTGAAATGATCTTCCGAAATCAAGTTTTATCAACTGTGTTAAAAGTGGTATGGAACTTAGTAACCGAGATGTCGGGGTGCTAAGGTTCTTACAGTGTTGTAGACGTGGTGTCTACTGTATTAAAATATTTGAGATGTTTTCTACTATCACGAACCTACGACTGGCGCATCGGTCTAGGGGTTTCGTGATTGAGCACTCGGACTTTGAGGACCTGTGTTATTAATGAAAGTTTTAAGATGTTTAAAACTATGTTTGGTTGTAAGCCATCTCATTACTATAAAAGCCATGCTTCATCATCTTCATCAAGTTTACTTTCATATCTCTTAAAAACTCTTAAGTTCCATAGTCTTGATTTGTGAAGAAATTACTTGATTCCTTGCTCATTTTTCATTTCTAAGAGGTGTACCATGCTTCTCTCACTTATTCATCATCATGTTCTTCAGTTATTTTTGTGATTTGAAGCCTTGATCATCCTTTTCAATTTATAGATCTAGAAAGTTTGAAATTCTCTAGAAAATCATAGAAAAATCCTAAAAATATGAAACCAATTTCTATGAGTTAGTTATCATCTCTATAATCATAATCCAAGAGATTGATGCAAAAAAAAATTTCCTTCCCATTTATCTTGTCAAGGCCGAAACCTATATATGTGGGTGCAGGAAACTTTTGTTCATTTTCTTTGAAAATAATCATGGATTCAATCTTTCTATTGAGTTTGTATGTTGAATCCAAGTTGTTGTCTTCAAATAAAATCCCTATCTCATATTTTCATTCATGGACGAAATTGACTATTGGATGGATTGGAATATTTGGTTTCAATTCTTTGTGATTAATCATTAATCCTATGTCTTAAGTACTTAAGGATCACTAATCCAAAGACTTAAGAATTTTAGAAATTTTTAGACACAAAACCTCATCATGGCCGTGACCTATCCTTAGTGTATAGGTGATTGTATTTGTTTGATTTTGATTGGTTGGTCGTGGTTTGTTGAAGGATAAAAGTCTTGTACCGTGTACGTGCGTTGACGGTTTCCGGATTCGCGACAAGGTTTTTCATCAAAAACTAAGTTCTTCGAGAGGTAAGAGGGGATTGCCTGAGGGATTTTTCCAATGGCTACGTGCTATCAAGTTGTTGGTCTGTATGATTTATCTGTGGTTGTGGTGTTTGGTTTATGGTTGTGGTGCTTGATTAAAGTTTTGTTATTTATCTGTGTTTGTTTATCTTTATTTAATTATTTGTTTGCAGTAGTATATTATAGTGTTTTGATGCATGATCTGCCTGGGTTAATTGCTATAAAATTGTTGTTGATTGTTGTTTGAGAAGCCTGACAGTGGTCAGTGTCCAATCAATTAACCACATAAAAGCTTTAAGAAGTTTTATATATTATATGCCTTGTTTAACGGTGAAATATTGGAATATAATATTGATGGAAAATTTTATTTGGGAAAAATAAGGAATGTTGAAAAATATCATTATTTTAAGGATTAATTAGTGTAAAAGTAAACTATGAGTTATTGTAAGGGCGTAACCGCGAAATTATTTTTGTACTGCTAATTTTTACGTAAGAAATTCTGTAATATTATAAAATGTTATTTTATGAAAATAATCTTCGAAAATAACTTAATTATGATTTTAGAAAATTATTTTTGTGGAAAAAGCTAAGAATTGGCTTAAATGACGTTAAAAAGGCTAAACGACGGTAATTTGGAAAAGTGTTGGCGGCAAGTATTTCTATAGTGGTAGTACGTATTTTAAACAAGTTTGAGCCTTAAGTGACTATCTTTTCTGAAAACTAAATTTTTAGTAACCGATGATTTTGTGAAAGAATTTCCCATCTGAAATGATCTTCCGAAATCAAGTTTTATCAACTGTGTTAAAAGTGATATGGAACTTAGTAACCGAGACGTCGGGGTGCTAAGGTTCTTACAGTGTTGTAGGCGTGGTGTCTACTGTATTAAAATATTTGAAATGTTTTCTACTACCACGAACCTATGACTGGTGCATCGGTCTAAGGGTTTCGTGATTGAGCACTGGGACTTTGAAGTCCTGTGTTATTAATGAAAGTTTTAAGATGTTTAAAACTATGTTTGGTCGTAAGCTTGTGAGCTTCGACAAGGGAATATTGAACACAAAGAAAAGTGTCAAGAACAAAGTGTTTTTACATGCATTCATTCAGCAAACGTGCCTATGGCATTAATCTGGATATCTTGGTGCACAATATGTTCAAGACGGTGCCAATTCGAATCTAGATATCTTAATAATATAAGGTATTCAAGATGGTGAATCTGGATATCTTAATGGCAAGGTATTCAAGATAGTGTGCCTCATTTGGCATTCTAGTTGATCAACTCATTTTTATTCGGTGTTGGGGATCTCTCCAGAGACTAGGTATGAATTTAGATGATGTATATGAAGTGTTCATGCATAGTTTTCAAATGATGATGTTTGGGGTATGAAAATCCATTGATAAAATGTTTGCTTTATTATGAAAGCTTATGTTGTTGTAAACATGTATATTTGTATATGTTTTCCTTTAGGTCACGCATGTAGTTATCGTGTTAAATCCATATATTGGTTTCTCACTCTTGCATGTTTTATTGTCAGTTTCTATACTTGTGCATATATTTATATCCGAGCCCAGATGAACCTCTCAGGGGATTTGACGATTACAGGAGGAAGTTCCCTTAGTTCGGAGCATGCTAATGTTCTCTTCTTCTGCTATGACTATCTTTAGTTACAACTAGCTTAGGTTTTTATTTAACTTATGTTTTATTCTGAATGGACCTATACTTATTAAGGTCTTGTTTTATAAACAATTAAGATGCAGTATTGTTGTGGGTGTTACAATCTAGGCTAGAGGGGCACATGGAAATGGCATGTATAGAGTAGCTATGGAATTAGTGTGCAGCTGGTGGGTTAATTGGTGGAAAGAGTTCATGGATAACAATGACCCTGCAGTGCCTTTGAGAACCACCAAGGAACCATTATGATAGAATTGCATTCATGGAATAGTGTAGTTGAACACAAACGGTTCCAAAGTTTGGAGCCATTGGACCCCTAGTACCACATCCTCTCCTTGGACAAGAATCACATATAAAGAGACATTAAATGTGTGATCATTGATAACCAAGGGAATGTCGCTGCAGTAGCTAGCCCACTGCAACTTAGCACCATTTCCAACCATGACAGAAAATGAGGGTAAGGTTTGGGTGGGGAGGTTTAGGAAAGTAGCTATTCGTGGTTGAATAATGTTGTGGGAGCTACCTGTGTCCACCAACACAAACTCCTTGGCCGCAAATGGAGGCCTAAAAACGCAACGTGCGAGGGGACAATTTCCCCGAAACAGCATGAAGGAAAAAGTGAAAGTTTTTCAGGTGAGTCCAGGTCGATTCTAGGTGAGGAAGGGTGAGTAGAGTGACTGGCATGGGGGTTCTGCGTGGGTGTAGGGTGTTGGATCTGTGATAGGTGTGGTTAAAGTGGACAGGTTTGGGTCTTCAGTGTTATCATCGGATAGGAGTAAAAGGAAGGGCTTGGTCTTACCGCGGTGACCGGTATGAAACCGCTCATCACAATTATAACACAAGCCTTTGTCATGCCGTGCTTGCTGTTCAGCTAGGGACAACCTTCGGATAGGGAAAGGTTGGGTGGGAGAGGGTGGTGCAGGCAGGGCAAGGCGTGCGGGAGGGCTTGGTAGTAGTGGTGGTGGCGGTTTGGGTAGGTAGGCTTTGGGGTAGGCTTGGGGGAAGGATTTGGCAGTCATTAACTTAGACTCCACCTGTTTTGCTAGACCAATGGCATGGGATATTGTGGCTGGTTGTAGGACGGCCAGCTCATGTTGGATGGCTGGTTTCAAACCAGAGATGAAATAGTCCAGTATAGCGGATTGGGGTAGGCCAAGGATGCAGTTACACAACTGCTCAAACTGTTTCTAAAATTCAGTGACAGTGGTTGTTTTGTGTAGCTTAAAAAGGGCTTGTTGGTGGTTTTCAAAGGAGGAAGGGCCAAAACATAGTTCTAAAGCTTTGGTAAAATCCTTCCAAGTTGACAGTAAGCCACTATGGTGCATCCATTGGTACCAGACTAAGGCGTCTCTGGACATATATGGGGCAAATAAGTAAGCCGTTGACAGGGTGGAATGGCATAATAAGCAAAAAACTGATCAGCCTGGAAAATCCACTCAAGGGGTTGCTGCCATCAAAATGTTGAAGATGAAGTTCAGGTGGTTTGATGGTGGGAACAAGGTGGGTTTGGGAGTCCTGGTTCTGGATTTGGTTTTGGAGAGACCGAATTTGCAGGTCATGGGAAATGCGAATTTCAGTGAGGGTATTTATGGCCTCATGCATAGAGTGAAGGTCAGGTTTATCAGCTTGGGATTTGGGCATGGTTCGGTATGAAAGCACCCATGATAGATTGTACAAATGTCAGAGTTTGAATCCTCACAGTACAATGGGGAAGCCTTAGAGATGAGAGGAGAATTGGGTTTTTAACTTTTCTGCCTGAGCATTTTCATTCATACGTTGGCTATATAAAAGCCATTTACAAAAGATGCCTTTTTCCTAAATAAAAGTATCAAGTGACACCTGTCCAAGCAAATCCTAATAATAATGCCATTATATAAAAGGGAAATATACTTGTTCTAGAATATTCTACTGCATACTTGATGCAGCGTACGTGATGGGACGAACAAGGATTCAACAAACTCGTTGATTTGACGAATACCCGAGAGGTTGACAACACAAAAATTGAGAAAACTTCTCAGATTTTATTAAATATCAATCTGCCTCTAATGAAGGCGAAAACAAATATATATAGTGTCAACAAAAACCCTAAAGCAGAAATAAAAGAAATACAGAAAGGTCCTTACATAACAAAAATTGTAAAAATACCCCTAAAATTACGGTAAAAGTAAAATTACGATAACAAAAATTATCGTTTTGACCCCTTAAATGATGGAATTTGGCCAAAATCACACGACGCGCAAACCATGCGTTTTGCTCACAAGGTCTTTTTCATATGAAAAAGAGTGTTCATTTGTCAAAATCAGACATTGTTGACTTTTCGGTTAACTCTACACTACATCAATACTGCATTACTGGATCAACATTTAAATAAAATCTTGATATTTGCTGGGTTTCTGCAGTTTTCGTTTGGGCCTTGGATCTGCTACAAGGCCAATTGCGCTGCTGCCTGCTTCTGGGCCGCAAGGTGTGACACATTCTCTGTTTCAGGACTGTTTACATCATTTTGTAACTTAGCTATCAGTTTTTGCTTTTTCACTAAACATGAAATAATTAGAAGTTTTTTTTTGTGGGACAATAAAGAATTAGTAGATCTGAGGTGCATACAAAAAGACATTAAATTTATTAATTCAATAATCAAGCAATGAAAATCAATTGGAAACTGGTAAGTGGAGATTAAATGGTAAAGACAGATAGTACTAAAGCAACATACAGTGCATGGAACATTGTTGCTATTGCTCAGTTGTGGCCAAGTTGGTACATATCCATCTCTGACAGGTGCCCTCAAGGGCCAAGACAGAAACAAGAGATAAAGTTCTAAGTTGCTCTTAAATAATGTATATTGCCATATTTTGTTAAGGAAAATTCATCTCAGATAACAGCAATGGTTCTATGATGCATCTAGATTGACAGGTCACCTCATTTTAAAGTAAGGTGGAATATTTCAAATTACGTACATAACAAAATCAACCTCTGAATAAGTCAATTATGTTCAGAGAAAAATGAAAATTAAAAAGAAGCACAAATTGTAATTAATTAAAAAACATTTAAATTGTCTGGATATGGTAGAAAGCATAAACGATGTTACATATTTAATAAAACAAAAAACACAAGCAATTCATTTTATGGTCTATTAAGATAAATCTATGAAGCACGCATACTTCTTCGAAAGTGTCGTGTCGCATGTTGGCCACGTCTCGGACACTGACACTTCACGGACATGCCCCCGACATGTGTCGGACACCCCTCTGAGGTGTCTCAATTAAAAAATATTTTCTTCGGCTCGGACACCTATCAGATACTTCTCGGGCACGACTTGGATACTTCTCGAATACTCCTATCATAAAAGAGTATTTTTTTTTTAAAAACCAACTTAGAATTTTGAGATCATGGGTCACAAACCTAAATATTTTTAAAACAAATATTTACTAAAAAGGTCATGGGTCACCAATCCCAAATTAGATCTTTTACTTTTTGAGACATAAAATAAAATTATGCCTCTTAGCATGTTTTGTAAGGCTCATTACCATATGACTTAACTAGTTATTTTATAAAACATCATTCATTTTCTTATCTTGATATTATTTTTGTAAAAATTATATTGTGAAATGATCCCTTAACAGGTATTCTTTCTCATTATGAAAATTGTAAAGCTTAACTATATATATATATATATATATATATATATATATATATATATATATATATATATAAGCGATGTTCTGGTATCCTATGTTTTGGACGTTAGCCGCTTCGCTGTATCCGCGGTGTCCGTAGCATCAATTCCTGTGGGAGATCAAGAAACTGCTCCTTACTTGTGATTCTAAAACATTTATTCAACACTGTAAGGAAACAAATTACTACCTTTCACGACTTCATAAGCAAGAGTAGGCACATAAAATCCAGCATATGACTCTCCAGCGATGAAGAATGGGTTGAGAAGGAACTCAGGGTATAAGTCAAACCACTGGTTTGTTATTTTAAAAAAGAAAGGAAAGGTAGATATGTCAGAAAATTGGAAAGAATACGGACTTCATGATTCCAATATTTTGTCAAAATTTCTCAGTTGTTTCCTTAACTACCTTCAGGAGAAAAGCATGTGTATCTGAGGCTGTCTTTGTGTCTCCAGTTATGTAATCAGTTTCGTTCTGTGAGTATGAAAACCCCACACCAGCAGGAGAATCCAAATACAAAACATTGGAAACCTATAATGCAAAACAGAATCATCTACAAATTGATCACAAGCAGACACAGCTATAATTGATAAATTACACAGATACTCAACCAGAAACATCACTAGCTGAAGAATCCAAATAGAAAATATATGAAACCTATAATGCCAAACTGAACCATATACAAGTTGATCACAAGACACAACTAATGGTCGATGAATTACATAAACACTATTACGGGAAGAAATCAACCTTCCCTTTCTCAAGAGCCTTTCTAAACTCAACACAGTTTTAAAAAGTTCCGACCTTTGACCAGCTGTATGGATTGAGGTGCAGTGTGGGCAGGCCACCCTTAGTCTTTGCAGCTTCAAAATTAAAAGGACACATGATCAATTGCCACGTGATTAAAGTGGAATTCCACGTTGCATTCCACCTCCTACACAAACATTAATTTCCATAAAGATGGGTTATAACACTTTACTTGCTAGAAGAAAACCTCAAGGCAAGCAACGTATCGGATGCCAAGTTAGCAAGAAGAGGTAAAATTTCAAGCAAAACTTGATCATGATGGCCGATACAAATACTATCCTTACGGGTTTTGGTTATAGAAACGGAAAGAAACATATATATAAAAAAAAAGAGCATGAATGGAACGCCCTGAAAGATCATCTAGTATGAAAAAGTGTTCCTCTGCCGTCAAAAGCAAAATTGTCAATAACATAAATCCAGTATGTCATTCTGGCCTACAATTAACACTCAAGGGGAAGTTCGTGATCGTCGAGAACCGAGGGAAATCAGTTCCTGGAAAATTAGTTTCTGTTCAGATTTATAGCGGAACAGAAGTGGATCCTAGTAAGTGCACTTTCTACACACTAAAACAAAATTAAGTTTTTCCTTTTGAAATGAAAGTATTTTCCTTAGCTGACAGCATTCTGGTCCATAGTTACCAGGTTTGCTACTTTGCTTATTAACCTTCTGTACCATGTACCGAATTTGGCATTTCATGTACCTATCAGATTTACCTTTAAAAATGGGCTTATAATAATAATAAGAAGAAGAAGATGAAGAACTACTACCTAAATGAATCACATTTTTAGTAACTATGTTCTGGTCATTCAGTATTCCAATTCTTAGCGTCTAAATTGTATGGTTTTATTACATGATATTTAAACAGGTTAACAGCTTATTATGATTTCAACTTTGTATTGCATTGAACAGATACAGGGAAAGGGAAGTTGAGCGACAAAGCATATTTCAAACATGGAGGGAGCAAGAAACATCTAGACGATGCACAAACCATGACATATAAAATTAGAGTACATGTTGACTCACATTTTGGAACTCCAAGAGCTTTTGTGATTCGAAACAATAATAAGAAGAAAATCTTCCTTCAGTCTGCTACTATTGAGACTTCAAACAGTCAGATCATTTACTTTGATTGCAATTTTTGGATATATCCAAACAAGAAGACCAAATGTGATCGACTCTTCTTCTCAAATAGTGTAAGTCTCACAGTTGTAGGGGTGGATTCTCTATTCAACATACCCTTTAAAATTATATATATATATATATATATATATATATATATATATATATATATATATATGAGGATCGGTTTATACTCATATAAGTCATATTTTGCTTATACTGAAGTCCAATCGCTGACTTTATTTTCATCCAAAAGTGTAAACTATTAAAATCACAATTGCCATTGGATGAAGATAAAATCAATGATTGAGATTGAGTGTAAGTGAAAGATGACTTACAGTGGGCCCCTCTTCATTTATGTAATATTTTTCATAAAAAAATATTTTGCTAAAAAATTTATTATGTATCTAAATATAATCCTATATTTGGCCCCTCTCTCTTATCATCAGCAACTGTCCATGCATACTTGCCAATTTCATTGGCAATTTTATGTTACATAAAATTGCAAAACTATGTTTTCATGAC
Source organism: Sophora flavescens (assembly GCA_030762895.1). Taxonomy (NCBI): domain Eukaryota; kingdom Viridiplantae; phylum Streptophyta; class Magnoliopsida; order Fabales; family Fabaceae; genus Sophora; species Sophora flavescens. Next base: position 143,248,678 of record CM061068.1, on the reverse strand, counting down.
AGTGCTATCTTCCAAGTCAAACGCCAAGAGCACTAGTGGAACTAAGAAAAGAAGAGCTTGATAGATTGAGGGGTAATGGGATGGGAGAATTAAAGGAATGGGATCGAATCTATGACTATGACTGCTATAATGACCTTGGTGATCCTGATAAAGGTACAGAGCATCTTAGACCTATCCTTGGTGGATCAAGGTTATATCCCTATCCTCGCAGAGGAAGAACAGGTCGTAAACCTAGTATAGCAGGTATGTAATTTACTTGCCCTTCAGTTCAGTTTTAGGTAGCAATCTCAACTGGCATGTATTACTGGAACTGCATCATATATTAACATGCTTTAATCCAGAAAATAATTGTCATATTGACTAAGCTTAACATTTCAAATTAAGTTTCATCCTCTGCTTTTGTGTATATCCTTTCAAAGCAAGTTGCATTGTGGGTTGATGCAAGCTATTTGTTGGCTTATGCGGTACTCAATCACGGCCTATTGCCGGTGTTGCGGCAGTCACCACAACCAAAATGTTACGGCCGCATCATATGATGCGGTCAACAGTCTGCAATACCTCATGTTTGTGAAATAGTCTACGGTCTTTCTGATACATCACTTTTGAGTTGATATTGATTCCTTGTTTCATGTGTCTCATGGAAATCTTTAGGACCGTCAACTGAGAGCCGGCCACAAGCAATGAATTTTGACATATATATTCCTACAGATGAGAGAATGAGCCCCAGTAAATTGAAGGAGCTGAAATCAAATTCTATCCATGCTCTGATACATTTTCTATCACCTAAGGCAGAATCATTAATTCAACAAAGTTCTAGCAGGTTTGAATCATTCGATGAGATACTTGACTTGTTCTCAAGCAATAGAAACCAAACAATTGAGGGATGGATCACAGACAACTTAAAGAAAATGTTACCAGTTGAGCACTTAAAGGAAATAACTCGTGCTATCAAGAAAAATCCTATGCAATTTCCTGTCCCTCAAATCATATCAGGTAAAAGAGCTATTAGGTGATACAAAATAATTTTATCACATTGTTTTCTAAGGTATGTTTTGCTTTTCAGAAAATGAATGTGCTTGGAAAGATGATATGGAGTTTGGACGACAAATGCTTGCAGGAACTCACCCAGTCAGAATCCAATGCTTGAAGGTACTTCATACACTTATGAACCTGGGCTTTAGAAATAGACATGTGATACGTAAAGCAAAACATAGCTTCTTATAATGAAACCAACATATTGTTTAAAATCACTTTTCAGAACTTCCCACCTAAAAGCAAAAGTGGAGTTGAGAGTTCAATAAATCTATCAATCATTGAAGGGAAGCTTGAAGGATGGAGACTTCCTCAGGTAAGTAATAATAGTCTTGAACCTTTGATATTTGAGAAGATTAACATTATTTTTACTACTCTTAGGAGATTGTTAAATAACCCAAATGCTGCAAAAACTACCTTCTAATTATAACCATTGTTTCTTTTCCTTTTCCAATCTCATGGAAGCTCAAAAATTAGAAAATTAAAGTTTAAATGGTTAAACTTAAGCACTACCGAACAATAAGTATCATGGTTCAACTATGTGGCACAGGAGAGAGACATCTTAAATAGATTTGTTATCACATGTTCTTTATGTACAGATCATGCTGTAGAAGTATGTATTGATAGAACTGGTTGAAATAGAACTAGTATATTGAATATTCTTCAAATATTATTGATAATACTCTGGGAAATTATTTCCAACAGAGATTACAATACAAGAAAATAGGGAAATACAGAGAATAATAGAGAGAAGGAGAAGAAACCTCTAGGAGTTCGATAGCCTAGTCTCTCCTAACCAACTACCCATGAGATAACTAAATGGTTTCCCATTTCCCTCATACTCCTATTTTATCAGATAAAATAATTCAAACCTATGGCAGTTACATAACAGTTACATAGCAGTTATTACATACAGCGGTTATTACATACAACACTTACTACCAATAAAAAACTACTATTATTACATGATTTTACATGTCCCCCCTCACCCAAAATAGTTTCACCTTGTCCTCAAGGTGAAAAGATGGAAATTGTTCATTGATGACATCTGCAGAGTCCCGAGTAGCTTCAAAAGAGGGAAGGTCTTTCCACTGAGATATTGGGCAAAGGAGATACAACTTCTGCATGTTCAACCTGTAATTCCAAGTCTTCGTTTAGCATATTGGGCAAAGGTTGTGGAGTCACAACAGGAGATACAACTTTCTTCGAAAGGGAAACATGGAAAACTGGGTGAATTTGTTGTCCAGAGGCAAGTCCAACTAATAAGCAACCTGTCCAATGCATTTCACAATCTGATAAGGACCATAAAACCGCGGGCTCAACTTTTCATTCCTCTTTTTGGCCAAAGACTTCTGTCTATATGGTTGCAATTTAAGATAAACCCAATCACCTATTGTATAAGTGACCTCCCTTCTATTCTTATCAGCATATGATTTCATTTGATTTTGAGCTTTGACTAGATTAGTTTTCAAGTCCTGTAGGATAGTGTCCCTAGCAGCAGTCATTTGATTTACTTCTTCCACTAATGAAGGAATTGTAGTACCCTTGAGTAGTTGTGGAGGATCTCTTCCATATAGAGCTTTGAATGGAGTGCTTTTAGTGGAACAATTATAATTGGTATTAAACCAGAATTCAGCCCAACTCAACCATTCGATCCACTATTTCGGTTTAGATCCAGTTAAACACCTTAAATAAGTCTCCAAACACCTTTTGACAACCTCAATTTGACCATCATATTGGGGATGATATGCTGAACTAAATTTGAGCTTTGTTCCCGCGACTCGAAATAATTCAGTCTAGAAACGACTGAGAAAGATCTTATCCCTATCCAATACAATAGTAGATGGGAAGCCATGAAATTTGACCACTTCTTTCAAGAAAACCTCTGCAATATCTTTGGCAATAAAAGGATGACTGAGTGGAATAAAATGGGCATATTTAGTAAGTCTATCAACCACCACCATGATAATATCATTTCCTTGCACTTTTGGAAGTCCTTCTATAAAATCCATAGAGATATCAGCCCAAACCTGAGTTGGAACTGGAAGTGGTTGAAGGAGACCTGCTGGAGATAGAGTTTGATACTCATTCTGTTGACAAACTTCACAAGTAGCCACATATTCTTGAATATCCTTCCGCATTCCTTCCCAATAAACCAAGGCTGCAATTCTCTTATATGTTCTGAAAAACCCGGAATGGCCCCCAATTGCAGAACTATGGAATTCCTGTAATAAAATAGGGATTTTTTCGGGAATTCCGAGGCAAAAGCAGTTTTCCTTTGTATAACAATTTTCTATTGTGAAAATAAAACCCTGGATGGTTAGTAGAATCTTGGATCAGATCATGGATAATACTTTTCAACTTACTATCTGAATGTGCTTCTTCCTCCCACTCATCTAATTCTGAAAATTGTACTGCTGATATGGCTTCATAAGTCATACGTCTGGATAAAGCATCTGCTGCTCTGTTTTCGATTCCTGGTTTATATTGAATCTCAAAGTCCATGCCCATCAATTTGGAAATCCATTTGAATTGTTCTTCCCCAAAAACCCTTTGATCATTTAAGAATCTCAAACTTCTTTGATCGGTGTGAATAATAAACTGTCGGCCCAATAAATAGTGTCTCCACTTCTGTACAGCGATAACAATAGCCATAAGCTCTCTCTCATAAACTGACTTCTTATGAGCCCTTTCAGATAATGCTTGGCTAAGAAATGCAACTGGCCGACCTTCTTGTAACAAAACAGCACCTAACCCTTTATTAGAAGCATCAATTTCAATAGTAAACTACTTCGAAAAATCAGGAATAGTGAGAATAGGAAGTTTTGCCATTGCCTTTTTAAGTGATTCACATGCCATTTGAGCTTCTGGCTGCCAAGAAAAATTGTCCTTCTTCAATAATTGTGTCAATGGTTTTGCAATCTTCCCATAGTCCTTGACAAATCTCCTATAATAACCCATGAGACCTAGAAAACCCCGCAAGGCTGTGATATCTTTAGGTATAGGCCACTGCATCGTGACTTCTACTTTCTTGGGATCTGTTGCCACCCCTAAATCCGAGATAACATGGCCAAGGTATTCAATTTGCTCTTGGTCAAAGGTGCATTTCTTTCTATTAGCAACCAATTTATGATCTCTCAAAACTTGAAGAACAATTTGTAAATGAACTTTATGCTCTTGCTATAAACCAGAATATCATCAAAGAAGACTAAAGCAAACTTCCTTAAATAAGGTCTCAACATCTCATTCATCAATGATTGAAAAGTAGAGGGTGCATTGGTAAGACCAAAAAGTATCACTACAAATTCATAATGTCCCTCATGTGTCTGAAATGCAGTTTTAGGAATGTCATCCTCTTTCCTTCTAATTTGATGATACCCGGATTTAAGATCCAATTTAGAAAAAATGATACCCCCCCCAATTCATCTAATAATTCATCAATCACTGGTATTGGAAATTTATCCGGAATGGTAATTTTATTTAATGCCCTATAATCAACACAAAACCGCCACCCACCATCTTTTTTCTTGACAGGGATAATAGGACTTGAATAGGGACTTACACTAGGTCTTATAAAACCAGATTTCAGGATATCATCAACTAGTTTCTCAATCTCAGTTTTTTGGTAATGTGGATACTTGTAAGGGCGGATATTGGGAATCTCTGCTCCATCTTTCAACATTATGACATGATCTTGCCTTCTAGATGGGGGTAGACCTTTAGGCTCCTAAAAAAAATCTGAAAATCCTTCTAAGATCTCGGTAATCCATTCAGATACCTCCATTATAGCTTATGTTTCGTCCAACAGAGCATAGTATTCAATAATAAATCCCTCACCTTCATTTTGTAGTATTTTCAGCATGGATTTGAGTGTTGCATTGGCCCTAGACTTTGTTGATTCCCCTTTAAGACTCGTGTACCTTCAACAGTAGGAACCTTCAATGTGAGTTCCTTAAAGTTAGCCCGAACTTCTCCCAAACTAGCCAACCATTCCATTCCGAGAACCACATCTACTCCTCCCAATTCAAAGAGATAGAAACCTTGTTGAATTTCTAATCCTTGAATCTTAGAATCTTTATAAGAAGCTGGCTACAAACCCCTTCACACTTGACCTTCCTTCCAGCTCCTACCTCCACAGTATATGGGACTGTCTTAGTGACCTGCAGTTCTTCCTTTTCAACTAGAACAGAGGAAATAAAGTTATGAGAAGCCCCACAATCAATTAAAACAACCACCTTCCTACCTGCCAATTCCCCCCCACATTTTGATGGATTTCTTGGAGGTTAATCCAACAATACTATACATGGAAAGTTACAAATTCTTAAGATCTATCTCCTGATTTTCTGCCTCTTCTTCATGTTCCTCCTCCTTGTCTTCCCCATCTAAAATAAAGACTTTCATATGCTTGTTGGCACACACATGTTCTGGCCCAAACTTCTCATCACATCGAAAGCATAACCCCTTTGCTCTTTTCTCTTACATCTCAGCATCACTCAACCTTTTAAACCCTCTACCTCTGAATGATCCTGTGGTTCTTAAACTGTTAGAATCACCACTTGAATTTATATTCTTGCTTCCTAATGTTTGTTGGTTCTTGGATCCCACCTCCCATATTACTGTCTTGGTGCTAGAATACCCGCGATTTGCTCCCACACCCTTATTACTCCATGAAGTTCCTTTATTGAGAAGAGTATTTCTCTCATCAACTCTCTGGGCATACTGCATCACTTCAGGTAGAGTTCTTAGGGTATGCAACTTCAACTCAACCTTTATTAAATCACTCAAGCCATTCAAGAAAATTCCCTTAAGATAGTCAGGATTAACCCTTTTTAATGGTCATACATATAATTTGAATTGCTCTCTATAATCTTCCACTGAACTTGTTTGTTTAAGGCTCATCAATAACTCATACGGGTTTGAGTTAGAGAGGATTGAAACCTCTCCATTAATGCAGTACGAAATTCTTCACATGTAGGATCCACTGCACAAAATTCCCACCATTGATACCAGTTTAAGGCTTTACCCTCCATGGCAACCATTGCAGCCTGAAGCCTCTCTGAATCATTAACTCCTTTGAGATCAAAGTACCTTTCAATTTTATTCACCCATCCATATGCATCATCACTTGAGAATAAGGGAATTTCAAGTTTCCGCGATTTATCGTTTCTAGAATTTGACTCTTCACCCTCAGTTGTATGATCATCATCACTGGTATGGCTGTGATGACCACTGTTCTGCATTGATCGATTCAAAAGTTCCAGGATTTCAGTGAATTGCCGCCAGCTTTCCACCATGTCCTCGTCGAGAATCCTTCTCTGGTTTTCGAACCCGTGCTCCAATGCCTCTATCCTTGCCTCCATTCTTCGAGTTTGTACCATTAAACATTCCCAGAACAGAGTGCTTTGATACCAGTTGATAGAACTGGTTGAAATAGAACTAGTATACTGAATATTCATCAAATATTATTGATAATACTCTGGGAAATTATTTCCAACAGAGATTACAGTACAAGAAAATAGGGAAATACATAGAATAATATAGAGAAGGAGAAGAAACCTCTAGGAGTTTGAAAGCCTAGTCTCTCCTAACCAACCACCCATAAGATAAGTGAATGGTTTCCCCTTTCCCTACTACTCCTATTTTATCTGATATAATAATTCAAACATATGGCAGTTACATGATAGTTACATAGCAGTTATTACATACAGGAGTTACTACTAATAAAAAAAGTACTATTATTACATGATTTTACATGTTTCCTGCCCCTGATCTTCTCTTTCTAACATAAGTCTTAGTGATAGGAGGCCTATTACTAACATGTATCACCTTAGACCTTTGTTACTGTTTTGTTTTCATAGGGTTTATTGATGGTGGTATGCTATGCAGTACCTCCTTGCATAGAAAAGGTGATTAAATTGGAATGAAGTATGTGGGTGAGGTGAGTTTAGGAAGAATATAGGAAAAATAAGGAAAATGACAAAACTTATTACAATTTCATAGGAACGTTACTGTTGTTTTCCAATATAATTATGACATATGTAACAGTTCATCAATGAAAACATAACATGTGTATGAACTGTTATACATGTCTTAATTCTATTGCAAAATAACACCTACTGTACCTATGAAATTGCACCTAAGTTTTCTCCTAAAATAAATTTGGGAAAATTATTCCAAAAATGGTAGACACTAGACACGCATGCTAAAGAAGTTTATTTATTATCCTAGCCTTAAATGGAGATCTTATTTATTTATTACCCTTTTCTCCCAAAATTTTCAGGCACTGGAACAGGGAAGAATATTCATATTGGATCACCATGACTATCTCATTCCGTTTTTGAACAGAATGAACAAAAATGGGGTCTGTGCCTATGCATCTAGGACACTACTATTCTTAAGGAGTGATGGCATGCTTAAGCCAATGGCTATAGAACTTTGCTTGCCAGGTTCATCTCTAGGATATGAAATTCAGAAAGTCTATGTTCCAGCGAAACAAGGAATAGAAGGAGCACTTTGGCAGCTTGCTAAAGCTCATGTTTTAGCTAATGATGCTGTTTACCATCAACTAATTAGCCACTGGTTAGTTTCAAATCTTTCTACAATCACAAATACTGATGTTCTCGTACTAATATCACAAATTTTGACACTGGTTTTATTTTTTCCCTTTTCTGTTGTTAAGGATTTGTATAATTATGAGAGGTGTAGAAAATAATGAATATCTAAATGAACTTCTTCTTGATTGTATATCATGTTCAGATCATTTTCATGAAGGATACAATGAGGGTTTATATAGGCATGGCAGCCTCTAATCAAAACTAACTTTCCTAACTTTCCTCATAGGGCTATAATACCAGAATCTGTTATAACTAACTTCAAGGAAATAGGAAAGTCAAACAAACAAAACAAACTTGCTAAAAAAAACACTCTAAGCTAGGATTAGTTCCATCACTCCCCCTCAAGTTGGAGCATGGAGATTCACAATGTTCAACTTGTTGAGAAGGTAAGTCAATCTGTCCTTCCCCAAAGGTTTTGTCAACATGTCTGCAATCTGTTCCTTGCTGCAAATTTTGAGAGCTTCAACTTCTTTGGATTGAATCCGTTCCCTAACAAAATAGCAATCCATTTCCACATGTTTAGTCCTTTCGTGAAAGACAGGATTTGCAGCTATGTGCAAGGCTGCTTGGTTGTCCCAAAACATCCTTGTTGGACCTTGCTGAGTTGCTGTCAGTTCTTGTAGGAGCCATCTCAGCCAAATAATCTCACCTGCGGTCTTTGCCATTGATCGTATTCACCTTCTTGAAGACTTGGCAACAACCGATTGTCTCTTTGTTTTCCAGGAAATGGGAGTGCCACCAAGGGTAATCACATAGCCCGAACAGGATCTTCTAGTGATGGGGCATCCTCCCCAATCAGCATCACTGATGAGGCCTCAAGTGCGCAGTTGTTGTTGCTTGGAAGAAGGATTCCTTGGCCTCTTTGTGGTTTTGATGTACCTCGTAACTCATCAATGACATCTTTGTGAAGTTGTTTTGGGGATGCCATTAAGCGGCATAGAGTATTGATTGAGTAAGTAAGATCTGGTCTTGTTATAGTAAGGTAGAGGAGCCTGCCTGCAATTCTTTCGTATCTTGTTGCATCCGCTTCTGGATCATTACTGCTTGGTTTTAGCTTGCAGTTTTGCTCCATAGGAATCTTGCTTGGTCTGCAGTTTTGCATCTTAGTCTCCTTTAAGATGTCAATGGCATATTTTCTTTGATTAAGCATGATTCCCTTTTTCGATCGAGCCACCTCTATTCCTAAGAAATACTTCAATGTTCCTAAATCCTTGATGCTGAATTTTTTATCCAGAAATTGCTTTACCTGTTGCATAAGACACAAGTTATTTCCTGCCAACACAACATCATCCACATATATGAGAGCAGCAAGGAAAACTCCCTCTTTGTTGTAGATGAATAAAGAGTGATCAGCTTTTGGATTGTTGAAAGCCAATCTGTCCTAGAGCCTTAGTAAACTTTTGGTACCAGTTTCTGGAGGCTTATTTCAGGCCATAGAGAGACTTTTTAAGCTTGCATACTCTATGATCTCCTTCTTTTGCAAAGCCTTGAGGAACCTTCATGTAAATTTCTTCTGCCAAGTCTCCATGGAGGAAGGCATTGTTCACATCCAATTGATGAACAATCCATCCCTTTGCAGCAGCAATGGTGAGTAAAGTTCTGACACAGTTACCAACTTGGCTACTGGGGCAAAAGTCTCATGAAAGTCTTCTCCTTCTATTTGAGTGAACCCTCTAGCGACTAGTCTAGCTTTATATCTTTCTATTTTGCCATTGGGTTGATACTTTATCTTGTAGATCCATTTTGAATCTACAGGCTGTTTTCCTGGTGGAAGGTCTGTCAAAATCCAGGTTTCATTTTTCTCCAAGGCTTCAATCTCCTTTTCCATAGCTTTTCTCCAATGATCATGTTTAGCAGCCTGTGAAAAAGTTCTTGGCTCATCTTGAGAGGAGATGGCAGTTAGAAAGGCAATGTGAGTGGATGAATATTTATCATAAAAGACATAGTTGGACAAAGGATAAGGAATGGAGTTAGATACAGTAGAATTGGAAAAGGATGGAGGAAGATCAATTACATAATCTTTCAAGTGTGCAGGTAATTGTCTTGCTCTTCCACTAGAATTCCTTAAGACTACCTCCTCTCTGCCATTTGTTTCACCTTTATTTGTATTATCTTGCTCTATGTTAATTGGATCAGCTAATCTAGTTTCAGGGATGTCTACAATACTAACTGTTTCAGTAAGATCACCATTTGTATTATTTGGCTGCTGATGTATTTCTTGTGCCATATCTTCCAAACAATCAGTGTGAGATTGTTGGACAGTTTCTGGGTTGTTTTTGAAGGGAAAATTGCTTTCAAAAAACACAACATCTCTAGTTACATAGGATTCCTTGGTATTAATATTGTAGACCTTATAACCCTTTTGGCCTAGAGGATACCCAATGAAGACACAAGCACTCCCCCTTTCATCAAATTTCTCTCCTCTCTTATGCTTTAGAGCATAAACTAAGCAACCAAAAACCTTTAGATGAGTGTAATTGGGTTTCTTACCATATAAGATTTCAAAAGGAGTTTTACCATTGATGACTTTTGAAGGCAACCTGTTGATGACATGAGCTGCAGTGAGAACACATTCTCCCCAAAACTTGACAGGAAGCCCTGCATGAAACCTTAAAGCTCTCGCTGTTTCCAAGACATGCCTGTGCTTTCTTTCCACAACCCCATTTTGTTGGGGTGTGTAGGTGCAGCTTAGTTCCATGATGATGCCTTTTCCTGCATAAAAGTCTTTCATATGCCTAGAGGTGAACTCTAAGCCATTGTCAGATCTAATTCTTTTAATTTGTTTTCCAAACTGTGTTTTAATCATATTGATAAACATAGGTAGAAGTTGTTCCACCTTTGTGGCTACCCTTCCCAATCAGAGTCTTGGAATGTAAGTCCTGTATAAAGCAAGAATTAGCAACAAATGTCACTGCTCAATTGTGTTCCTTTGTCAGTTTACTCACTGAAAGCAAATTACATTTGAAGTCAGGGATATGCAGGACAGTATCAAGATGCATTCCATTAGGCAAAACTGTTTTCCCTGAGCCTTTTATAGGAACATTAACACCATTAGGAATATGAACAGAATCATGATGATTAAGTGAAACTTCCTTAAGGATGTTAGAGTCACAGGTAATATGTTCTGTTGAACCAGAATCTATAACCCAAGGTTTATCAAAAACAAAGTTACCTGCCATATTGACACTTGGCTTGGCCTGCATCATGCCTGATCCAACTTCATGATCATTGTTTAGTTGCTGCAGTAGTTTTTCATACTGCTGTGTTGTAAGACCAGGTATCGGGCTGCTTTCTGTAGTGACTTGAGCCACCTTCATATTTGATCTTTTGTTGTTCCAAGGAGCCTTGTCCTTCTTGTTTGGTTTCCTCCAATCCTGAGGATAGCCAACAATCTCCCAACACTCATTTTGAGTGTGTCCCATTTTCTGACAATGCTCACACTTAGGCCTTTCTTTCTTGCTACCTTTTCGATCATCATTCCCATACTTAGCATTTTGAGTTTGGAATGCAGTTGTCTCAATAGCTGGCTTGTGCATTGCTGATATAAGTCTCTGCTGCTCATCTTCAGCAACCAGGTGGTAGGCATGTCCAAGAGTAAAGGTAGGTGCCATACTTAGAATTTGAGTCTTGACAGTATTAAATACATCATCAAGACCCATGAGAAAGTCATACAATTGTTCCCTCTCACGCATCTGAGAGAGATTCTTTTGAAGCTCACATACGCATCCTCCACATACACATTTAGGCCAAGGTGAAATTGAAAGAATTTCATCCCATAGTCCCTTCAATTTTGTGTAATAGGCAGGCACAGAAAGCTTTTCTTGTTTTAGAAGAGCTATGGCACGTTTCAACTCATAGACACGAGGAGCACTACCTTTTGCAAATCTTTGCGCAAGTTCTGTCCAAATCTCTTAGGCAGTGTTGGCATATCTCACACTGTTCCGAGTCTCTTTGTCCATGCCACTCCTGAGCCACCCTTTCACCATGGCATTGCAGCGAATCCAGTGAGCAAGATATGGATTATTGACATCAGGGATAGTGATGGATCCATCGACAAACCCCATCTTGTTTTTGGCGCACAAAGCATCGCTCATGTCAAGAACCCATTCACCATAGTTTCCATCGTGCAGAGGTTCACTAACAAACACTTGGCCTGGGTGATCTGAGGGGTGAAGAAAGAATGGTGACATTGGATTAATCTGACAGTCTTCATTCTTGATGGTCTCTCTCATTCTGTCTTCTTCTTCTTGAGCTTTCTTTGGTGATGATCTTGGATGTTCATCACTGTCATCATTGCTTGAAGTGGATGCAGGACCAGTTCTTGACATATTGAGAGATCAAGTTTCCAGGAAACCTGCTCTTGATACCATGTAGAAAATAATGAATATCTAAATGAACTTCTTCTTGATTGTATATTATGTTCAGATCATTTTCATGAAGGATACAATGAGGGTTTATATAGGCATGGCAGCCTCTAATCAAAACTAACTTTCCTCATAGGGCTATAATACCAGAATCTGTTATAACTAACTTCAAGGAAATAGGAAAGTCAAACAAACAAAACAAACTTGCTAAAAAAAACACTCTAAGCTATGATTAGTTCCATCAAGAGGCAATGGTACCATAAAAGGATAATGGTTTCTAGCATTTTTGTTGATAGCAAAACACATAAGAACAATTGCTAGTGGCCAATGCATATTTCCTTAGTATGTTATTGAAAAATAACTTCTTAATAATTTAATAAAAGGATTGTTTGTAAAAAAAAGTGGAGCCTGGAAAAGCTATGAAGAGATTTTTTTAAAAATAAAAGAAGATCACCTATGAAGAAATTAAGTAACTAGTACGCAAAACTAAAAAATGGAATGGAACAATAAAAGAAGGATATTTAGCAACTCTTTAACAACACTCACTCATCTATTGCAACATTATTCGTGCAATTTAAGTGTTCTACAGTGAAAAACTTTGCAGGTTATACACCCATGCAGTTGTTGAACCATTTATTATTGCCACCAAAAGAAGGCTTAGTGTTATTCATCCAATCCATCGGATATTGAGTCCGCATTTCAAAGACACCATGCACATAAATGCCTTAGCACGACTTATCCTTATAAACTCGGGAGGAATTCTTGAGAGAATATTATTTTCTGGTGAATTCTCTATGCAAATATCTTCTGAGCTCTATAAAGAGTGGAGATTTGACGAACAAGGTCTTCCTGCTGATCTACTCAAAAGGTACATTAGAATTTAATATCATTAACAATATTTAAATTAATTCTCATGGTATCTTTCACTCTGACAGCTTTACCATGATATATAGAACCAAACCAAAGTGGTGACAACCAGGGACGGTGCTTTGCCCGTTTTCAATATATTTGGTAAAATTAGTTTTATCCCTATATATATCATCGAAAAAATATATAATGATATAAAAACATATATGATTTATAAACAAAAGATGTGTTGTTTGAACACAAATCAGATAACAATTTGGATGGTTAATGCAATTCAAATACGTGGTTAATTATGTTCAGTGAATTGTTAATAGATATAATAAGGTATAGTAATTCATTAACCCTCCACTGAACGTAATTAACCTTGATTTTAAACATCATTAACTATGATTTTTAGGAGTTCAAATATACATTAAACTTACAAAAAATATTTGCCACATACATTTCTATATATTTGGCCTCCCTCTGAAATTTTATTGATTTTGCAGGGGAATGGCTATAGAAGACCCAAATGTAAAAAACCAAGCTGGGATTCAGCTTGTCTTGCAGGATTATCCCTATGCCACTGATGGACTTGAAATCTGGGTTGCCATAAAAAAATGGGTCAAGGACTTCTGTTCATTCTTCTACAAAGATGATGAGGCCATCAGGGCTGACATTGAACTCCAAAGTTGGTGGTCCGAAATTCGAACTCTTGGCCATGGTGACAAACACAATGAGACATGGTGGTATCAAATGACTACACTCTCAAACCTTGTAGAAGCATTAACAACACTCATATGGACTACTTCTGCTCAGCATGCATCTCTAAACTATGGGCAATATGCATACAATGGTTACCCTCCCAATCGTCCCACACTATGCAAGAAGTTTATTCCACATGAAGGAACAACTGAGTTTGGTGAGTTTCTCAAGGACCCAGATAAGTTTTTCCTCAAGATGTTACCTGATAGGTTTGAGATGAGTCTTGTTGTGGCATTGGTAAATGTTCTCTCACGACACACTTACGATGAAGTGTACTTGGGTTGCCAGCTATCACCTGGGTGGATAGACAATGAATTGATTCAGAATAGATTTTCAGAGTTTAAAGAAGAACTGAAGGAGATTCAGACAAGGATCGTGGAAAGAAACAGAGATCCCAAGCTTAAGAATAGACGTGGACCAGCAAAGATTGAATACACACTTTTATACCCAGAGACCTCTAGTTTTGGATCAAGACGTGAAACCACGGGAAGAGGAATACCCAATAGCATCTCAATTTAACTTATATATAAATTCATGTACAATTAATTCACGGCCGGCTCAAGGGTTAAGCCACTAAAATCTTAAAAAAAATATTTAGGGTGTTGTCTTTTATACAACAATTTTTTTTAATATCCTCAAAATACCTCATTCTCTTTTCCGGTATATATGTTTAAGGTATAGTTATTAGATATATATATTTTGTATTGTAGAATTATAATACCGGAATTATAGTTCCAGTATGTTATCCATATTAAAATTACAATACCGGAAGTAATACTTTTGATATGTTATCGAAATTCTGAAAAAATTACAATACCAAAAGTATACTTCCAGTATGTTTGGTTCATTTTATTTGGGACATTACCTGACCTATTGGTTTTCTTTTTTCATTTTTCCATTTTCTTGATGTAGGGATAGGGGATTAGAAGGGGATTGGGTATTTATTGAATTATTGCATTATTGAAAAATTTGTCATATGGAAACCTTCACTTTTTGGCTTTCCAAAGCAAGTGTTGAAGTAAAGCCTATTCTTTATGTTGAGGATGCATGCCGCAGATGTAGCAATTGAGACCATCACAGATAGATATTTTTCAACGACACCATGTTATTGGGTTTTAAGTCGGAAAATTGGCACAATTCTTGCATTAAAAAATGTGTGATTCTTGGAAAGTTATGTGCTATTATATTGTCTATTACAAATGAGTTGACTGCAAAAATATGTTTTGATTTCCCGCTTGAATTCTGGTAACATACCAGAAGTATACTTCTGGTGTTGTCATTTTAATGTCAGTAACATACCGGAACTATAATTCCGGTATTATAATTGTATAATACCGAAAATATATTTCAGGTAACTACACCCTAAACATATATACCAAAAAAGAGTCAATGTGGTATTTTGGGGATATTAAAAAAATTTGTGGTGTAAAACCAACACCCAAATATTTACTTTTGTTTTTATAAAGAAAAAATGTCACATATGCTAACAAAAATACCCAACCTAAAACATAATACTGTCTAGTTACACTCTTGCTTAAAAGAAAATGTCTCCCTAAAATTTGCTTTAGACCTCACTCGCTCTTGGGTCGGTCCTGTAACAACTATTCCTTGGGGAATAGGAAACTTCTAAAATGCTCCCTATGTTCCCAATAACATAAGAAAAATGCTCTTACAACTATCGATTAGGTAGAAAAAAATTGAGTAGGTAGAAAAAATAGATGAACCGTTGGAATTAGTCTCTTGAAACTTTTTTTTTATCAGTTTAGCATGAAAAATGTGTTAATGACAATATTGGTCCCTTAAAAGGTCTAATTACAAAATGATTCTTACCGTGCCTCTTTTATGGAAAACAATTTCTTAGTTCCTAAATCAGAAGTTCTCCACCAATATTCAAAACATTGTTGTGGAAAGTTAATACACTTTCTAGTATATAAAATGAATACTCTAGAGACCGATTAAGAAATCATTCCTAGTATTAAAGCAAAAACACATGACCATAATTCTTATTATAGGTTTAAACTTATGGCTAGGAATTAATTCCTAGAAAATTCTAGGTCGGTTAGCAACACTATATATAGCCAAGTACGTGTTACTTCTTGTACTTAAGAGAGACGAAACAAACTACGAAATAAATAGCCTACCTCCAAAGTAGTGCGCCACTCGTCTCAAAACATTTTAGCCTATTAGCAAACTAACTTTCCTGAAATTCTACTATCTTTTAGCATTCTTTTTTTTTTGGAAGACCACAAATGCTTTGTATGTCTGATGGCTTTTCAGATAATTAAAAAAGGTTCAAGAACAACAAATTTAAACTCAGTTAGCTTCACAGATAAACAAAGCAATACAAAATTTAAAGGTGTTAAGGAAAGATGGATTCACACTAGCAGATTTATCTTGGTTCACCCTAAATCTTGGGTTACATCAAGTCCTTGTCCTTATCAAGATTTTCATTATAACTGGTCAAGTTACATAAAAATATTATTTTCACACTTAGTCTCTTCAGGCTTCAACGAATATTGTTTTCACACCTAGCCTATGAAATAAACAGATGTAAACATGAGAAAGGGATTGAATTGTGTTTGCCAAACATTTTCAATTACTGATGAAAACTTTTTCACACAAAGACTTAACCCAGATGCTTGAAAAGCTCAATCAGATGAGGACCCGTCTAATGGTTTTAAACATCAAACATAGACTCTTTTAAAGAGATATTTATTATATATGCAAAGCTTAACCTGTTTTGTTAGTAAATAGGTTAGATAAACAAATAATAAAGTAAAGAGTATGAATTAGAAGAACACTCAACTTGTTTATCCCGGTTCACTCATTAACAATGAGGGCTACGTCTAGTCCTTGGATTTACTAAGAATTTTCATTGTAGTAGTCTTAGTTATAGATACAGACAAGTACTGATTTACACTACAACAGATTAGACTTTAGATAGCGTTTTCGTATGCCTTTTAATAGCGTTTGTAACCGCTATCTATTCTACCGCTATTAAAACTCGTTCGCAAAGATAGCATTTAGTTTCATCTTTTAATAGGTGACTTTAGATAGCGTTTGTACACGGAAACGCTATCTAAAGTCAGACTTTAGATAGCGTTTCCTTATACAAACGCTATCTAAAGTCTGACTTTAGATAGCGTTTGTACACGGAAACGCTATCTAAAGTCTGACTTTAGATAGCGTTTCCTTATACAAACGCTATCTAAAGTCTGACCAGATCTCCGACTTCGATCACCAAATTGCAGATCCGAGCTCCTCCCTCCATTACGCCTTTGCCGCTTCCAGTTTCCGCTTCCTCTGTTCTCTTGCGAGACTGAACCGGAAGCTGGCAGACTTGGAGGAAGGCACCGACGTCCATGGAGAACAAATCTGCTCTTACAGCACACGGGAAGATCCAAATAAGAGTTCAATCACCCATAAATATTGTAAAATTATGATGATGTTAGTTTGGGAATTTCATCAAACAGAAAATGGGCAAAACAATAAATTGAAAAGTGGAGTTTATATTATCATGATTCCACTTCAAATTTCATACAAATCCGGAATACGGAAGAATCCCTCACTTATTACAACAAAGAACCATCTTTTCTTTTAAAAAAATCTTCCAGAAAAATTCCCAAAAATTCAAATATCCCAATGGAGAAACATCCATGGAGCTTGAGGCGAGGTGTCGAACTTGGTAATCGTGTAGGCCGAGGAATTCCTTGAATCGCTAACGTTTGAGTTTCTTCTCCTGCAACAACTCATTGAACTGCTCCCTTAGCTTTTCTCATCCACACTCAGGACACCGACCCAACGAAGATTCGTGGGTGAGGAGAGGAAATGGTTGCAAAGACAAGCCGAAGACAAGAGGGACCACACAAAGACGAGCCAGAGTTGAGAGGGAGCGAACATGTGGCTGCCATGAAAACCTGGATCTCGAAAGAAGGGCTTGTGGTGAGAGAGGGAATGCGTTTTGTGGTGCCGGATAAATTATACCTAAGATAGCGTTTCCTACAGAAACGCTATCTTAGGTATCACCTAAGATAGCGTTTCCGTGTGGAACCGCTATCTTTTCCTAAGTGACACTTTTAATAGCAGTTCCACACGGAAACGCTATCTTAGGTTATACCTAAGATAGCGTTTCCCTTAGGGAAATGCTATTAAAAGTCCCCCATCACTTTTAATAGCATTTCCACACGGAAATGCTATTAAAGGTGCGTTATTAAAAGTCTATTTTGTTGTAGTGTTACAAACCTAACCTCTCTCCTTACAAGTTTTTTTTGTTTTTTTTTTCTGCACACCTAGCCTCTTCAGGCTCACTCACAAGTATGTTTTTCTCACTTAGCCTCTTCAGCCTCACACGGAGGCTCACAAGGAAAGAATTGAATAGAAGTGTGATAAATACAACTTGGAAATCTTTCACCAACACTCAGAGAGAGTGGATTAAATGTGAAGTTGAAAGACTGTGTAATAACTACTTAGACAACAAATTGAATGAGCAAATGATTGAGAAGAATGAAAGAATGAATGCTTTGAGTAAATGCCTATTTAGAATTTTTGTCCACTAATTCATTACTCACAGTCATGTCTTCAATGTCTTCTATTTATATTCTTCAATCAAAATAAATTAGTTAGAGACATTCCTTTGAGTTTTGGCTTTGAGATTATCTCCATTAAATGCAAATAGAGACATTTTGGTTAGCCATTAATGTTGAGGAACGTTGGTTTGTACTCTAACTAAGAGGTCCTTGCTTTAATCAGAGAAGCAACCATTGCAGGGTATAGCAGAGGTTAATTTTTTCCTTGTATAGTGCAGCTTGCTTCTTTTATGCAATTAATAGATGTAGCAGAAAGTAAAGTTCTTTTGTTGCAATCCAAACTAAGATACAAAGATGCTTTTGTCAGATTTGACTTCTATGCTTGATCCTTGTATTTCAATATCTTCAAAGATATTCTTTCTTTAAGTGGGTAGTTTATTGAGTCTTTGAGTTGATCAATGCTTATTCTTTAAAGGAGAAGATGCTTCATAAAGTTTCATTAGACGAGTGAGGTCTAAGTTCTTTTGACGTGTGAGGACTCCTTATACAGACGTGTGAGAACACAAGTTGGAACCGTGAAGAAGAAAAGATTGAGAAAAGAACTATCAGTGTGACAATCACTACAAAAAAAGGTCATTTAGCGACCAAAAATAGTGACCGAATTTTTTGGTTGCTTTTTGCGAAGAAATAGCGGCCGATTGTAGGATCTACATGAAACACGGGTTAGAGTTGATTCTACGACCGAAATAGCGACCGAAATTGAGTGTAGCGAGAGATATCGGTCGCTATGTCGCTCGCTAAATAAAGGAAAGTAAAAGTCAGAAATTTATGAATTTTTAGCGGAATGAAATAGCGGCCGATTTAAATGCAACGGTCAAAATTTATTTATATTAGCGACCGATTTAAAAATCCGTCGCTAAATTTATGAATTCATATTTCAAACTTTATTTATATTTGCGGCCGATATTAATTCGGTCGCTAAAAGCAAACGTAAAAATATAAAATAGCGTGTGTTAGAGACCGAAATTTAAATCGGTCGCTAATATTATAAATTCAAATTCCAAACTAACCATATTAGCGACCGAATTAGTTCGGTCGCTAAAACTGAAATCCCTAAATCACGAAATCTCCCATTTCCTTCCCCACTTCTTCATTTTTCCTCTCTCAGCTCTGCTCCCTACCTCCACCACCATGCCATTCCGTCGTCTAACCTGTCCGTCTCCACAACCGCATCCCTCTGGCCACCACCGTATCACAGTACGTAAGTCTTCTTACCTCTCATCTCTTCCCTTCTTCTCTTCATTTTCCCCCCTCTCATCTTTGGTCTTTCCCTCCGCAGAAACAGTGCCACCACCGTAGACCTCCGGCCACCACAGGGACAACCGCAAGGACCACTGCAAAGGTATCCCCTCCTTCCTTCTATGTATCCCCCTGCGCCCTTCATTCTCCGTTTTATTGTTATTTCACAGTCTCTGAAATTCTTTTTGCAACAATGATGATTACTGTTTTGGTTGCTTTGTGAGTGTGTCCAAAAATTATGGTCTGGTGGTATGTCTAAGAGGGTCCAAAAATTTTCTGAGGGTTCATCTTTTTCTCTCTGAATTTCAGAAGCAAGAGAGGAAGGAACTTTGAAATTTTCCATTTTTTTGTGTTGCTGTTGGTGGTCATTATATTTAAAGGAGGGAGTACTCTCAATTTGGCTTGTAGTATCAACATAAAGTGGAAATTGTTGTCACTCTTTTGGAGTCTCTCCTTGGTGATTATAAATATTTGTCTGTTTCCTGATAATCTATTTGAACACGCAGTATTATGGTTCCTGTAACCCCCCCGCCCCGAAATTTGATGTTTGATAAACTATGAGTGATTGGCACCTAGAGTTTGTTTTTGTTAATAATATAATTTCACTCTTAGCTGCACATTGAAGAGACTTACTACTCAAAGAGTTCCTCTTCTCTTCTTTGATAAACCTTGTGTTTGCAGAAATCATAAAGGAAATTCGTCAACAGGGTGCTTCATTAGCATTAAGGTGTGCAATATTCCCAATGCCACTTAATAATTCAAATGACCCATGCATGCATCACTTTTCAACTTCCTGCTTTCTTTTCAAACTATATTATTGGGACTATTAAAAACTTTAAAACTGTTGCTTTAATTGATATTGCAATTATTGATGACATTTTCAAAAAACTTCCCATCTGTTAATTGTCAGCAGCACCAATATAAAGATGTTTTATGCATCTGAGACCTTTTTTTTCATCTTTTTCATGGCGAGTGTTTGATAATTAAATCAAGCATTTTTTTAATCACCAACAATTAACACAAGTCATATTAGTCCAAATTGAAGTCTACCTGCCGCAATGCATAGTAAACAAGGAAATTTTTACAGCTGATTATCAACTTGCATCGTTATCATGATTCATGTAGAATAGTCATATTTTGTGTGCCACCGCCTAAGCCTTTCTTATCAATTAAGTTTGTTTATATTTTAATAGTTTACTATGAAGTGTTGCCTATAAAAGGCCATGGTTGTACGTTGGCAATTTGATGATGGAATGAATCACGAATATGAGAACATAAATTTTCTTCTCTTCCTTTATAAGTGTTGTGTGAGTTTGAGAGTTAAAAGTGAGAGAGAACAATTATCCTGGGTGAGTTTTATGTGTTTGTATAAACACCAGAGTTGAGTCGAGGTCTGGATGATTTCATGAATCGTGACACTTGCTTTGCCCGTCCAAAAAGCATTTGAAACATTCTTTTTTTTTTAGTTTAGTTTATTATAGTTACGTTTTTGTCACTGATTAAAGCTTAAATTTTGTGTTTTGAATTTTGTTTTGAGTTCTCAGACATGCAAATATGACAAACCACAAACAAATGGAATTTGTAATTTAAGATTTAAACCCTTACCTCATCTTCCAAGAGTTAGGTTTTGGGAGAGAAAAGGTTCCTTATTACTTTTCTCCCGTTGATTCCTCTTCTTCTGAAATAAAGGAGATGGGGAGGAGAGTATAAGGAAGAAGGGAAGTTGCAAGTTGTTCTAAATTTGTAACCGTATATTGTTGATTCTATTTTATATTAATTTATGTGTTTCTAGTCTTATAAATAGTTGTACCAGATTCTGTATATATAGAATAGTGATTTGATTTGAAATGACTAATTTCATTTATGCACGATAGGTCCTTGTTGTCATATTCTTCTACTCTCTGTTGGCTCCGGCTCCTCCCCTTATCCTTGCTCGGTTGCGTTTTCTCTCTCAGGTAAGTTCTCTGAACACTCAGTGTAATGTATTATGTGAATTATCGTGTTGTTTGGTAGTGGAGAGCTGAGCTCAATAGGATGTGATCTTATCTGATTGTATCTTGATAATTTAATGTTTATGCATGTGTTTGTCAATATGTGTTGTTTGTTAGTGGAGAGCAGAGCTCAATAGGATGTTATCTTGTCCGAAAGGCGGGATGCTGGTTGTGTGCTGATAATTTAGAAATTATGCATGTGTTTGACAATTAACTGCTACTTGTTAGTGGAGAGCGGAGCTCAATAGGATGTTTGCTACAATATTTAATCTAAGTTTGTATTGATTTACGCTGCAATTTATATAAGCTCAACAATGTTGTAATATTTATAGGTTAATGGTTTTATTTTCGGTTAGAGTTAATAATTAATTTACGAAAGCCTTAGTTTCCTATTTGAGATTCAATATTAATGAGCATGCGTAACTTATCAAGGTATGCATGCTCATTATATTGAATCTTGAATTGTCCAAGTGGGACAGTTTAGGAAAAAACCTTTTTCACACTCGTACAATAGTCATTTCAATGTTCAAATTCCTTATATACTTGTTGAAATCTCAGTATGATGCATTTCCTTTTGTTCTCCTGGTGCATACTTGATCGCGGTGATTCTCACTGTGCTCGAGTCGTGTAAATTGGCGACCGATGGGAAATGCTGCCAAAATTTTGTCAAGTATAAGGTATTTGAATATGGGAATAACTATTAGTAGCCGAGTGTGGCAAAGGTTTCTTCTCGAATGAGATAGGTTCATACCTTGTCATAAGAACGAGATTGATGGAGTTATTGGAATGCACCATAATATATAAGTGTTATTGTAGGATTGGTCAGGCTATTTAATTGCCAGCAATGGATATTCCGGAGAATCGGAAATGGATGTATCGTAGGTTGGATCGGAATAAACGTCTTAGGGAAGAGTATAGAGTTGGAGTGGGTGAGTTTATAGAGTTTGTTGTTAGCCAGGAGAGATTTATACGGCTGGGCGGTGATCAATTGAGGTGTCCTTGCAAAAGATGCAAGTGTCAATCTTTCAAAAGCGTGGATGGAGTTGTAGCCGATCTTTATGAGAAGGGCTTCATGCCTGATTACTATTGGTGGAGTAACCATGGTGAGACGTTGCCTGACTTAAACCCGATTGTGGTTAAAGGTTCATACTATGGAAGTGGTGACCGGAGGGAAGAATTGAATCCATACGAGCAGATGATAATGGATCATGTTGGACCATCGGTTGGTGTTGTACTAGAAGAAGATGGGGGAGAAGATGGTGGAATGGGTTCCCAATACATAGAGGAGAATCCGAATCCCGAAGCTCAAAGATTCTATGATATCTTTGAGTCTTGCCACGATCTCCATTGTGGGAAGGATGTCGGGAGTACACGGAGTTGTCGATGTGCATGGATTGGTTGAGTATCAAATCTGACTACAATATGCTCGAAGGTTGTTTTAATCTCCTCACCAGGTCAGTGTCCAAGGCGTTGCCAGAAGACAATCGGATGCCTACTAGTTTTTATCATGCTAAGAAGTCTGTGGAAAATTTGGGTCTGGGGTGTTTGAAAATTGATTGTTGCCCGAATGGATGTATGTTGTACTATAAGGATGATTAAGCGGAAAGCATAACATGTTGTCGATTTTGTGGTGCGGTTCAGTATAAGACAACCACTAGGATGGGCATTGAGAAGAAGAGGTCGCTAAAAAAGATGTGGTACTTTCTGCTCGTGCCAAGACTTACAAGATTGTACTCTTCGATGGCCACTGCAGCTCACATGAGGTGGCATAGTGAGCATGAGAGGGAGCAAGATGTCTTGTGTCATCCATCTGATGGAGAAGCTTGGAAGCATTTTGATAGGGTTCATATGGCATTTTCGCAGGACCCTCGCAATGTTCGATTGGGGTTATCTACTGATGGATTTAATCTTTTGGACGATCACGGAAAAGCATACTCTTGTTGGTAGGTTATCCGACTCCGTACAATTTTCCCCCGGGGATGTGCATGAAGCGGGAGTTTATGTTCCTAATAGTCATAATTCCGGGTCCGTCTAATCCAAAAGGTAAGATTGATGTGTACTTGCAGCCGCTGATAGATGAGTTGACAATGCTGTGGAATGATGGTGTGTTGACATATGACGTATCTTTGAGGCAGAATTTCATCATGAAAGCAGATTTAATGTGGACGATCAACGACTTTCCTGCTTATGGGATGATGTCGGGTTGGATGACCGCGGGGAAGCTTGGATTCCCAATATGTATAGAGCGATCGAAGGCATTCACGCTTAAAAACAGTCGAAAGATCTCATATTTTGATTGTCATCGTCAATTCCTTCCAGAAGATCATCCTTATAGGCGGAACAAGAATGCATTCAAGAAGCGTTGTGCGGAGACAACACCGACTCCACCACGTTTGACTGGTCCTAATGTATGGCGCAGAGTATAGTACTTACCGCTCGTCCATGAAACCCAAGGAGAACATATTCCTGATTATGGCGTCAACCATAATTGGACAAAACAAAGTATATTTTGGAGGTTGCCGTATTGGAGGACGCAGCTACTCCGTCACAACATTGATGTCATGCATACTGAGAGGAATGTGTTTTTGAATGTGTTTGACACTGTGATGGACATCAAGGGGAGGACAAAGGATACAAATAAAGCCCGATTGGATCTGGCTGACATTTGTAATCGGAAGGAGCTTGAGTTGCAGGACGGTGGTCGTGGCAGACTTATCAAACCGAAGGCAAGTTATACACTAAGCAAAGCACAGAAAGTGGCCGTCTGTAAGTGGGTTAAAGAAATAAAGTTACCAGATGGGTATGCTTCCAATCTGGGTAGATGTGTTGACATTAAGGAAGCAAAGTTACATGGAATGAAGAGTCATGATTGCCATGTGTAACGGTTGCTTCCAATTACGTTCGACGCATTACCGAAGCAAATTTGGAACCCACTTGTTGAGCTTAGCCACTTTTTTAGGGAGCTTACATCGACAACACTAAATGTGAATCAATTAAAGGATATGGAAGTCAAGATACCCGTTTTGTTATGTAAGCTGGAGCAAACCTTCCCGCCGAGTTTCTTTGATTCCATGGAACACCGCCGGTTCATCTACCTTACGAAGCAAAAGTTGGTGGCCCAGTCCAATACCGCTGGATGTATCCATTTGAGAGGTAAATGATGTCGTGCGAACACACGTACGATTCCGGCAAGTGTATCGGATTCATCGCCAAGTAATAAAAGATATCGATCCCGCAGAGACTGTTATCTCAAATCGCAACTAATTGTTAAACGATAAAGCTGGACTGTATAAAAATATTTTGAAAAGGATTTGATATTTGAATTAAGAGATAACCTAAAATCAGAATCAAATAAATAGAAAGTAAATAGTTTATGGTTTTTCAGATCTAAATGGATTCCTAGGGATCTGGGTTACCAACAAGATCGTTTATGTTACTAACTGATTAACCCTTGTTAATTATCGAAATTTCCTTGAAGGCGAATTTGTCCTCAATTAGTTTAATCTCCCTCTCGTGTTACAAAAATCGTTCCTAATTGAACCAACCCCTACTCTCGTGGTAGTCGAATTCAGATTAGACCCTTTACGTTTTGTGACAATTCGTTAATCCTCGAAGGACGGCTTCTAACTCTCGTGATTTCAGTCCTAAGTCTGATTCTATAGATCCGACACCTAAGTTCACCGCTAGGTTCCTCCTTAGAATGTCTACGACATGTAAATAAGCGCGCACCAGATTTACAAGTAATTAAAATACTAGAAATCAGATCTAAAACAAAATCGCAATTAACAAAGTCGAAACATCAGTTTAATGTCATAAACAAACCTTGGGCATAGCCCCAATCCCTAGAAACTAAGCTACTACTCAAGCCTTGTCATGGTGACGACAAGCTTGATTACAAATAACATGAAAGCAGAAAATCAGAGAAGAAGAGGAAGGAGAAGAGAGATCCTAAATTATAGCCTAAGTGGTAGCAGCCAAGTGTGTCCTCTGCCTCTGCCCACGTCCTTATTTATAGATTTGGGAAGTTTGAATCCCAATCTAACTCAAATTCTGATCCAATTCAGTTGCTTCAGGTCCAAGTAATGCGCGTCAAGGCCGTGATGGCCATCACGGCCAGGTCGTGACGGCTTCTGCCTTGGGAACTTCTATAGATTTCAGATTCTCGCGAGGAGAATGGACTTTCGCGACACGAGACTTCAAGTTATATCCTGTCACGGCCGTGATAGAAATAACGGCTAAGCCGTGACAGATTCTGACTTGTGGGGGTGAAAGGTCACGGCCGTGATGGCCATCACGGCTAGGCGTGACCCGATTCGACTTGATCTTTCTTCCTTTTCAGTTTTGCTCGATCATGGCCGTGATGGGCATCACGGCTAGGCCGTGATGGGCTCTATTTGGCTCATTTTCTTCACTTTTCAAGCCCCATCTTCATCCAAACTCCATCATGGTTGATCCTGAGCATTTTACCCTTGATTTCTGCAAAACAACACCACGAAAACCGCCTTACCCGTTCCAAAGTAAAAATAACTAAAAATCAAATTAAATGTCCCTAAACTACATGAAAATGCATGCAAAATGATAGACAAAGATGAGGTGAAATCACACTAATCAAATCACCCCAAGCTTAAGATTTTGCTTGTCCTCAAGCAATTACCCATGCCATAAGATATAAATAATCAGAGCGTGGATAGTGAACCAAGAACCCGAGAAGCTAATCCAAGTGACAGGCATATTCAAATAAATCCCCAAGAGATAATCGATTTCAAGTCCAATTAGAAGCTTAGGTTCTTCAAATTCATATTCTCACCGATTCAGGCACTCGTCTCACCTCACTCAAGTGTTTAAGGATATATATGACGTTTCACTCAATTTCCTCAAGGAATGTAATCTACCATAAGCTTGACTATTAACCAAATCTCTACTTTATTAATGAAAACACATAAGAATCAAGAGGTCTTTTACTTTGGTTGTAATGTGGCCATGGGATTTATTGTTAGGTGGGAAAATCAAGAGAAGGAAAATTCAAGAAGGCTAAACAAATTATCAAACATTGCAAAGCATGACACCTTCTAAAATACCTTTTTTTGGCTTTGATTTACTTTTCCACCTTACTTTTTTTCTTTTTCTTCTCCTTTTTTTTTATTTTTCATTTCTCACTTTCTTTTGTCATCCCCTTCTCCATTTTTTTTTGTGTTTATTTCATTTTATTTATTTGGAGAAGGGGAGATTTTTTGGCTCAAGAGAAATATTTTCTAGTTTCTCATCCCATACTTTTTCAAACTACCTTTTTACCCTTTTTGTAATACTTTAAAAGGTGCCATACCAAGCACTATTCATCAAAGTAATTCAAGGTACCAAGAAAAGTATTTTATTCTGTTAGGCTCAAAATTGGGCAACTAAGGGGTAGCATTTAATCAATCAAAGCTCAGAAGGCCGGAAAAATACCTAGTGCCTCAATCATTTTCAAAAGTGTTTTAAAAAATTTTTAAGTTTCAAAATGGTTTCAAGTCAAGTTCTAGAGAATATAATCCAAGAGGAATTAAAACACTCTATCACAAGGAATGGGGTAGATTTAGTGAGTACCCCTTTTTGGCTCAAAATCTTACATTTAGTAGTTCAAAAATCAGTGAGAAACACAAATCTAAGGAACCACATGCTAATTATCAACTAACAAAAGATTATCTCAAGAATTTTTATTTTTAGCCATGTCACAAGAAAAAAAAATTGGGTTCAAAAATTCACTATCTCAATTCATTTGGCACCAAGTTCTCACAATTGGATGCATATTCTAAGTGAGGGGCAATCTAGAGAATGTGATCATACCAAACTATGCCTATATGAATGCAACATGAAAAATGCAAAAATGCAAAAATTTTCAAAAATACCCCTACCCCAAGCTTAAAACTTACATTGTCCCCAATGTAAATAATCAAGTCGGAGAGAGGAGAAAAATGGAACAACTTACCGAGGTGGTAGCGGGTGTTGGCTCACATTCCAGACAAAACTTTGGTGGAAATAGCATCACAGCCGTGAGGCTCATCACGGGCAGACCGTGATGCTCTCTGATATTAGGGTCCTTCTCATCACACCCGTGATGTATATCACGGCCGTGACCACTGTCATGGCCTGGGCGTGATGGCTTCTGACTTCATTGGTCCTTGCTCTTTTTGTTCTTCCTTCCTCTTTAACCTGAAAACACTAGATAAATCTATTAATTTATGATTTTTTCCCCTTGATCTTCTCAAATTATTCAAGAGATAAATTCAAAAATAAAAGGAAAAGGGAAAGAAAACTTGGGTTGCCTCCCAAGAAGCATTTATTTATGGTCTTAAGCTTGACCATACTTCTTTCAATCAACAGGGTCGATTTGGCGTAGAAGTGCAGGCACACTTCTCTTCCATGGAACTCCTTAAAAGCCGATGCTGCTCATACGGCCGCGATTCGCTTCCGCCGCTCTTTTCTCTCGGAGCTTCCTGGCCTCCCTCCCTCCCGGCGGAAGTTTTGTTTCCGCATGATCAGCAACTCCAAATTCATCACTACAGGGTGCATCATCCGCCATGCATATCTTTGGAGTTGCTTCCATGCTGAGCTCTTTCTCTACCACTGGAGACGTTATATCGATTCTGCACACATGGCTCTCAAAAGGAGGGTTGTTATAAGAGTTAGTCAATTGAAAATCTACCCTACCTTCCTCTACATTTTGAGAGAGTTTGCCATTCCTTACGTCTATTACTGCTGCAGCAGTGGCCAAGAATGGCCTTCCTAAAATGATGGGGAATTCAGAATTCCCTTTCATATCCAATAACAGGAAATCGGTAGGGATGAAGAATTTCCCTACCTTTACAGGAACATTCTCTAGTATGCCCAGAGGAGTCCTAGTTGAGCCATCCGCAAATTGTAAGGAGAATGTGAATGGACTCAACTCTTTGCCTCCCAACCTTTCCAAGATAGTGAGGGGCATGAAGCTCGCGCTAGCCCCTAAGTCACATAAGGCTTGGTCTATTTGCACTTTTTCAATCGAGCAAGCGATAAAGAAACTACCAGGTCTTTCAGCCGGAGGCATTTTAGTTTCTATATCTACTAGCTTTTTCTTGACCAACCTTTGTGGGAAAGGTATCAGGGGCTGGTACGGTGGTGGAGGGACATACTTTGGTTCTGGATCTTCCTTTTCGCTCGTGTCCTCCTCTGGTTCCACGTCCATTTCAACCACCCCAAGCTTATCATCCCTTAAGTGTATGGCATTACAATGTTCGATGGGATTTGCTTCGGGTTGCCCTGGGAATGTACCCTTAGGTCTCGAGTATGTGCTGGCTTGTTGGGCAATCTGAGTTTCTAGCATCTTGTTATGAGTGGCTAAGTTGTCTACCTTAGATGATAGCTCCTTTATTGCCTCGTTCACTGCCCTTCCTTGTTGTCTAAACTCTTCATTTTGTTTCGTCTAAGTTTCAACAAAACTTTCCAATAAAGTCTCGAGTTTAGATATCTATACCTGAGGATACCCCGGTGCGGCTTTCCTATTACCTTGGCCCTCTTGGAACTCACGGTTTAGCGTGTTGTTGTAGTTGCCGTAGGAGAGGTAAGGGTTGTTCTTCCTTTGGTTGTAGGGATTTGGGGGAGCATAATTGGGCAACTTCGGGTTTGTGTCGTAGAAGTTGTGACAAGAGTTCACTTGTTCACCCGAAGCGCCGGATCCATGAGCAATACCATGTGGGCATTCCATTATGTCATGTCCATGCATTCCACAAATCTCACAAACAATGTTAGTAGCACCTATTGCACTCACATTAGCCCTTTCAAGCTGATCAAAACATTTATTAAGTGAGTCTATTTTTGACATTATAAGATCAGTGCTATTTACTTCAAACTTACCCCCCGAAATCTTGTTCGGGTTATTACCTCTTTCTGAACCCCATTGGTGGTAGTTGGTGGCCACGTTTTCAATGATGTTGAATGCCTCAATCAGAGGCCTATTCATAAATGCTCCACCAGCTGCAGAATCAAGTGACACATTCGAAGAGTAATACAATCCGTTGTAGAAGGTGTGCACTAATAACCACCTCTCGAGTCCATGGTGTGGGCAAGACTCCAGCAGTCCCTTGTAGCGATCCCAAGCTTCTGATAAGGATTCTCCGTCCTTTTGTAAGAAGCCGGTGATCTGGGTTCGTATGTAGGCCGTCTTGGATGGAGGGAAGAATTTCTCCAAGAACGCCTGCTCCAGTTGGTCCCAAGTAGACAAGGTGTTAGCGGGCACTTGTTTCAGCCAAGCTTTTGCTTTTCCAGTCAGAGATGAGGGGAACAGCCTCAAGCGTACAGCATCGACCGAGGCTCCATGAATTCTAATTGCATCGGTGAACTCCAAGAATGTCTCTACGTGATCAGTCGGGTCCTCCGAGGGCAATCCTCCGAATTGATGTTGCCTAATCATGTTGATTAGCATAGGAGGTATAGTGTAGTTCTCCGCCTCGATCTCTGGCCTAGCAATCCCAGTTCGCAAGCCCCTAGGATTTGGGGCTGCGTAGTCCTTCAATGGTTTCGTATCCGGTTGATTCGCCATGAGTGGAATGGGACTCAACCTTTCTCTCTCTCTCTTTGTAGTCTCCTACGTCTGTGAAAGGTCCTCTCGATTTCGGGGTCAACCTCAGTAAGGTCTCCAAGACTTAGGGATCTTTACATACAAGAGAAAAACACAAAGAGAGATAGATACTAAAAAGAAGACACTGATTTTTTTTTTCAAATATAAAAATTAAACAAATTAAAAGAAAAGATCCAGAAAAATCAATTTAAAAATTAAATTGAGATTCGAGAAGGCACAGTCCCCGGCAATGGCGCCAAAAACTTGATGTCGTGCGAACACACGTGCGATTCCGGCAAGTGTACCGGATTCATCGCCAAGTAATAAAAGATATCGATCCCACAGAGACTGTTATCTCAAATCGCAACTAATTGTTAAATGATAAAGCTGGACTGTATAAAAAGATTTTGAAAAGGATTTGATATTTGAATTAAGAGATAACCTAAAATCAGAATCAAATAAACAGAAAGTAAACAATTTATGGTTTTTCAGATCTAAATGGATTCCTAGGGATATGGGTTACCAACAAGATCATTTATGTTACTAATTGATTAACCCTTGTTATTTATCGAAATTGCCTTGAAGGAGAATTTGTCCTCAATTAGTTTAAGCTCCCTCTCGTGTTACAAAAACCGTGCCCAATTGAACCAACCCCTACTCTCGTGGTAGTCGAATTCAGATTAGACCCTTTACGTTTTGTGACAATTCGTTAATCCTTGAAGGACGGCTTCTAACTCTCGTGATTTCAGTCCTAAGTCTGATTCTATAGATCCGACACCTAAGTTCACCGCTAGGTTCCTCCTTAAAATGTCTACGACATGTAAATAAGCGCCCCCCATTTACAAGTAATTAAAACACTAGAAATCAGATCTAAAACAAAATCGCAATTAACAAAGTCGAAACATCAGTTTAATGTCATAAACAAACCTTGGGCATAGACCCAATCCCTAGAAACTAAGCTACTACTCAAGACTTGTCATGGTGACGACAAGCTTGATTACAAATAACATGAAAGCAGAAAATCAGAGAAGAAGAGGAAGGAGAAGAGAGATCCTAAATTATAGCCTACGTGGTAGCAGCCAAGTGTGTCCTCTGCCTCTGCTTGGGTCCTTATTTATAGATTTGGGAAGTTTGAATCCCAATCTAACTCAAATTCTGATCTAATTCAGTTGCTTCAGGTCCAAGTAATGCACGTCACGGCCGTGACGGCGGCTCGCCTTGGGTACTTCTATAGATTTCAGATTCTCGCGAGGCGAATGGACTTTCGCGACGCGAGACTTCAAGTTCTAGCCTGTCACGACCGTGATAGAAATAACGGCTAGGCCGTGACAGATTCTGACTTGTGGGGGTGAAAGGTCACGGCCGTGATGGCCATCACGGCTAGATCGTGACTAGTTCTGACTTCAGTCTTTCTTCCTTTTCAGTTTTGCTCGATCATGGCCGTGATGGGCATCACGGCTAGGCCGTGATGGGCTCTGTTTGGCTCATTTTCTTCACTTTTCAAGCCCCATCTTCATCCAAACTCCATCATGGTTGATCCTGAGCATTTTACCCTTGATTTCTGCAAAACAACACCACGAAAACCGCCTTACCCGTTCCAAAGTAAAAATAACCAAAAATCAAATTAAATGTCCCTAAACTACATGAAAATGCATGCAAAATGATAGACAAAGATGAGGTGAAATCACACTCATCAGTAAACAACATCAACTATTTTACTTAATACATATGAAATTCACGAACACGAGAGCGTAGTTTAGCTTTCCCTAAAACTAGTAATTATTTGTATGTATCCCTCTGTAATAGGTTCCTACACTCCCTTAAACACAAAGTCAAGAACAAGGCACGAGTGGAGGGTTCCATTTGTGAAGCATACTTAGTAGAGGAGACTTCCACTTTTGCCTCTTATTTCTATCCGGACGAAGTTAACACGAGAAGGACAAGGATGCCTAGAAACGTTGATTCGGGTGAAGGAAGTTAAACTAGTCCTCCTATATCAATATTCAACTATCCGAGCAGATTTAGTGACAAATCAAAAGGATATTTCTTGGAGCAGCGTGACATTAATGCTGCTCATCTGTATATCCTTCAAAATTGGGAAGAGGTCGCGCCAAATTTAGAGTAAGTTTCTACAATGTCTTTTATAAGTTCAATTGACATTTATGATTATTAATCGTCCTGCTGTTAATCTCCCATATGTAGGATGTACGACAATTTTCTAAGGGATCTCCAACCTGATATTTCAAACGATCAGGTTGATAGAGAAATTACTTCTCACTTTGCTACGTGGTTCAATAAATATGTAGGTTAAGCATCTTCATTTGTTGAAATACATTTTATCTCCTTAAATATATAGCATGTATAAGAATAATATAATATTTGATTTTTTAGGTACTAGATCCAGAAAACAATGTTCAAAATCCATCGTTGACAAATTTGGCATGGGGGCCTAACAGATGGGTTACATCATGGAATACTTATATTGTAAATGGATATAAATTTAACACAAAAACATGGAATGAAGGAATGCAGACGTGTAACTATGGTGTTTGTGTGCGAGCCACTGATGGTAATGTAGAGGATGATTTCTATGGGGTTCTAATCGACATCCTTGAACTCGATTATCTAGGTTTCCCCGTGATGAAGTTAGTTATCTTCAAGTGTGATTGGTTTGATCCTACTCTTGACGTAGGGACAAAAATAGATAAAAATTATGGTATTGTTCAAGTTAGGCTGTCTCGAAGGTATAATAAGGCGTACAACCCATTCATTTTTTCACAACAGGCAGAGCAGGTTTATTACTCGTCATATCCAGAAGGACATCATGGCTGGTTGGGTGTTATTAAGATAAAGGCTCGCAGTATAATTACTGATAATGTAATCAACCAGCCTGAAAAAGATGCTCCGTACCAAGATGATGAGTTTTCAAGACCCCACGTACCATTGCAAATTACGCCGGACATTATTGTTAATTCTCTGGCGGACATTTCCGGAAATGGGGAAGAAGTTGAAAGAGAGTTAATGGATCAATCCGAGTTGGACGCATCTAGCGAAGGTACATTCCGATCAAGTGATACTGATGAGAGTGAGGGTGAATTTAATGACGGAGATTCTACTTAGGTAATTTATTTATGTCATAATTCATTGTGTAAATGTCATTCTACTTAGGTAATTTATTTTTGTATTATTTACACTGTTGTGTAATCATCTTTTCATTTTTTTCACAGATGGCAGATTCCTCTAGAGGTAGGGGTCGTCGTGGAGGACGTCGTGGAGGTCGTGCTGTGAGAGTCCCTTCGCCGGCCGACCCACAGCCTTCAGATTGAGACCACCCTACCAGCACCTCTCTGGACGGGACACCTCAGGGTGATGGAGTTGCAACCCCTACCCAGCCTCATGTGGTCGGGACATAGGCTGAACCCTCATCATCCACACCTCCGACGACAGGACCATCATCAATATCGAGACAGGAGAGTCGTGGTCCATTCGACAGGAGGATTCTTCTTATCCCCAGGGGGGATAACGAGTATGCTAATTTAATTTTTTAATATATATAAAGTATTGTTAATTTCTATTTACTTGTTTTTTAAATTTATTTATAACATTTATTAATGCTCTAATTTTGCTGCAGCTTTACGCATGAAGGGCCCTTCTGATTCGATATCGAAGATCCTGCAACGCAAGTTTGATGGTCCATGGCCTACATGGAAGGCCATCCCAGAGGGCCATAGGGATCAGTTGTTTCTAGAGTTTAAGGTAACAATTTATTAAGTTATTTAAATTAAATTTACATTATATATATGTACACACGAATTTCCTAACAACTGTAAGTTGCAGAAAGAGTATAGGTGAAACTTAGCTTTAGAGGCTCTCGTCAGGGACATATTTGAGCATAAAGGCTCGCTGGTCATGAAGAATCTGACGAACAAGCTGAGGAAGGGTCAGAATAAGGGGAAGTGGGTGGATCCTGAGATCAGGAGGCAGCTGGACCAGTATTGGGCTACTGAGAAG
The DNA here is from genome assembly GCA_030762895.1 of Sophora flavescens. NCBI lineage: Eukaryota > Viridiplantae > Streptophyta > Magnoliopsida > Fabales > Fabaceae > Sophora > Sophora flavescens. Next base: position 143,214,658 of record CM061068.1, on the reverse strand, counting down.
TTCCAGGAGATCCAGGCCATAGCTCGACGTAATCGAGCTTCTGATGGTGGCGCATGTGCTTGGACCGGTGGGTCTAAATCAGCCGCCGCCCACTACGACGAGATGGTAATACATTAAACTTTTGACTTAATATACTATTTAATTAATTAGTTTTCATTTTTAATTATTCTTATGAATTTAAGATTATATTTTTCTGTGCAGAAAGCATAGAAACAGCGGGCCCCCACTGCTATGGAGTTGGTGGAGAGGACGAAGAAGTTGAAGTCGGGGACATGGGTCAACGACAAGGCCCGTAACTATGCTGTAAGCAAAAAAATAATTTAGAGTTTACTTGTAATTTATTATAAATGATTTGTTAATATTGGATATAATTTTAACTAAATCTCTTCAACTATACTTTGTAGGTGGGCTTCAACTAGAAGAAGGACAATGCCATATCACGTGCCTCACAGTCACAACATGAGGCTTTGACTGGTGATGGCCCCTGCTCTCCTGTCTCCGTCGACGATAATGCCATTTATTTGGAGGTCGTCGGGGGTAGGAACAAGAAGGGGCACGTGTATGGCCTCGGACACATGGGAGGCGAGTTTATCGCTACATCATCCGGCACGCCTGCTCCTTCCTACGCCGATACCGTCCCTCAGGAGCAGTTCCACCAAATGCAGGACACCATCACGCAGCTGAACGCGGAGCTTCGGGAGAAGAGCGAGAGAGAGCATCAGATGGCGAACCAAATTGCACAGTTGACTCAGGCACACCAGCAGCTGATGCAGGCGAGCATCGAGCAGGGCCAGACACTGCGGCTGGTGTTGGAGCAGATGAGGATCCAGACTCCAGTTGCTCAGGATGATGCTCTGATGGTTGTGCCTCCTGCTGCCGCTCCTTCAGTTCCGCCGCCAGTTACTGATGCTGCTACTCCAAAGGACGATCAGCTAGCAGACGTCGGTGGTACGGACGCTGAGGATGATTGGATTCCTCCATCTCCCCCTCATCATGACTGATTTTTTTCCCCATATTTTTGATTTTAAACGATTCTTGTACGATATTTTGGATTATTCTTTTTATATATATTTATTATTTCTTATGATTGTATATTTCATAAGTAATTTGGTGTGTTTTATTAGTAATTTTGCTAACGTTTAAAGAAAATCAGAAAAAAAAATTTATTTTAAAAATTAAAATTAAAAAAATTAATAATAACCAGTTTAGCGACCGAATTAGAAATCAATAATTCGGTCACTAAACTTTATTTAACATTTACAGATGTGGTATAGCGACCGAAAATCCGTCGCTAATATAGGTTAACAGTAACCAAAATTAGCGACCGAACTAGCAGCCGATTATCGGTCGCTAGAAATGGTTACCCGAAAAATGCGACCAACCTAATAGCGACCGTTTATTATTATTTAGCGACCGTAAATTCGGTCGCCATTTAGCGACCGAAATATTAATTCGGTTGCTAAAACCTTAGCAACCAGGTATTCAGCCACCACCATTTTCGGTCGCTAATTCGGTCGCTAAATTAAATAGCGACCGATTTACAATGTTTAGCGACCGAATATTACGGTCGCTAAACAGTTGTTTTTTTGTAGTGAATACAACAGTCACCTTGAGAAGCATCGCAATAAGATAATGAAGATTGAAAGAGCCCAGTAAATCCGGCATCTTCAGCAACGTCTCCACAAAACCCAAGGACATCATCATCAACAAATTTTAGGCATGAAGACTCCTATCTAGAGTTACTACCAAGAAAAATACGGGCATTGAGAGAAATATATGAATACTTCATTGCAATAGAGCCGGAGAGTTTTGAAGTAGCTGCAAAATAAGGTGGTGTTTGGTATCCAGAATGTTTTATTCCCATGCAAGCTACATTCCTGGGAATGTGATTCTCAGGAATAAAGTTTTCTCGTATTCACACATTAGAATAGAGTTTTTCCAAGTTTCTAACTATCATCCACTAGCTTTTCTTAATTTGTTTTGATTTTTTTTAATGTGGGAATTGAGGTTTTCACATGTGTATTTGTCTAATATGAAGAATCGAGGTTTTGAGATTCTTGATTATTGATTTGAGATTCTTAAAATGTTTTTAATGTTATTTGATGAATTAATTTGATAATTTTTTTAAGATTCTTTTAATTGTGGTTTTGTTTCTTTTGTTGTGGTGTATATGAGGCTCCTTAGTTTTATTTTCGTACAAAATGTGCAGTCCTATCTCATTTATGTTTACGCTACTTGAATTAACTTTTTCTTTTTGTTTGATGGTAAAATCGCAAATCTCACCTGAATTGATTTTTCTATTCCATATTTGGAAGCATTGCTTCACTTTGTCAAGTCACTAACGTTTGAATTAGTTTCACTTTGCCACATTCAAATTAGACTTATTTGAAATCACAATTTGCTCATGTATACTGACTCACTGCTTCACTCTGTAGTAATTTTTATTGGATCCTAATTAATTTTTTTTAATTATAGTATGAGTCAAATTCCACTTTAGTCAATGGTAAGAAATATGCTTGATTTTGTAATAACTTTGGATGATTTTAGTGGAAAAACATTTATTGGAGTATGAGGTTATATGTGGGCAATATGCAATTGAACAAAGTAACTATTATGGATATGTATCTTTTACCTAGGATAGATGAGCTTAGATCAATGGAGTAGAGTAGTGATTGATTCTAGTAAAGTAGATGCATGGATAGGGTGAGAGAAGCCTAAGACAATGACAAGTGTGAGAAGTTTACTAGAATTGGAGAAGTATTAGAGGAAGTTATAAACGAGTTCTCTAGACTAGCCTTACCTCTCACCAAGCAGATTAGGAAAGGAAAATCTCTTGTATAGGATACAACTTGAAGTTTTTAATGATTAGTAGAGCCTTAAACAGTTGTTAAGAGATAGAGACAGAGACATAGACGAAGAGTTAAATATAAGGCAAAGAAAGTGGATGAATTTTCTTAGGAACTCTAATTCCGAGTTGAAGTATAGTCAGGAAAGGCTAATGCAATGGTCGATACTCGGAGTAGGAAATTTCCGCACAAGTCTAACTTGAAGTTGCAAGAGATGAACCTAATAGAAGAGTCTAGAGACATGAATTTTGATATCTTTTTAAGGCTTAAAACTTGGAATTGAATAGGTTGAAAATTTGTAGTGACCTTAGAAAATAGATTAAGCAAGTGTAGTTTTTAAACTAGGATTTGAAATCTCTTTTGGATCAAGAGAATTATGTGTTATATAATAATGGTGTAGTGTTGTTTAAGAATAGGATCATTGTCCCTAAGGAGGGGAGCCTTAGAGGAAAAAAAAATGTTAGAAGAGACACATAAAAGAACGTTAACCATGTGTCTAGAAATAACCAAGAAGCATCAAGATTTAAAGAAGTATTAGTGGACGGGAATAAAAATGGAAGTGAGATTAAAGAATATTATACATATGTTCAAATTTTATTATAATGTTGTAATTTTGTTATATAATTTTTAGAGGACCACTTTCCTTGAAATTTCAAATTGCTTCTCAAGTGACAAAGTATTAATCGCGATTGATATTCCCCTATGATTTGTTTTCCATATAGATTAATGGCATGTCTAATCATAACAAACTTATATTTCTTAACAAAAAGTGAAAAAATGTTATTTTTTATTTGTATGTGCCTACTCAAGGATCGAGATTGAATTGGTTTCTTATACTATTGTGGTGTTAATTTTTATAGTTGTTTTTACATAATGTCTGCATAGTTTAATTGTAATCTTGTTAAACATTATTCTCCATTTTGTTATCACATACTTTTTTTTGGTAAGATCTTCTTATCAACATAAAGTGAAACTATTTCTTCCTCTTTTGAAATTATCATTTTGGGATAGCTAAAAATTAGTATGTGAACGTGCTACTGCTTCACATTTCTTTATTTATAAAATTTATAAAATTCCTCAGTTCTGTGTAGAATATAAGAAATTTGGTATAGGGTTTGTAAGAGATATTATGTCTACGTGTGGATGATATAAAATATTACCTCAATTTCTTTTATGGATTGTTTGTTAAATTTAATTTATGAGAATGCTTATAAAAACGAAATGCAAGTGAAGGTGTTCTAATTATAGGCGGATGGATAGAAACAAATGCTTAAGTGCATGATTTTATTATATAAATGTTATTATTGACTTCATTTTAAATTTAATTTTTTCCTTTAAATATATTTTTTTTTTAAAGTTAAGGGGCCATGAATTGTACATTTATTATTTGGTGGAATATTTAATGGCTATATATATATATATATATATATATATATATATATATATATATTAATGATGTGATTAGGAATGTAGATCCCCTTTTATGTTAGTGCGGAGTAGGTGAGAAGATATTGTTAAGATCAGATTTAATAAAAGAGATCGTAATTAGGATTAATAATTGAGGGAAAGATGCGCATTGCGTAGAATAGATAAAAAGTGTTATGTCGACAAGAAAAGAAAGCATTTATAATTTTAGGAAGAGGAACATGTAATCTTGAGAGACACTCTTAAGTTTTGGATGGGGAGGTCAATGTCATTTAGAGAACTGACTCTTTGTTTTATGGGGCCTTTCCTAATTCTCAAAAGAGTCGTGCCCGTTGCTTACCAATTGGCTCTTCTGCCACCATTGGCAAATCTTCATGATGTTTTCCATGTGTCGCAACTTAGAAAATATGTACCTGATGAGTCTCATGCGATATAGCTCCTGAGTCTTTACAATTGAAGGATAATTTGATCTATAAGCCTAAGCCTAGGCCTAGTCAAATCTTGGACAAGGGCACAAAGACTCTAAGGAACAAGACAATTGCATTGGTGAAACTGTTATGGGAAAGGATTAACTTCGAAGGAAACTACTTGAGAGATGGAAGAGGACATCGTATGTCAGTACCCAGATCTTGTTGTTTAAGGTAAGGTAACCTTATGTTTGGTTTCCAGCATATCTTACAATATATGTGTGAGTATGTGATGAATTTAGGGGACGAAATTCTCTAAGGAGGGGAGAAATGTAACATCCTAAAAATTCAAATATAATTATTTTAATAAAAATAGGGTAGTGTAAGAGTTTAATATAATTGTTTTCTTTATAATAAAAATCCAGTGGGTTCCACAATAATGTAAAATTGATTTTAAAAAAATAAAATAAAAATAAGGATAAGAACCTACCCTTGACTAAATTATTACGGCCATAATGATAGGAAACATAAGCATATCAAGGCCCATGCTCTGTTACCCATTATAAATAGATAGTTTGAGTGTTTTCAGCCCAATTTCGCATAATTTGACTAGATACCTAACTTCAGACGGATATTTCGTAACCAAAGAGAACTTGTTTTAATTAGAGATATGCATAAGAAATATATCCCTATCACTTAGCTTTCCATAGACACCAAATTCGTCCAAATTGGATTCTTGTAGCACAAGTTATGACCAAATTCGTACACACTATTCATGTTCCAGCGCCAGAACCGTTTTTTAAAATTCTATCCACGTTTTGAGTATCTATACGTCGGTTTAAGATTTTGTGGTCTTCATAACAGTTGTATACAATTGTTTTATCTTTCCAACGATATAAAATTTATAATTCTTGAATGTCTATAACTCAAGATATGTGCGAAATACAGCACCATATGAAGAGTAAGCGGGCTTAGCGTGTTTTTACACGTTTTGGTCTATTGGGGGCTCTATAAATAGAATCTTAACACTCTTAGGATGCGTTTTTGAACCCTAATTACACCTAGAAACTCAGAAACAGCTAAGAAGAGAAGAAATTCAAGGATTAAGAAGAGATAGTTATGGAAGAGGGAGTCTAGGAAGAGGAAGATGATGATAACTCTTGGCAAACGTTAGGATTCGCAGTAGGAAACGCTTAAAGCTATTTGGAGGTCTTCAAGAGGTGAGTAACAATACTTTTTATGAACCCTTTCCATGGTAAATATGATTGTATTTGTTGATAAGGGATTACCATGTGGTTTTGGGAGTCTTTAATTGACTTGATGCATATTGTTAGTAACCTAAATTCTAAAATTGGGGTTTTGTTTAAAAGGGGAATTAATTGATCAATTGATGTTGTAACGTGCTTATTCATGTATGATGTGTTGTGATATTCAAGATTGTTTGTTGTTGGTGGGAGTTTATAAGTTTAAAATTGAGGGAAATAGTTTGTTACATGCATGAGACATGACATATAATTGGGATGTCGAAAAAGAGCAATACCGCCTAAAAAGGGGTATCGAAGGTAACACCGCCACACATTGGGGTGTCGAAAAGGGAGAAATACCGCCATGTGTACATGGGAGGTATCGAAATAGAAATGTCCCCGACAGGAGGGTGACATCGAAACATTCCTCATGAGTAGGGGTGGGGCAATGAGACGCCATTGTCATGTGATGTGTGAGATTTATGGCATGCCGGCAAGAGACTAGTTGGTGATCAACTTCACCGAAGCGTGATCAACTTCAGAACCACCCCGTTGGTGATCAACTTCACCGAAGCAAAGCCAAGAGAAACATCTATAACATTGTGAAGCTGAAACCAAACCACCACGCAGCTCAATTACTCCTACACTTGTACATCATCTTCATTTCATCACAAAATATCTTTCTAATGTCTGCAGAAGCTGAAGCTGAAAAACAACCTTTCACAACTCCTTCCTATTCCTCCGGTAATTAATTATTTGATAATGAAAATTGAAAATTATTTTTGAGTTTGGACTCAATATATATAAATGTTTCATTTTTGTCACACTAGGAGGCAATGACATAGTGAAGGACGTAGTGTTATGGAGAAGAAAGAAACAAAGTGCAAGTGTTCTTATAACGGCAAGCCAAACATGGGTATTGATGGAAGTATATCAATTCAACTTCCTCACTGTCATCTCATGGGTTGCCATATTTGTTGTTGCTTCACTATTTCTCTATGCCAATATGTTTAGACTTTTGCGCAAGTGAGTACCCTCTTCTTCTAACGCCTCTTGTCTTATCAAAGCTTTTCATTCATTCTTCATCACTTAGTATTTCTTCAATCTTCAGGGAACCCCCGAACTTGTCGAGGTTGGAGCTGACACACGAGACAACCGTGAGAACGGGGAACACCGTACGAGAATGGATTGAAGAAGCAATGAGGTTGATGTTCTAGGTGAGTGCAGAGGAAGAGAGGCATGTATTTGTGGGAGTTGTGGCTGGATTCTGGTCACTCTCTTATGTAGGAAGCTGCATGGACCTCTTAACTTTCCTTTATATAGGTAATGAGAAATGTTTCTTGGAAATCTAAATATGGGACACTATCCTTTGCTTTTTAGGAAGTATTTTTGAAATGTATGTATACGAATAAGATAAAAGTTAGTGAGAGATACATACGATGTTTAGAATTTGTCCCATATGATGTTTACGATTTGTTGTTCAAATAACACAACTCATTAGGTAAAACCGTGAAATAATAAATATACATAACATAGTCCATTTCTTTTACCAACATTTTTCCTCTCATTATTCTCTTTGTATATGTTATTTTTTGAGTGTAGGTATAATAGTGGGCATGACGGTTCCAGTAACTTATGTGAAGAATGAGGACATGATTAAGAGATTCGTGGAATGGTTGAAGGAGAAAAGCAAGAGGTCTTATGAGATGGTTGATGAGAAGGCCATTAAGAAGATCTGAAGTAGAGTAGTGACCCAAATGAATGGGAAGAAAACAGAGTAATTTGCTTTTATTGTTGCTAAATAAATTACAATAATGTTATGTAAAGTTAAAATAAATATATGTAGTTTTTCCATCGAATTCAGAACCACGAAGTCAGTATTGATTTCTAAAATATGCGGTGGTGTGAATCATTACTATGGATATGTATGTTGGTATATATTAAATTTTAAACCAGATGCTTATTTTATGTTTATTCTTCTTGTAACGCCCTTCGTTACATTAGTAACCCAAATTAATTTCAATAAAAATCCTTCAAAACATTTACTAAAAAAAAACACAAGTCATAAATTTTTTTCTCAAATAACAAAGTATGAAAATACCTCGTATTAAATAAAATAATAGTATTTACAAAGTATTGAAAAAAATTATTAAATCCAATCATTTGAATAAAAACTAAAATCCTCAAAACCGGGCGTCTAATTACAGTCTGAGAAAAATAGTATGTAAACCAAAGAACGTCGTCCGCATAATACTCCAAACAATACTACATTACCAACCAACTAGCTAATCAAAGATTACTCTTCGGATCTCTGTATCCTCAACAGCGATGTCATCGGGCTCTTAAAACAACACTTATAATGAGATATAAAATCCCAGTGCACAACAATACATTTGTAAAATGTTTCGAAAATGGCGTTGTTCTCACGGTCATGGTAACTCGGAAAAACTGTCCATGGTATCCGCTAATTTCCCAAAATAATATATCAAAAATACTTTTAATAACAACAAAAATTTCATCAAGTCAAATGCATATAGCATAAGGTCAACTCGTCTCAATGCATCACATTGCACATACCAAGTAAATTCTAAATTAATCCAAGTGGCTCGAAGGCCTCATAACTAAACTGGTCTCTTGCCAGCATGCCATAAGTCTCACACATCACATGTCAAAGGCGTCTCATTGCCCACCCCTACTCATGAGGAATGTTTCGATGTCACCCTCCTGTCGGGGACATTTCTATTTCGATACCTCCCATGTGCACATGGCGGTATTTCTCCCTTTTTGACGCCCCAACGTGTGGCAGTGTTACTTTCGATACCGCTTTTTAGGCGGTATTGCTCTTTTTCGACATCCCAATTATATGGGGATGTTACTTTCGATACCTCATAACGGTGGTATTACTTTTCGATACCCCTATCATAGGTGGTATTGCTTAAAACATCAAACAACATATTATAGCTCAAATATGTCATGTCTCATGCATGTAACAAACTATTTTCCTCAATTTTAAACATATAAACTCCCACCAACAACAAACAATCATGAATATCACAACACATCATACATGAATAAGCACGTTACAACCAAGGTTTACAAAACCGGACCGGCCATCAAACCGGTGAAGGCAGCGATTCAAGGTTCAATGGTCCAACCGGGGTTGAACCGTGGTTGAACCGGTTATATATACTTCACATACAAATGTCATAACTCAACATATATAACATTCAAAATGACAAAACCAAATCAAATATGCCATCAAAGTCATCAAACCAAAACATTTAAGTTCAACAAAAGTGGACAATGTTTATTGGAAAGTGGAAACTAAATAACAGATACATCAAACATCATAATATTCATTGAGGTTGACTCCTTCATATTCAAACACGTCAGCCATAGCATTTTCACTAATTTGAGTAATATCTTCACCACCACCACCACCACCACTTTGAAGTTGAATCTCTATAGCATCAAGTTCTTCATCACCTAATTAAACAACAAGCAAGTAGAAAAATAAAATTTCAACACTAAAATAATCAAGTTACATACAAAGCATGTTCGATATAATTAAACATTAACCTTCATTGCTTCTTGATGAATCGCCAACTATTGGAATAGCACCACTATCATGATAAAGAACATTTTCAATCTCATCAATATCAAGTTCAGGAGAGGGTTCTTCATCAATCACCCAAAAATCAACTTCATCAATGGATTCATAATCAACGGGATCACGACATGCCTTCTTGTAGTGTCCCCTATAACAAAACATTACAATAGCAAAAAGCAGAATTATTATGCTTTTCAAAAAAACTAAAAGTAATGTTTCAACTTTTGACATAATGAAATTTTTATACCTATTCCTCAAACGCAAGTTATAAGTAACATAAACAATATCATCCAGTCTCTGATGTTCAAATCTATTTATTCTCTTTGTATGGATGCATTCAAAGACACTCCAATTTCTCTCACACCCCGAAGAAGAACAAGTTTGGCTAAGAATTCGAATTGCCAGCTTTTGCAATATTGGAGCACTACCCCCATACATTTTCCACCATTCATCTACAAAACACATATTTAGTTAAATAAAACAAGAAATATACATAACTATGTAAGTTTAAAACATTATTTAAAAATTAAAACTATAAATTGGTACTCACCAGGTTGTATATCCTTTGCCACTTTAAGAGCACTTTCACGACTAAAAGATCCTTGTCTTTCACGATACACTTGCAAATCTTTAATGGCTTTGGCCACATCTGGACAAAAAGCTTGTATATCAAATAAATCAAGAAGTGCTTGCATGACCCTACTCTTATCACAATACTTGTCATCATAAATGAATGCGGGGTTTAAAAAGTATGCAGCTGCATGAAGATTGCGCTTCAAGTGCTTATCCCATCGAGTCTTAAGAATATCTGTGTATGGCTTATACAAGTTCTTTCTATGCTTAAACATTTCCTTTATTGCATTTTTTGCCCTTTGCATGCCCTCATAAACATAACCAATAGAAGGTTTTTCATCCCCATCTACAATTCTTAGTAATCTAATAATGGGAGCCACAAGTTTGGCAATCATAAAACATTCATTCCAAAATTTATTATCTAAAATGATAGCACTAACAGCTTTTCCTGTTGTACCCTTTGCTAAGTTATGGCTAGTAAAGTGTTTGTCCACAACTAATGCTTGCAAATCATGCTTATGATCATGAATATTTTTCAATGTGATAAAAGTAGTAGCAAATCGAGTCGTTCCTGGACGTACGATTTCCTTCCAACCTTCTCTTTTTCTTAGCCAAGATAAGAATACTATATGATTGTATAGAAACACAGTTACCTTTGAAGCTTTTTTGGCAAGCTCTGCAACATGAGGCCTACTAGCAATATCCTTCAAAAGGAGATTCAAGCAATGGGCAGCACAAGGAGACCAAAAAATGGTTTCATATTTTTCATGCACCAATTTACCAGCAGCTACATAGTTAGATGCATTATCTGTCACTATGTGAACAACATGTTCAACTCCAACCCATTCAATAACTTCGGAAAACATATTGCACAAAGTCGCGGCATCTTTCACAACATCCGATGCATCAATAGACTTCACAAATGCTATCCCTATGGAATAATAAAGTAAAAAGCTTATCAAATAAAAATTAAATGGACTATCAAGTTTATTAAGGAATCTCAAAATTTCACAAATGTTGTACCTTTAGGACAATAAACTAGAAAGTTTATCAACGTCCTTTGTCTTTGGTCAGTCCATCCATCAGCCATGATTGTACATCCACTCTTAGCCCTATTGGCTCGATAACTTTGCACAAGCAATTGACATTCTTTCTTGCAATCTCCCAACAAGTTAACCCGTAGATCATGATAAGACGGAACTTTATAACCGGGGTCAATAGCAGCAATTGCATCCGCAACTTCTTGAAAATATGGTGACTTTGTTGCATAAAATGGAATGTTAGCATCAAAAAACCATCTAGCAATTGCCATCCCAGCTTTGTAACGTGCAGCCTTGCCAGATATTACACTTTTTATAGTTGGTTGAGAGCCAGGAGTTGTCCTTGGAGCAAAAGAACCACCAATTTGAACATCAGCTTTTCTTTTTCCTTTGTTGGGAGCAGAAACAGATGCAGTATTTGGGAAAGGTTGAACTTCTTGCACTTCCCCCTCATTACTACCATCATATGCATCATTGAGGTCATTAGTCTTCTTTTTTTCTTTGATACCTTTCAATAACTCAATCATTTGGTGACGAACATCGTGAGGAACTTTCTTACAAGAGCTTATTTGACCAGATATACCCGCAAGATGGTGCTTCATTCTGTTTATGCCTCCTCCTCTGTAACTTATTCCACAATGAATGCAAGTGTACACATTAGTTCTCCCTTCTTTTCTAAATGCAAAATGCTCCCAAGAAGGATCACTTTTCCCACGAAATGCAGTGGAGCCTTCTTCTGATTCACCATGTGATGATTGTGTATTAGGGGCATTGGTAGATGAATTAGGATTATTTTCAGGAGCATTCCCACTTGGTAATTCCTACAATAGGAACAGGTTCAGCGAAAAATTAATTTTTTTTTGCAGCAAGTCAGCAACAAGCCAACAACAAGAGTACAAGTATTTTTGGACAAGTATTCTTGGAAACCAGTCAGAAACCAGAAATCAGATATCAGAAATCAGAAATCAGAATACAAAACTTGGAGAACACAGTACAAGTATTCATCATTGAACAAGTTATTTAGGAGAATACAAAACTTGGAGAAGAAGAGTGACATACCTGGTTCGAGTTCGACATTGATTGGAGTATTCTATTGGAGTAGGGAGAAGTAGAACAGGGAAGCAGAGGCAACCAGGCAGGTAATTAGCAGAACTGCAGAAGCCTTATCAAACAAAAAAATTATTGGTCTTCTTCTTAGAAACCTGTAACGCAGAAGCGTCGGAGATGGAGGAAACGTGACAAAACAGCGGCGGATGGCATGACGCAGGGCGGCGGATGCGAGCTCGTGTGGCGGAAAGGAGTGGTTGGGTCTCTTGGCAACAAGTGCGGTCCGGTGACGTGGTTCAAGTGGAGCTCACGGCGGCAAGAAGGAAGGGTTGAAGGTCGAACGCGAAGAGGAGAGGAACTGAGGAAGGGATGGATGAGTCTGTCGAGTCGAGACAGTGAAAATGAATTTTAGGGTTGGAACTTGGAAACAGAAACGGCGTCATTTTGGGCCGGTGGAAATTTTTTTTAAAAAAATGCAATTCCTAGAACCGGACCTGACCGGTCCGTAATCGGTTTAGACCGGTTTCGCCGGTTTTTAACAGGTTCAACGGGTTTTTCACCGGTTCGCTATATGACCGGTTTTCCTATCTGACCGGACCGGCCAAGGTCCCGGTTCCCTGTCTGACCGGACGGTCCGGTCCGGTTTTTAAATCCTTGGTTACAACATCAATTGATCAATTAATTCCCCTTTTAAACAAAACACCAATTTTAGAATTTAGGTTACTAACAATATGCATCAAGTCAATTAAAGACTCCCAAAACCACATGGTAATCCCTTATCAACAAAAACAATCATATATACCATGGAAAGGGTTCATAAAAAAGTATTGTTACTCACCTCTTGAAGACCTCCAAATAGCTCTAAGCGTTTCCTATTGCGAATCCTAACGTTTGCCAATAGTTATCATCATCTTCCTCTTCCTAGACTCCCTCTTCCACAACTATCTCTTCTTAATCCTTGAATTTCTTCTCTTCTTAGGCGTTTCTGAGTTTCTAGGTGTAATTAGGGTTCAAAAACGCATCCTAAGAGTGTTAAGATTCTATTTATAGAGCCCCCAATAGCCCAAAACGTATAAAAACGCGCTAAGCTCGCTTACTCTGCATATGGTGTTGTATTTCGCACATATCTTGAGTTATAGACATTAAAAAATTATAAATTTTATATCGTTGGAAAGATAAAAGAATTTTCTACTACTGTTATGAAGACCAGAAAATCTGAAACCTACGTTTAGATAGTCAAAACGTGGATAGAATTTTAAAAAACGGTTCTGGTGCTGGAACATGAATAGTTTGTACGAATTTTGTCATAACTTGAGCTACAAGAATACAATTTTGACGAATTTGGTGTCTATCGAAAGCTAAGAGACAGGGCTATATTTCTTATGCATATCTTGAATTCAATTAAGTTCTCTTTGGTTACATAATATCCGTCTGAAGTTAGGTATCTAGTCATATTATGCGAAATTGAGCTTAAAACACTCAAACTATCTATTTATAATGGGTAACACAGTATGGGCCTTGATATGCTTATGTTACCTATCATTATTGCCGCAATAATTTAGTCCAGGGTAGGTTCATATCCTTATTTTTATTTTATTTTTTTAAAATCAATTTTACATTATTGTGGAACCCACTGGATTTTTATTATAAAGAAAACAATTATATTAAACTCTTATACTACCATTTTTTTATTAAAATAATTATATTTGAATTTTTAGGATGTTACATTTCTCCACTCCTTATAGAATTTCGTCCCCGAAATTCATCACATACTCACACATATATTGTAACATATGCGGAAAACAAAACATAAGGTTACCTTACCTTAAACAACAAGATCTGGGTATTGACATACGATGTCCTCTTCCATCTTTCAAGTAGTTTCCTTCGAAGTTAATCCTTTCCCATAACAGTTTCACCAATGCAATTGTCTTGTTCCTTACAGTCTTTGTGCCCTTGTCCAAGATTTGACTAGGCCTAGGCTTATAGATCAAATTATCCTTGAATTGTAAAGACTCAGGAGCTATCGCATGAGACTCATCAGGTACATATTTCTTAAGTTGCGACACATGGAAAACATCATGAAGATTTGTCAATTGTGCCATAAGAGCCAATTGGTAAGCAACGGGCACGACTCTTTTGAGAATTAGGAAAGGTCCCATAAAACAAAGAGTCAGTTCTCTGAATGACATTGACCTCCCCATCCAAAACTTAAGAGTACCTCTCAAGATTACATGTTCCTCTTCCTAAAATTCTAAATGCTTTCTATTCTTGTCGACATAACACTTTTTATCTATTCTACGCAATGCGCATCTTTCCCACAATTATTAATCATAATTGCGATCTCTTTGATTAAATCTGATCTTAACAATATCTTCTCACCTACTCCGCACTGACATAAAAGGGGATCTACATTCCTAATCACATCATTAATATATATATATATATATATATATATTATATATATATATATATATATATGTATCCCCAAAATTACAATTCTGGACCCTACTAAAAAAATTATTTTTTAAAGAAAAAAATTAAATTTAAAATGAAGTCAATAATAACATTTATATAATAAAATCATGCACTTAAGCATTTGTTTCTATCCATCCGCCTATAATTAGAACACCTTCACTTGCATTTCGTTTTTATAAGCATTCTCACAAATTAAATTTAACAAACAATCCATAAAATAAATTGATGTAATATTTTATATCATCCACACGTAGACATAATATCTCTTACAAACTCTATACCAAATTTCTTATATTCTACACAGAACTGAGGAATTTTATAAATTTTATAAATAAAGAAATGTGAAGCCGTAGCACATTCACATACTAATTTTTAGCTATCCCAAAATGATAATTTCAAAAGAGGAAGAAATAGTTTCACTTTATGTTGACAAGAAGATCTTACCAAAAAAAATATATGTGATAACAAAATGGATAATAATGTTTAACAAGATTACAATTAAACTATGCAGACATTATGCAAAAACAACTGTAAAAATTAACACCACAATAGTATAAGAAACCAATTCAATCTCGATCCTTGAGTAGGCACATACAAATAAGAAATAACATTTTTTCACTTTTTGTTGAGAAATATAAGTTTGTTAGGATTAGACATGACATTAATCTATATGGAAAACAAATCATAGGGGAATATCAATCGCGATTAATACTTTGTCACTTGAAAAGCAATTTGAAATTTCAAGGAAAGTGATCCTCTAAAAATTATATAACAAAATTACAACATTATAATAAAATTTGAACATATATATAAAATTCTTTAATCTCACTTCCATTTTTATTCCCATCCACTGATACTTCTTTAAATCTTAATGCTTCTTGGTTATTCCTAGACACATGGTTAACGTTCTTTTATGTGTCTCTTCTAACATTTTTTTTCCTCTAAGGCTCCCCTCCTTAGGGACAATGATCCTATTCTTAAACAACACTACACCATTATTGTATAACACATAATTCTCATGATCCAAAAGAGATTTCAAATCCTAGTTTAAAAACTACACTCGCTTAATCTATTTTCTAAGGTCACTACAAATTTTCAACCTATTCAATTCCAAGTTTTAAGCCTTAAAAAGATATCAAAATTCATATCTCTAGACTCTTCTATTAGGTTAATCTCTTGCAACTTCAAGTTAGACTTGTGCGGAACTTTCCTACTCCGAGTATCGACCACTGCATTAGCCTTTCCCGGACTATACTTCAACTCAAAATTATAGTTCCTAAGAAAATTCATCCACTTTCTTTGCCTTATATTTAACTCTTCGTCTATGTCTCTGTCTCTATCTCTTAACAACTGTTTAAGGCTCTACTGATCATTAAAAACTTCAAGTTGTATCCTATACAAGAGATTTTCCTTTCCTAATCAGCTTGGTGAGAAGTAAGGCTAGTCTAGAGAACTCGTTTATAACTTCCTCTAATACTTCTCCAATTCTAGGAAACTTTTCACACTTGTCATTGTCTTAGGCTTCTCTCACCCTATCCCTGCATCTACTTTACTAGAATCAATCACTACTCTACTCCATTGATCTAAGCTCATCTATCCCAGGTAAAAGATACCTATCCATAATAGTTACTTTGTTCAATTGCATATTGCCCACATATAACCTCATACTCCAATAAAAATTTTTCCACTAAAATCATCCAAAAGTTATTACAAAATCAAGCATATTTCTTACCATTGACTAAAGTGGAATTCGACTCATACTATAATTAAAAAAAATTAATTAGGATCCGATAAAAATTACTACAGAGTGAAGCCGTGCATCAGTATACATGAGCAAATTGTGATTTCATATAAGTCTAATTTGAATGTGGCAAAGTGAAACTAATTCAAACGTTAGTGACTTGACAAAGTGAAGCAATGCTTCCAAATATGAAATAGAAAAATCAATTCAAGTGATATTTACGATTTTGCCATCAAACAAAAAGAAAAAGTTAATTCAAGTAGCATAAACACAAATGAGATAGGACTGCACATTTTGTACGGGAATAAAACTAAGGAGCCACATATACACCACAACAAAAGAAACAAAACCACAATTAAAAGACTCTTTAAAAAAATTATCAATTTAATTCATCAAATAACATTAAAACATTTTAAGAATCTCAAATCAATAATCAAGAATCTCAAAACCTCGATTCTTCATATTAGACAAATACACATGTGAAAACCTAAATTCCCACATTAAAAAAATCAAAACAAATTAAGAGATCACATCCTTCAATAATTCATTCCATTAAGGTTTTAAGAAAGTGTTTTACTCACATGCTATGAGTATTACTGTCACGTCACTATAAATCTCCACCTTACCAGAAAACTAGAGTATGTATCGATCCTTGAGTTCCCTCAACTAAGCACTTATTAGAAGAAACAACCAATACAATAAGGTTTGACACCGAAGAAAAATCGATAGACATTGGTTGTGAAGAGATATCAAAAATAAAAATAGTTCTACTAGAGTACTTTATGACAACAAGTCTAAAAGACAATCACTCCTTACCAAGAATAGCATCTAACCCAGACATAGATAACAAATAAGATCGAAGACATAAGGCACGTCTCGATGCACAAGAAAATAATTTAAACAAGAACTGGAAGAAATAAGATTATCCCCCATAGAAGTAGAAACACGTGGATCAAAGGACAAAAGAAAGATAGGTAACTCCAAATTTCACACATGAAGGATATATAAAAGAATGTGTTGCTCCTGAATCAAACAATAGTGTAACTTTTCTCCTGTACGAGTTGAAGAAATTCAGCCCCCTTCGGATCTAAGTTGCCTCGGATTTATGGCGGGTTGTTCTTCTTGAATTCGAAAAGTCCCACGTGCTAAGGGTCCTAGGTTGCCACCACTCCATTAGTGATTGGCCTCCATTCCCCTACAGTTGACGGAGAGTCTTCGTCTGCCCTTGCGTAGCTCTAATCATACAAACCAAAGCTACTGCAAGTGCAATGTTCGTCCCTCGTCTATTAGTCCTATAAATCTGCTCACTACCTATGAAATATTGGGTTGATCATGTCCAATATCCCAAAGAATAACATGCAGTATTTATAACTCTAACAAACATCCTACGTGCCTAAGTTTGGTTTTAGAAAAAACCCCAATGCCACAGTCCGATTTAGAATCGAACTGCTCTGATACCAAAAATGTAACGCCCTTCGTTACATTAGTAACCCAAATTAATTTCAATAAAAATCCATCAAAACATTTAATAAAAAAAAAATTCATAAATTTTTTTCTGAAATAACTAAGTATGAAAATACCTCGTATTAAATAAAATAATAGTATTTAAAAAGTATTGAAAAAAATTATTAAATCCAATCATTTGAATAAAAACTAAAACCCTCAAAACAGGGCTTCTCATTACAATCTGAGAAAAATAGTATGTAAACCAAAGAACGTCGTCCGCATAATACTCCAAACCATACTACATTACTAACTAACTAGCTAATCAAAGATAACTCTTCAGATCTCTGGATCCTCAACAGCGATGTCCTCGGGCTCTGAAACCAACACTTATAATGAGATATAAAATCCCAGTGCACAACAATACATTTATAAAATATTTCGAAAATAGTGTTGTTCTCCGCCGGTGCGGTAACCTGAAAAACTGTCCATGGTATCCGCTAATTTCCCAAAATAATATATAAAAAAATTATTTTAAAAACAACAAAAATTTCATCAAGTCAAATGCATATAGCATAAGTTCAACTCGTCTCAATGCATCACATTTCACATACCAAGTAAATTCTAAATTAATCCAAGTGGCTCGAAGGCCTCATAACTAAACTGGTCTCTTGCCAGCATGCCATAAATCTCACACATCACATGACAATGGCGTCCCATTGCCCACCGCTACTCATGAGGAATGTTTCAATGTCACCCTCCTGTCGAGGACATTTCTATTTCGATACCTCACATGTGCACATGGCGGTATTTCTCCCTTTTCGACACCCCAACGTGTGGCGGTGTTACTTTTGATACCCCTTTTTAGGCGGTATTGCTCTTTTTCGACATCCCAATTATATGGGGATGTTACTTTCGATACCCCATTACGGTGGTATTACTTTTCGATACCCCTATCATAGGTGGTATTGCGGCAAACATCATACAACATATTATAGCTCAAATATGTCATGTCTCATGCATGTAACAAACTATTTTCATCAATTTTAAACATATAAACTCCCACCAACAACAAACAATCATGAATATCACAACACATCATACATGAATAAGCACGTTACAACATCAATTGATCAATTAATTCCCCTTTGAAACAAAACCCCAATTTTAGAATTTAGGTTACTAACAATATGCATCAAGTCAATTAAAGACTCCCAAAACCACATGGTAATCCCTTATCAACAAAAACAATCATATATACCATGGAAAGGGTTCATAAAAAATATTGTTACTCACCTCTTGAAGACCTCCAAATAGATCTAAGCGTTTCCTACTGCGAATCCTAACGTTTGCCAAGAGTTATCATCATCTTCCTCTTCCTAGACTCCCTCTTCCACAACTATCTCTTCTTAATCCTTGAATTTCTTATCTTCTTAGCCGGTTGAGTTTCTAGGTGTAATTAGGGTTCAAAAACGCATCCTAAGAGTGTTAAGATTCTATTTATAGAGCCCCCAATAGCCCAAAACTTGGAAAAACGTGCTAAGCCCGCTTACTCTGCATATGGTGCTGTATTTTGCACATATCTTGAGTTATAGACATTCAAAAATTATAAATTTTATATCGTTGGAAAGATAAAAGAATTGTATACAGCTGTTATGAAGACCACAAAATCTTAAACCGACGTATAGATAGTCAAAACGTGGATAGAATTTTAAAAAATGGTTCTGGCGCTGGAACATGAATAGTGTGTACGAATTTGGTCATAACTTGAGCTACAATAATCCAATTTGGGCGAATTTGGTGTCTATGGAAAGCTAAGAGACAGGGATATATTTCTTATGCAGATCTCGAATTTAAATAAGTTCTCTTTGGTTACGAAATATCTGTCTGAAGTTAGGTATCTAGTCATATTATGCGAAATTGAGCTTAAAACACTAAAACTATCTATTTATAATGGGTAACACAGCATGGGCCTTGATATGCTTATGTTTCCTATCATTATTACCGCAATAATTTAGTCCAGGGTAGGTTCTTATCCTTATTTTTATTTTATTTTTTTAAAATCAATTTTACATTAATGTGGAACCCACTGGATTTTTATTATAAAGAAAACAATTATATTAAACCCGTATACTACCCTAATTTTATTAAAATAATTATGTTTGAATTTTTAGGATGTTATACTTCTACTTTAAGATAACTATAACTTGCCGAACAAGGGTTCGTTAAACCACAATGTTTATAAGTGCTTTGGCATAATGCTGAAAATATGAAGAACTTTTTACTTCAATGCACTAAGATATACAATAACGACAATACTAAATTTGATCATACACTCAACAAGGGATACACAAAAATAGTTTTTAATATTTCTTATACAAATATTTGGAAACAGTAAATAAAATGAAAACAACGTGACAACAATTTTTATGATCATTTATGTTGTAATCATTTATGTTGTAATTATTCTTGAAGTAGGAAATGAAAAATGAAAACAGAAGACAAACCAAGTAGGCTCAAATTTCAACAAAACTCCCTGGTCACTATAGCAACTAACTTCAAGAGCCAAGTCTCAGGAACGAACTCCATGAAGCCAATTTAAGCTAATATTTTCTTTAGGTATCTCTATCTTTGAATTAGGAATGCCAGGGAAATGTTCCCATAAAGCAGCCCTTTCTTCATCACAGATCACATATATTTCATGCTTTAAATTCTTAAACTCCATGACCGAGTGTGGCAATTTACTCAGTCCCGAACAACCCTTCAAGTATAGCCACTCAAGATTATGCAAGTCACCAATGTCTTTTGGAAATTTGTTAAGACGAACACAATCAGATATGTCTAGACAGCGTAGGTTATGAATCCCTCTCACAGACTCTGGCATCTCTAGAATATTAGAGCATGAACTAAGCCTTAGTACTTCCAAATTCTCCAGCTTTGCAATTTCTTGTGGTTGTGGCAATGCAGAAAGCTTGTGACAGTTGGTGATGCAAAGTTTCTTCAAGGATGTAATGTTACACACCCCATCAGGAAATTTCTCCAGATCATTGCAATAGCCAATGCTCAACTCCACCAGGTTTGGCATAACATTTTGGATAGAACAACATTCAAAAGCCTGGCTTGTATTACACATGTGAAGGGATAACTTTCTCAGGTTCTTCAATATGCATAGGGAAGGAACTGAAACCTTCTCCAACCTGATTCTTTTCAAGTTAGATAAAGAAGCAAGTAGCTCAATCTATTTTATTTCAGAACGATGGAAACCATAATTTGTGACTATCAGAACTTTGAGTTTACTCATTTTCTCTGTGAACTCTGGTAAGGTGTACTGGCTAGAGCTAAGATTTAAAGCCAGAACCACAGCTTCGTCGGGTTCCATGTCACACCAATCTGACGTGAACTTTTCATCATCAAAAGCATTATATATGGCATCAAGAATTGAATATGATGTTTGATTTTTTTGTGTGCGTATAATTTAGACAGAGAAACAAACCAGTTGATATAGATAATATGCGAGCAGCAACCCTTGGCTGTTTCTGTTGTATCAACATTCTTGGTAAGAATGACAACATGCGGCCAAAGACCCCTTGCTGATTCTGTCCTACCCACCATGCAGGACGATTATATCCATTTAAGTCAATGATCAATCCTTTTCTCTGTTCAAATGGTTCTTTGTTGCTTTGATGGATTGCTAGCTCTCTGAGGAGATCATGTAGCATGATAAAGTGGTTATTGTAGTACATGTCTGGGTCCTTTGCAACTTTCCTGCTCAAAGTTAAGTTACCAAAGGGAACAATGATTAACTAAAATACCAACACATTGATTAACTCCATTTGATAACAATTACTTTTAAAAAAAAATCTTTGCTTCATAATGACAAGCATAAAGTTGTAGATATCCATGTTATTGAATCATTCTTTACTTCTTGCTTTATATAGATCGTTTAAATCAAATTTCATGAAGGAATGCATGTCAAAAACGATTTGAAACCCCCAATTTAAGAACATTCAAACTCCTGCACAGATGGTTTTAAATTTGTTTAACTAATTATATTGTCAAAAGCATGCATATAAATTTAAATTAACATATTAGAACTCATATTGTCATAAGAATATAGTTTGCCTATCTAATGTCTATCATTAAATCAAGCATTGAATGGCTAACAAGGAGAAGGGAAAAACAGGAGATGCAGGGTACCTTGTAACCATGACATTAATCAAATTCCTGATAGTTAAATCATGGACAATGGTCATTGCATTTCTACCATCCTCATCTAGGTTATACAGTTCTGCCCACATATCAATGAGGGCAGCAACATGGATCCTTTGGTCTTCAGGAAATAGCCCTAGATCCATGAAGCACTCCTTCTCGTTGATGGAGAACTTATCCTTCAATATATCTAAACTTTGTTGGAGGTGATAAAGCAAGTCAGTATCGCTTGACTCCAGAATGGACTGACTTTGTAACCGTTCCTTCATATTTTGCCATACCTCAAAAGGCTGCTGACAAAGTGATCCACCAATAACTTCAAGCGCCAATGGTGAACCCTTACAACTTTTCACTATCTGCATTTCAGCGCAAGAAAGAAAAACCACTGAATAAGATAAGGGGTCTCACTCACCAATATCCTTATGCCACAAGGAATAAAAAAAGATAAATTATATTAAACATGTTACTACCCAGTACATTAAATATATTATTTTCCAATAAAAACTTAATTTTTTTTTAATTCCACATTATGTTGCAAGTATTTTAGTCAACTGCTTTTGATGGGGGAAAATGACACAAAAATAGAAATATAATCATTTTGTTTTTATTCATTTGGGTATTTGCTTATATGCCATTGCAGAAGAATTAACATGACAACAAACATATATTTCTGTCTTGTCACATCTAATCATGTCTTATTGGTATGAATGATTTTGGAAAAGTAGAAGAGAAAGCACCTCGTGGACAAGTTTATCGTCAGGTATGTATGAGTTGTTACTATTCAGTTGAGCATAGTGGCGGAAAAGGGATACTGCATCATCATGACCAAGTTGTTCCAACAGGCATGGGGTGCCAAATCTTCTAAATGCAACCCTTGAAGTCACCAAAATCTTATAATCTGTCATCTGGAATTTAAACTTCTCAATAAGGGCTTCTGACTTAGGCCAAACATCATCCAGGACCAGCAATATTGGATTTCTCCCAACATTCCTCAGCAGCATTCCCAATCGGTTAGTTGCATCTTCATCGCTTTGAAACTCAGGCACCTTACATCCGCAGTATTCAAATAGTGTATGTATTTGGTACTAATCCACTATAGAACAATTCATGTCATATATGACTCCATGAGCTAGTCATTTCACTAGACTAGGAGGATAATAGTTTAGATTAATGATATATTATATCATAACTAAAAATTACATGTAAGAAATTTGAGTTTGTGATTTAATCTCCAAAAAGGGGGTTTGGCCAAGAAATATATCTCATAAGGATTGGATTGGAGGAGTCTGACATTTTTTCACTGCAAAATTACTATGCCCATATGCTAGAATACTATATGAAATAGTGTTATATCTAATTACCCTTGTAAAAAAAAGTAAAAACAATTTTTTTTATGGGACCATCCCAACAGAACTTCTTAGGGTGTTAACCAAGTGATGAGGAAATGAATATAAGAAAGCATTGGTAACAAAAGTTGATTACCTTTGATCTGTGGGTCCCAGCATAGCTTCTTAGCCAAAGTACTTTTTCCAGATTCTCCCAAACCAGTCAACACAAGGACGGAGACACCATCCTTGAGCAGCTCAGCCTTCAACTTGTTCAAAGGTTCATCCATTTCCATACACTGTGGCTCCACAGGAGCCCCAGTTAGACCCCTTATCTGATATCCACCATACTTGCCAAAATTGTCATTGCTATGAAGAATATGGAGAATCTGTCTCACACTGACCAGAACCTCCATCAAGTTCCTTGCATTATGAGTCTGAACATTAACAACTAAGTGCCTCTTGAGAGAGTCATCCTTGGAACGTAGCTTTCCCTGGTAATAAGGGAAATAAAAGAATTTCCAGTCACAAAGTTTGGAACACTTGCGAGCAAGCTCTTCACCAGCGTGTATCTCACATTCAAGCCTTCCTATCTCTTCTCTGGGGCGATCCAACTGCTGATTGTAGCGTTTCATCTCTTGCACTAGTGGAGCCAAAGAGTTCAAGGTGTCTATGTTGCTTTCAAGGGTTGGCTTGAATTCTAGACCCTTGTTGATGGTTACAAGAGCCGCTTTCAGCGCCTCTCTTATACCAGCTCCAACAGCAACTCCACTTAACAAATTTGCCATAAGCTCCCCTCGAAGTCTTCCCCAGATAACTAAAATCACAACTTTCAGATCAACGCCTTTGATCCACCAACCAGATGCGCTTGTTCTGTTCTGTCCAAGGTTCTTGTCTAGGTTCCACCGATGATCACCAAAAATTAATATATTTCGTTGACTACCAATACTTTGTGTTTAATCTATTTTATTGACAAAAATCGTACACTGCACCGTCTTACTGTTAGATTTTCTTTGATGAAAGTTGGGAGGTTGTAGATCGACAAAAAGATAAATAGATCATCAAAGTTAAGTGGAATTAAAAAAAAGAGAGAGAAAAGAACCCGCTTTGATGGTGGACATTAGAGACATAAAGCAAGGATGGTGGCTAAAGACTACTCACAACCAAGCATTGACTACAACTAAAATTTTGCTCTTGTGGCACGTCTAGATACTATTCGAGCTTGAATCACTCTAGAAACTGAAAAAATGGATGATCTATGTTCTATACATCAGGTCGACATTTCTAAATGGGTTCCTGATAGAATAAATTCATTTCATCATAATTAAGTGGATTTTAAAAAAAAAACCCTTAGATTTGATGGTTCACTTTATTATTTCACGGTTTTACCTAATGAGTTGTGTTATTTGAACAACAAATTGTAAACATCATATGGGACATATTCTAAACACCGTGTGTATCTCTCACTAACTTTTATCTTATTTGTATACATACATTTCAAAAATACTTCCAAAAAAGCAAAGGATATTGTCCCATATTTAGATTTCCAAGAAACATTTCTCATTACCTATATAAAGGAAAGTTAAGAGGTCCATGTAGCTTCCTACATAAGAGAGTGACCAGAATCCAGCCACAACTCCCACAAATACATGCCACTCTTCCTCTGCACTCACCCGGAACATCCACCTTATTGCTTCTTCAATCCATTCTCGTACTGTGTTCCCCGTTCTCCGGCTGTCTCGTGTGTCAGCTCCAACCTAGACAAGTTCGGGGGTTCCCTGAAGATTGAAGAAATTAGTGGATGATAGTTAGGAACTTGGAAAAACTCTATTCTCATGTGTGAAGATGAGAAAACTTTATTCCTGAGAATCACATTCCCAGGAATGTAGCTTGCCTGGGAATAAAACATTCTAGATACCAAACATCACCTAAGATAATTTATCCGGATAAGTAGTTGTATTTTGGGCATTAAAAACAATTACTCCGGTTCTTTTTCTTTATTAATTTTAGCTATTTGTTTTTGTTTCAAAACAATAAGTGTTTTATAAACCCAAGACATATTTGGCCTTTTTTTTCCTTCCATATATATCCTTATAATAGAATTAAATTGAAATGCCTTGAAAATACACAAAATCTTCCAAATACATAAATGACTAGTGGAGTATGAAGTAAATGTAGTTGGAATTTGTAAAGAATTAATGGTAAAAATAAAGGTATTTTGATGCAAATACAAACACATTAATATTTTCTTAATCTATACGTAAAAACCTTAAATAATCAAAGAAAAAGAACGGAGTAATCTTTTTTTTTTTTTTTGGCTGGGAGGTTAAAATCCCAAGCTCTTTCAATTTTTATTGGCAAAGAAAGGTGTTTTTTATATATTGGACTAGAGATATTATTGGATGACTGTGTAAATTTTTTTATAATGTAAGTATGTACATTAAATCCTACTGTATATATGTTTTATTTATTTGTAATCATTAAAACAATATGATTTATTCTTTATTGTTTATGTTATTTTACAGACACTAGTACACTACTAGTTATATTCCATTAAAAAAAAAGTTAGTTATTAAGATGATAACGCGGTGAGTTAACGCTTTGAATGGAAATAACGTTATTTGGTGGCGCTTTACTGAAAAAAATCAAAATGGACGAGTTAACGCGGCGAAGTTAGTCATCAAAGAAAAGCTAACGGTAAGACGGTGCAATGTACGATTTTTGTCAATAAAATAGCTTAAACACAAAGCATTGGTAGTCAACGAAATATATTAATTTTTGGTGATCATCGGTGGAACCTAGACAAGAACCTTGGACAGAACAGAACAAGTGCATCTGGTTGGTTGATCGAAGGCGTTGATCTGAAAGTTGTGATTTTAGTTATCTGGGGTTTTCCAAAGACTTCGAGGCAAGCTTATTGCAAATTTGTTAAGTGGAGGTGCTGTTGGAGCTGGTATGGGAGAGGCGCTGAAAGCGGCTCTTGTAACCATCAACAAGGGTCTAGAGTTCAAGCCAACCCTTGAAAGCAACTTGAAGACCATAGTACAGACACTATTTGAATACTGCGGATGTAAGGTGCCTGAGTTTCAAAGCGATGAAGATGCAACTAACCGGTTGGGAATAAAAATCAAGAGGTTCGATTCATATTATGCAATCAACAATTTTCCCTATTGACTATGTTCACATTTTCTTATTTTAAAATGACAGGAAGGTGTGCCTATTGCCAACAATATATTCTGACCAAAGCTAGATGTACAAGCTAAGCAGCGCAGGACATGGAAGGAAGGAAATTGTAATGCTAGATACTGAAAGGAAATTGTTTTTTTACACTCCAAATAGGTGACGGACACCATGCTCGATGTAAGTGTAGCTCTATATGGTCCTATACGATATTTAAAGTTGGATTAGATATATGGTATGCAGGTATTCTGGATATTCAAATACCAGAATTCATATTAAAATATGTCAAAACAGTAGATAACCCTTCATGTGCTAGATATTAAAATAACAGAATTACGAGAAGATGAGAAATTGTTTTTTAGACAGAATCGAGGGGCTAGTGGCTAGTTAGCTAGTTAGTCAATAGTTGTAGTTCAGTAGTTTATTTTATTTTATTTTCTTTTGTGTTTATTTTTGTAATGGAGAACTAGTCTCCTTGATTAATCTACCGTGATTGGTTTCAATTACACATGAGGTTTTGTGATTCCTGTTTTCATTTGCTTTTCTCTTTTCAATGCCATATTATACATTTCTGTTTGTTTATTTCAGGAGTGTATAGTGTTGTGTTGATTCATTTCAGTGATGTTATGTTCCTATACTTAATCGCGTTTGTTTAATTCGCGTGTGTTCATTCATGTTCGTTTAGTTCATGAGGGCTTCACCCCGTTTGTTTAATTCGGGAATAGGAACATATATCCGTAGTAGCTATTTTGTTTGTTAATTGTTACTACAACTGAAAGGGGATTAGAATCTGCTTATGGCTTGGAATTATATAAACCAATGATAGTGGGAAACCGAGAACAGTAGGTTAATCGTCTTTAGTTTATTTGATAATCTCTTAAACTGCTCTGTTTTCATTTCTTTGTTTTGCTTTGTTTCTTATTTGCATTCACTCCAAACCCCCTAAAACTGATTTTCTGTTAATAATAACAACCTAAGAGTCCTTGAGAGACGATACTCGAGTTGTCGCTCCCTATCTGCATTATTTTGTAAACGCTCGTTCTTTTTGGTGCGTGGCGACAGCGCGACCAAAAATTGGCGCCGTTGCCGGGGACTCTTGTTGTGTTATTAGCAGAAAAAAAAACCTTTGCTGAATAAGTTTTGTCTGCTTGTCTGGTTGTGAATTTTACTACGCCCCATGAATAATTATATGCAAAATTATGTGCCTAATGTTTATTATGAGCAACCATGCATGTATTATCCTGATTTTAGTGAACCACCACCATGCACAAATTATCCTAACTTTTCCGGAAGTTATGAGTTTAGCAGTGATTTTGACATGTTTGGAGGGAACAATTATCCTAGCCAAGTGACCACCTCTGCACCTTCTGGACCTTCACTCGAGGACCTGTTCAAGCAAATGACTGCACAGATAACTGAACAAATGGAAGGAATGATACAACAAATGGCCGAGCAAAATCAATGGATGATAGAGGAAAATCAACGGATGGCAGAACACAGTCTTGAAGACCATAAGAGGATTGAAGCTGAATCTCAGAAGTTGGCCATTCAAATTGATCAAATTGTCGCCAACTCGGCTGCACTGCTGACTCCACGTCCACTTGAAGAACATACAGATTCACAGATGGTTATTCTTGAAGATACTTCTGCTGATGATTTTGATAATGTTTCTGTTGATGAACTGTGTGTTGAATCCCCTGATTCTATCTATTATAATTCATGTGCTGATTGTACTGACACTGCTTTATGTATAGCATGTTTTGAAAGGTATGAGGATTCTGTGCATATAGAAAATGAGGATCAGGAGGACATCTGCTTCCCCGTGCTTGAGGATGATGAAGAACCTTTGGAAGTAGATGATTCAATTAAATCAAATGCATGTGTTGAGAGTGATGGGATGGATGAACTAATTGCTGAATTTCCAGACATTCAGGCCTTTACTGATTCAGTTTATTGTGATATATGTATTGATTCTACTAACACTAACCTTTGTGTGGTGTGTGCTGAATTTTCTGCAGGTTTAGCAGGTGATGAATTTGTTAGTGCAGAAGTTGAAGCAACACCAGTAACCCCAGCTACTTGTTTACCACCTCCCCCTGTGGAACAACCGGTAATGGAGTTTAAGCCACTTGATCTTGCACCATGGCCAGTCCAAGGGATTGAACCCCAATTTTATTGGGAGGATTTTGTTGAGAAAGCGGTCATCTTTGACCCAAGAGGGAGTGAGAAGTCCGCCGCACTGGAAGGAGTCACCGTAACTGTCAAGCACTCACTCCCATATCAAGGCTGCAAGTTATGGAAGCATGGAATGAACTCCCACCCTTTGGCTATCACTTGGGCCTTATGTTACAAGCAATGGGATCCTGGTGGAACCGCCCTCAATGAGTTTTTCTGAACCTTGCTCTTTTTAATTTTCTTTTCCTTGCTTTGTTTCTGTTTTGTTTTCAATAAAGCTCCTGAATAATTTGAGAAGCTCAGGAGTATTTGTGTGTTGAGTCTTGTGTTGGCAAGTTTATTGGATTTGGTTGAATTTGCATAGATTGATTGCATGTTATGAGTTGACTGTTTTCCCCCTAGGATATGAAATTTTTGAAAAGTTATCCCCATATGATTGAAAATTAAACTTTGAGATTTTGTTATGATGGCATGATTTATGATAAGTTTGGGGTGAAGGGAAACACACACTAGGGATAGAATCTCTGTCAAACAATTTGCATGAATGTCCAGGTGAGGTTTTGAGCCTCCATCATGTTTTTAACTGTGAGAATCACTTTTAAGTTGCACTTTCCCGAATTTGCTTGAGTCTCTTTTTGGTTTGCATGATTATGTGTTTGCTTCAGATGATTTAGGCATTTTCTTTGTAAATAACTACTTAGCCTAAAATAACCATCCCTAATGCATGTTCCCTAGTTAGCCCCATTGAGCCTGGTTAGCCTGTTAATTCTTGATAACCTAATGTTATAAGCCCAAAAAAATCTGGAAAACCATGTTAACCCGATCTTAGGATTAGGAGAGCATGGAATCTTAGAAAGAGAATGGGTACAAGAAACTAAGTTTGGGGTGGCTGCAAGGTGTAATATGTTGTTTGGGATTGAAAAAAAACAAAAAAAAATACAATAAAAAGGTTGGAGCCAAAGGCTTGTAGAAAAAAAAATAAAAAATATATATATATATAATAATAATAAAAAACATAAAAAGTGCAAAAATGTCAAAAATGCTATTTGAATAAAAAGGCTGTAGTCACCCAGAAGCATAAATAAAAAAATGAAAAAAAAGGAACTTGAATGGAATTTCAATGTTTTGAAGTGTTTCATGCTCTCTTAGTTCCTAGGGTCCTCAGCCTAGTACCTTTGTATATCCTACCCTTGGCCAGGCCCCATTACAACCCATAAAAGACCTTTTGATGTTGCATGCATGTTTTCTGTGGGAATCATTTTGAGATGGAAATCAAATTTATGGGAAGTGTTCTTGAAAAGTGAAATTGAGTGCAATGTTGTTAGCCTGACACAAACTGAGTGAATGAGTGAACACTAAATTCCCTTGTGAGGAAGGCGGTTGTTTGAATTTGGTGATCTCCTTCTTGTGTGTAACTTGGATCCCCTGCTTAGATTAATGATTGTTTGAATGATGAAACTCTCAATTGTTTAGAATGAATGATTGTGGGGATTACATTGTTGAAAAGGGGGGAACATTGAAAGAAAAACTGTTTTGATTAAATTGCTTGAATTTGTGCAAAGTTGATTGAATCCTTGAGCTTGCCATGTCTTAAGTCTTTTTAAGTTTTTGAGTTTTAGTTTGCTTGGGGACAAGCAAAGTTTAAGTTTGGAGTATTTTGATCAGCCTCTGGCTAGTCTAGTTTTATAACTAGAAAAACCTTGGCTTTGTGCTAATTTTATATCATTTTCACCCAAATTAGACTAGATTGTCTTTAAGCAGCATTTTGAGTCTGTAAAGTATTTTTAGGTTAATTTAGTTGATTTAGAGTTAAATAAAGCACTTATGCTATTTTCTGTTTTCAGGTTAATAAAAAGAAGTAAATCTGGAGCTTTCGCCCCGCGAGGAGGCATTCGCCTCGCGAACCTGAAGGTGACTGTGCCAGAAAATTTGCAATCCTTTCTGTGTCGCCCCGCGAATCTATTACTCGCCTCGCGAGGATGAAGACCAGGAGCCACGACTTTTCCATTCCTAGCCACGCGAGCCGTTCTTCGCCTCGCGAGAATACCAAATGCTGCAAGATTCGCCTCGCGAGACAGTGTTCGCCTCGCGAGTCCGCTGATTCCAGATACTGTATATAAGTCAGTTTTAGACAGAAATGAGGGGCTAGTGGCTAGTTAGCTAGTTAGTCAATAGTTGTAGTTCAGTAGTTTATTTTATTTTCTTTTCTTTTGTGTTTATTTCTGTAATGGAGAACTAGTCTCCTTGATTAATCTACTGTGATTGGTTTCAATTACACTTGAGGTTTTGTGATTCCTATTTTCATTTACTTTTCTCTTTTCAATGCCATATTATACATTTCTGTTTGTTTAATTCAGGAGTGTATAGTGTTGTGTTGATTCATTTCAGTGATGTTATGTTCCTATACTTAATCACGTTTGTTTAATTCGCGTGTGTTCATTCATGTTCGTTTAGTTCATGAGGGCTTCACCCCGTTTGTTTAATTCGGGAATAGGAACATATATCCGTAGTAGCAATTTCGTTTGTTAATTGTTACTACAACTGAAAGGGGATTAGAATCTGCTTAGGGCTTGGAATTATATAAACCAATGATAGTGGGAAACTGAGAACAGTAGGTTAATCGTCTTTAGTTTATTTGATAATCTCTTAAACTGCTCTGTTTTCATTGCTTTGTTTTATTTTGTTTCTTATTTGCATTCACTCCAAACCCCCCAAAACTGATTTTCTGTTAATAATAACAACCTAAGAGTCCTTGAGAGACGATACTCGAGTTGTCGCTCCCTATCTGCATTATTTTGTAAACGCTCGTTCTTTTTGGCGCGTGGCGACAGCGCGACCAGATACTTACACAGAAAAGAGCAACACAATGAAACTAAGAAGTACTCTACCTTGCCATCATACTCTTGCTTCAGCAATACTTCTCCAGTTCCCACAGTTGGGTTCGGTTGTGAATGAAGCATTGAAGACTGCCAATAACAACATCTATTAGATTTGTAAGATATAGCAATTGATATAAACAACTAAAATTATTATAAAGAAGTAAATTGATTATCTATACTTGATAAGTTCCAAAATATATTGAAAAATGAATATTTAGGTGCTTACAAACCAGAAGGAAATTGAAAAGATAAACAAAAAGGATGGCATAAAAAATTCAAGGACTTCAAGGTGGCATTAGCATGTACATTAGAAGCTCTATTTTAATTGCAATGTATCATAAAACACACATAACAAATACAAGTTGAATTGTCTTAACAACACCATAAAGGTGTGTGACAAGCAACAGGCAAATGATATGACTCAAGAACACTGGGAAACATGCTGTAGTTTTTTTGTTGTCAACGTGTATGAGAAACACTGAAACATATACACAAGCAGTAGCAAGCTCAAAGAATGGAATAGAGCAAGGGAATGCCAATGTTAATCTGGAATTCAAATTCACCCCCTCTAAAATGCATTATCAGTTTATCACCTTATGCATGACTTAATAGTGAACAAAACATTAGATTTTCATCAAGAGCTTCATGTGACAAGCCTAAAGGCTTACACTAGGGATCAAGCACAGGCTAATTAAATATTTCAGCTTATCAAAATACACAATGAACAGTCAGTCATGTACAGTTGTCCCTTTCCAATAACCCAAATTAATAAAAGCGCCTTTCAATAACTTCATGAGTTAACCAAGTCCAGTAGGACCAGTACGAGTACAACAGTCTAAATCTGTAAAACAGAAGTAATTCACAGGAAAAATTAAGAACAACCAGTTGCAGGAAGTAATTTGGAGGCATGCTGGTTTTGAAAGGGGCCCAAATGGGAAGCATAAAGATTGAATAAAGGTTGTGAGAAAAGCATCATTTAAAGGTAAAAATTACTCAAGCACGCACACATCCTAGTAAAAAAATATATATAACCATGGAACTTACACCACAAAAAAGCTGGTGAGACTAACAAATCATGTCCTTGGAGTAACCAAAATCACATATCTTCAAACAAAGTACAGAGCTTCCATCCAGTAAAGTGTTTTCCAACTTGAGGTTCCGGCTACATAATACTTGCTTCATGAGGACTGAGGAGACACATTATACATAATACTCTGAAGATTGATAGTGCATTACAGAGTGGCTTAAATACAATTTAAATCAGATAGTAGGGGAGAGGGAGGGAGGGAGGAGTTTAATTACCATTGTTGAAAGAAGAAATGAGCATGCAGCATAACAATGGGTTACAATTTACAGAGTAAACAGAATAACAGATTACAAGTACAAATTTGTTGTCGCAATGAATGGTAGGTCAGGTCAGGTGTAAGAAAAGTAAACAAGTTATGTAAGAAGTAAGAATCTCATCCTGCATTACAGATTCCCTCAAATTATCTTACCTGTTACTAACATTTATTATCTTTCTCAGTACTTGATTATGAGATAATATCTAAACTAATCCTAACTGATTTTATCAAATCAGTAAAACAGAATAACTAACTTAAATAAATCCTAACGGCTAGTAATGAAAAAGATAATACTTGTCGTTGTCGTGCATGACGCTTACCAATTGGACTATCATGTTAGGCATGTTATTCTCACACGTTTTTTTTTAAAATATCTCATACATTGTTGTCATCTCTTTTTGGTTGGCCTTTAGGAGGATGACGTGTGTACAAACACTTTTCAATACCCTTCTATTCTACACTTTTAAAAACAAAAAAAGTGGTAGGCGCCAGTCTGACTGGCGCCTTTGACCCGTCAGAGTGAAAAATAAAATAAAATATGCCATGTGTCCAAAATGACCCCCCATTGGTAAATAGTTTCAGAATAACCCTAAACTGGTAAATAGTTTCTAAAAGGAACCCAGTTTGGTCAAAAAGCCAGAGGTGGAGGTGGAGGTGGAGGTGGCAGTGCCACATAGACTGCAAGGTTACCACGTAGCATTGGAGTCCTATACGTGCAAGTTAGACACAAAACCACCCCGTTGGTGATCAACTTCACCGAAGCGAAGCCAAGAGAAACATCTATAACATTGTGAAGCTGAAACCAAACCACCACGCAGCTCAATTACTCCTACACTTGTACATCATCTTCATTTCATCACAAAAAATCTTTCTAAAGTCTGCAGAAGCTGAAGCTGAAAAACAACCTTTCACAACTCCTTCCTATTCCTCAGGTAATTAATTATTTGATAATGAAAATTGAAAATTATTTTTGAGTTTGGACTCAATATATATAAATGTTCATTTTTGTCGCTCTAGGAGGCAATGACATAGTGAAGGACGTAGTGTTATGGAGAAGAAAGAAACAAAGTGCAAATGTTCTTATAACGGTAACCCTAACATGGGTATTGATGGAAGTATATCAATTCAACTTCCTCACTGTCATCTCATGGGTTGCCATATTTGTTGTTGCTTCACTATTTCTCTATGCCAATATGTTTAGACTTTTGCGTAAGTGAGTACCCTCTTCTTATAACTCCTCTTGTCTTATCAAAGCTTTTCATTTATTCTTCATCACTTAGTATTTCTTCAATCTTCAGGGAACCCCCGAACTTGTCGAGGTTGGAGCTGACACACAAGACAACCGTGAGAACGGGGAACACAGTACGAGAATGGATTGAAGAAGCAATGAGGTGGATGTTCTGGGTGAGTGCAGAGAGAGAGTGGCATGTATTTGTGGGAGTTGTGACTGGATTCTGGTCACTCTCTTATGTAGGAAGCTACATGGACCTCTTAACTTTCCTTTATATAGGTAATGATAAATGTTTCTTGGAAATCTAAATATGGGACAATATCCTTTTCTTTTTTGGAAGTATTTTTGAAATGTATGTATACAAATAAGATAAAAGTTAGTGTGAGATACATACGATGTTTAGAATTTGTCCCATATGATGTTTACAATTTGTTGTTCAAATAACACAACTCATTAGGTAAAACCGTGAAATAATAAATATACATAACATAGTCCATTTCTTTAACCAACTTTTTTCCTCTCATTATTCTCTTTGTATATTTTATTTTTTGAGTGTAGATATAATAGTGGGCATGACGGTTCCAGTAACTTATTTTTTGAGTGTAGGTATACCTCATATTAAATAAAATAATAGTATTTACAAAGTATTGAAAAAAATTATTAAATCCAATCATTTGAATAAAAACTAAAATCCTCAAACTCGGGCGTCTAATTACAATCTGAGAAAAATAGTATGTAAACCAAAGAACGTCTTCCGCATAATACTCCAAACCATACTACATTACCAACCAACTAGATAATCAAAGATTACTCTTCGGATCTCTGTATCCTCAACAGCGATGTCCTCGGGCTCTGAAAACAACACTTATAATGAGATATAAAATCCCAGTGCACAACAATACATTTATAAAATGTTTCGAAATTGGTGTTGTTCTCCGCCGGTGCGGTAACCGGAAAAACTGTCCATGGTATCCGCTAATTTCACAAAATAATATATAAAAAAATACTTTTAATAACAACAAAAATTTCATCAAGTCAAATGCATATAGCATAAGGTCAACTCGTCTCAATGCATCACATTCCACATACCAAGTCAATTCTAAATTAATCCAAGTGGCTCGAAGGCCTCACAACTAAACTGGTCTTGCCAGAATGCCATAAATCTCACACATCACATGACAATGGCATCTCATTACCCACCCCTACTCATGAGGAATGTTTCGATGTCACCCTCCTGTCGGGGACATTTCTATTTCAATACCTCCCATGTGCACATGGCGGTATTTCTCCCTTTTCGACACCCCAACGTGTGGCGGTGTTACTTTCGATACCCCTTTTTAGGCGGTATTGCTCTTTTTCGACAGCCCAATTATATGAGGATGTTACTTTCGATACCCCATTACGGTGGTATTACTTTTCGATACCCCTATCATAGGTGGTATTGCGGCAAACATCATACAACATATTATAGCTCAAATATGTCATGTCTCATGCATGTAACAAACTATTTTCCTCAATTTTAAACATATAAACTCCCACCAACAACAAACAATCATGAATATCACAACACATCATACATGAATAAGCACGTTACAACATCAATTGATCAATTAATTCCCCTTTGAAACAAAACCCCAATTTTAGAATTTAGGTTACTAACAATATGCATCAAGTCAATTAAAGACTCCCAAAACCACATGGTAATCCCTTATCAACAAAAACAATCATATATACCATGGAAAGGGTTCATAAAAAATTATTATTACTCACCTCTTGAAGACCTCCAAATAGCTCTAAGCATTTCCTTCTGCGAATCCTAACGTTTTCCAAGAGTTATCATCATCTTCCTCTTCCTAGACTCACTCTTCCACAACTATCTCTTCTTAATCCTTGAATTTCTTCTCTTCTTAGCCGTTTCTGAGTTTCTAGGTGTAATTAGGGTTCAAAAACGCATCCTAAGAGTGTTAAGATTCTATTTACAGAGCCCCCAATAGCCCAAAACGTATAAAAACGCGCTAAGCCCGCTTACTCTGCATATGGTGCTGTATTTCGAACATAACTTGAGTTATAGACATTCAAAAATTATAAATTTTATATCGTTGGAAATATAAAAGAATTTTATACTACTGTTGAGAAGACCACAAAATTTGAAACCGACGTTTAGATAGTCAAAACGTGGATAGAATTTAAAAAAACGGTTCTGGTGCTGGAACATGAATAGTGTGTACGAATTTGGTCATAACTTGAGCTACAAGAATCCAATTTGGACGAATTTGGTGTCTATGGAAATTTAAGAGACAGGGCTATATTTCTTATGCAGATCTCGAATTCAAATAAGTTCTCTTTGGTTACGAAATATCCGTCTGAAGTTAGGTATCTAGTCATATTATGCGAAATTGAGCTTAAAACACTCAAACTATCTATTTATAATGGGTAACACAGCACGGGCCTTGATATGCTTATGTTACCTATCATTATTGCCGCAATAATTTAGTCCAGGGTAGGTTCAATTCCTTATTTTTATTTTATTTTTTTAAATCAATTTTACATTATTGTGGAACCTACTGGATTTTTATTATAAAGAAAACAATTATATTAAACTCTTATACTACCCTTTTTTTATTAAAATAATTATATTTGAATTTTTAGGATGTTACATTTCTCCCCTCCTTAGAGAATTTCGCCCCCTAAATTCATCACATACTCACACATATATTGTAACATATGCTGAAAACCAAACATAAGGTTACCTTACCTTAAACAACAAGATCTGGGTATTGACATACGATGTCCTCTTCCATCTTTCAAGTAGTTTCCTTCGAAGTTAATCCTTTCCCATAACAGTTTCACCAATGCAATTGTCTTGTTCCTTATAGTCTTTGAGCCCTTGTCCAAGATTTGACTAGGCCTAGGCTTATAGATCAAATTATCCTTTAATTGTAAAGACTCAGGAGCTATCGCATGAGACTCATCAGATACATATTTCTTAAGTTGCGACACATGGAAAACATCATGAAGATTTGTCAATTGTGGCAGAAGAGCCAATTGGTAAGCAACGGGCACGACTCTTTTGAGAATTAGGAAAGGTCCCATAAAACAAAGAGTCAGTTCTCTGAATGACATTGACCTCCCCATCCAAAACTTAAGAGTTCCTCTCAAGATTACATGTTCCTCTTCCTAAAATTATAAATGCTTTCTTTTCTTGTCGACATAACACTTTTATCTATTCTACGCAATGCGCATCTTTCCCTCAATTATTAATCATAATTGCGATCTCTTTGATTAAATATGGTCTTAACAATATCTTCTCACCTACTCTAGACTAACATAAAAGGGGATCTACATTCCTAATCAAATCATATATATATATATATATATATATATATATATAGTCATTAAATATTCCACCAAATAATAAATGTACATTCATGGCCCCTTAACTTTAAAAAAAATTATTTTTTTAAAGAAA
This sequence comes from Sophora flavescens, assembly GCA_030762895.1. NCBI lineage: Eukaryota > Viridiplantae > Streptophyta > Magnoliopsida > Fabales > Fabaceae > Sophora > Sophora flavescens. Next base: position 143,176,993 of record CM061068.1, on the reverse strand, counting down.
AAAAATAAATTTAAAATGAAGTCAATAATAACATTTATATAATAAAATCATACACTTAAGCATTTATTTCTATCCATCCGCCTATAATTAGAACACCATCACTTGCATTTCGTTTTTATAAGCATTCTCACAAATTAAATTTAACAAACAATCCATAAAAGAAATTGATGTAATATTTTATATCATCCACACGTAGACATAATATATCTTACAAACTCTATACCAAATTTCTTATATTCTACACAGAACTGAGGAATTTTATAAATTTTATAAATAAAGAAATGTGAAGCAGTATCACGTTCACATACTAATTTTTAGGTATCCCAAAATAATAATTTCAAAAGAGGAAGAAATAGTTTCACTTTATGTTGATAAGAAGAACTTACCAAAAAAAATATATGTGATAACAAAATGGAGAATAATGTTTAACAAGATTACAATTAAACTATGCAGACATTATGCAAAAACAACTGTAAAAATTAACACCACAATAGTATAAGAAACCAATTCAATCTTGATCCTTGAGTAGGCACATACAAATAAGAAATAACATTTTTTAACTTTTTGTTAAGAAATATAAGTTTGTTAGGATTAGACATGCCATTAATCTATATGGAAAACAAATCATAGGGGAATATCAATCGCGATTAATACTTTGTCACTTGAGAAGCAATTTGAAATTTCAAGGAAAGTGATCCTCTAAAAATTATATAACAAAATTACAACATTATAATAAAATTTGAACATATATATAAAATTCTTTAACCTCACTTCCATTTTTATTCCCGTCCACTAATACTTTTTTAAATCTTGATGCTTCTTGGTTATTCCTAGACACATGGTTAACGTTCTTTTATGTGTCTCTTCTAACATTTTTTTCCCTCTAAGGCTCCCCTCCTTAGGGGCAATGATCCTATTCATAAACAACACCACACCATTATTGTATAACACATAATTCTCTTGATCCAAAAGAGATTTCAAATCCTAGTTTAAAAACTACACTCTCTTAATCTATTTTCTAAGGTCACTACAAATTTTCAACCTATTCAATTCCAAGTTTTAAGCCTTAAAAAGATATCAAAATTCATATCTCTAGACTCTTCTATTAGGTTCATCTCTTGCAACTTCAAGTTAGACTTGTGCGGAATGTAACACCCTGTTTTTCGTATGCTTCTTTATCAGTAAATACATGCTTTAATGTATTTATTTTTTATAAAATCCAGAGGATGATTTTATTTAAAATAAAATCATTTCCTTGTATTGTTTTACCGTATGAAGTCACAGTAAAATTTTCGGTCGAAAATTCAGACGAAAACCAGTCTGGGTTCTCACTGCCAGTACAAGTTTACTGAGCTAGAGACAAAATTTTAATTCGTGAACAAGACGGTTAGTGTTTTTATGATGTTTTGTGTGGGTTTGGAGTTTTTCGAAAAATCTTGTTCGGGGCCAAAATCTTAGGGATTTCCCGGGCGAAATCGTCGGGAAATACGATCGGGGAAGTCATCTGATACGCAATGGAGCAGGGCATCAAGAGGATGAAGTGACATGGAGTGACTTGATGTGAAGGCTATGACACACCTAAGAAAAAATGAACCTTGACTTTATCTCAAAATCTTACTTTTTCATCTTTCTCTCTCCAATCACATCACATCACCTTAACTCCTTATTCTCTCTACAAGCAACCCACCTTCTTTCTTCTTCTTTCTTCTCTTCTTTCTTATTCTCCCTCTCAAAACCGTGCACCCTCCCCATTTCCTCTATAAATACCACTCCTCAACTTCACTTCATCACTTTCCTTTTAAAACTCTTAAGCTTTCATCTTTTCTTAATTTCAAGCTTCCAAAGCTCTAGTTTTTCTTCTTCTTTTCACAAAGTGTTCTTCATCAAAGTTGTTCCTCTTGTTTAGGGTAATACTCTCATGTATTCTTTTCTTTAAAAACTTCATCTTTTTCTAAAGTTTCTTCTTTATGTCATATATGAGCTTTTATCTTCAAAAATCTCTCAAAAATGGTAGAAAACTCCTATTGAGTTGAAACCAATTTCTATGGTCTTGTATTTACTTGTAGTTTAACATACTAAAAGGTTTTGTAAAACAAAATTTCCTAACCTCTACTTTCTAATGAGGCTGAACCATGCATATGGTTTAGATGGGTCTTGTTTCAACTTTTACAAGTATGAGTTTGTATTTAAAGATTTGTTTTCCAAAATGATCATGGACCAAGGCTCCTTTATGTTAAAGGATGCTATGTCTAAAGTGATTGGAAAGTTTAAAGATTTGTTTCCCAAAATGATCATGGACCAAGGCTCCTTTATGTCAAAGGATGCTATGTCTAAGTGATTGGAAAGTTTAAAGATTTTTACTCTACTTTTATGTCATTTATATTAATTCCATTTACTTTATGTCATTTAAATCATGTCATTTACCTTTATGTCATTTATATTAATGCCATTTACTTTATGTCATTTACATTATGTCATTTACTTTTAAGCCATTTATATTTATGTCATTTACTTTATGTCATTTACATTATGTCATTTACTTTTATGTCATTTATGTTTATGTCATTTATGATTCATTTACTTATGTCATTATACTTTAATTACTTATAAGCCATTGTTGTTCTTACTTTATGTGCTTATGAGCTTTGTTATTTAGAGTCCTATGTTGCTTTCAAGATGATCATAGACTTGAGCTCCATAAGTTATTGGATGCTAAAAGGTCTAAGAGATTGGAAGAATTTAAAGATTTTTATCATAAAAACCCAAGGATGGCCGAATCTTAAAGGTTATGGACCTAGGGTGATTCGCTTTTCATTTTTCCAAAGTGACCATGGTTTAAAGCTCCTTACTATTAATGGATTCTAAACCAAAGAGATTGGAAAGTTTAAATGTTCCTAGCCTATCTTATTGGTCAAGGCCGAATCTCCATCAAGTGTAACTTGGTGGGATTTTTGTTCAACCTTGTTTAAAGTAATCATGTTTTAAACTCTTAGCACTTGAGGATCATAAATCCCTAAGTTGCATGTGTTTTGGAAACTTCTAGCCCTAAGTTCTTGGTTAAGTTTTATTGAACCTTGTGTCTTGAAACCTAGACCTGCATCCTAACCAACCTCGAAGAATGTTCGTGAAACTTTTTATTTTCTCGCATTCTCTTACCTTCTTGAGGTAAGAGGGGATTTCCTAAAGATATTCAATAACTGTATGCATGTGCGTAGGTGTTTAACTGGATATTTACAAGTTGATTGAGCTAACTTGATTACCTAATGTACTTGAACTGTTATGCTATTATCTGATGTTGAACTGTACTTGTTCTAAATGTTATAATGCATATATGTGATGAACTGCTTTCAACTGTGATATTAACATTGAACTGATAATATATACTGCTGTTGATTGAAAGTTTGCTAAGCCAGACTTGCGTCTGTGCTCAACTGTTATAAGGATTAAAAACCTTAATAAGCTTTGAAGATGAAGGGATTAGTGTTCTTTTCCAAAAGCTCATTAACTTAAAGTACTTGTTTTAATGTTGAAATGGTTTGGTGAACTATTGTTATACAAGAGAAAAATCATTTTCGAACTTTGTGTCTTCAAGTTAAAACATTCAAGATTATTTGGCAATATCCTATTGGGGGAAATATTTCAAAGACAAAAGTATTTCAAAGATGCTTTATAAAAGATTTTCAAAGAAAAGGTTTTTCCTAAATATTTTAGAAACTTTCCGATAGCCTGGATAGGTTATCGAGGATTCGGTTTTGAATTTGTTTTTCACTGAACGAAAAATAAGTACTTAAGAAAGAGAATCTAGTACGCGAGACGTCGCCTCTAGTATTCAGTTATGCGCATTTGATCTTGGATCAGTGTTAAGTCGGGACTATGAGCCCTATTCATGATGTTATGGACTTAGATTCCAATTCTCGAAATTGAGGACTGCGCTCTGATTTCACTGTGATGGACTGTATGTCCTAATCACGTTGTTTTGGACTGCGTATCCTAACCACGTTGTGATGAACATTGTTAAAGGTGAATGTTGTTTTCTACGACCACAACCCTTGACTGCGGCATCGGTCTTGGGCGTTGTGATTGAGCATTCGGACCATGTGTCCTATGCTTCTGAGTTTTCAAGTGATGGGGAAATGATGATTAAGTCGTTAACTTTGAGCTGCGACAGTGAAAAGAATGAACACAAAGAAAACCTTTTAAATAAAATATTTTCTCATGTGCATTTCCCCAAGAAGACGTGCTTTTTGATATATATCAGATACAAGATGGTATCTGGGTGTCTGTCCATGTAAACCGAGTTCAGAGGCACATGTGACATTGCTCGTCCTGAGACCTTAAATGCACGAGGGAATGGGGGCAACTGCCCGGTGGGCTAGAGATTGACCAACTCTAATTCTTCTCCAACGGAAAACGGTGTTGACATCTCATGAGAATAAGTTAGAGCCTGATATTGAAGTCCCGTGCATATTTTCAAAGATTGACTGTGCGGGCTTAAGACCCTTTGATATAACACTATTATATTCTGTATATGCATGATTTAACTGCTTACATGATTATGTGATGTATGTATCATGTATATTGTTGATGTGGGATATATCTTATGATGGAATCTCACTCTTACAATTATATCAGGTCTCTTCGGGTTTTGCTGTAGTACCTTGGTACTCTAGTGTCGATGTTGCAGAGGAGTCTTTCTAAGTCAATTGAAGACCTAGTGTTAGGGGTTGGGAAAGTATTCCGATTGGGGGTCTCTCCAATGAATATTTGATAGAATGACCAGCTTAGGAGTATGAGTTGGGTTGTATATCTAAAGGGGTCGGTAAATGTAGTGTTATATACATCCATCTGTAGTTTGAACTTTTCTTTCGAAAGTGGAAACTTAGAGAAATGTTGTATGTCATGGTAACTTTGTTACGAACGTGACTTTACATTTTAAATGTATGTATGATGAATTTCAGAGTTATCCTTATAGAAGAAAATCTTATACCCCAGTTTTCTGACTTAAGAGAAAACAAACTTTCCGAAAGCAACCAGCAAATTATCTTTTAATTTACTTCTGCATGGGTTACGCAGTAATGCCCCAAGGAGGGGGGGGGGGGGGGGGCATTACAAGGTGGTATCAGAGTTGGTTGAGTCTTTCGGGATCTTTGGGAAATAGGTTTGTTGTGTTGACGTTGTGTTTTCTCTGAATTAAGTTTTATTCGGATTACTTCTTAGAAGTAATGTGTGTTGATACGCTTTTACACGTTTCATTTTCTGGTTGTGTCCTGACTGATTTGTTTGGCATGTCAGTTATGGAACCAGCACCAGAAGGTGGACGTGGACGTGGACGTGGACGCGGTCGTGGACGTGGTCGCAGAGGTGGTCCTATTGGCGGTCGTGCCAACATGAATGCGAATTATGATGGCGGGATGGACTTCGCTGCCCAAGCTTTGGCTGACATTGCTGCCGCCATAGCTCTTCAGACGGCTAATGCTGCTGCCCAGAACCAACAGGAGCAACAGAGGACAGAACAAGCTGCAGAGGGAAGGCATCTGAATGCTTTCCGATGTCAGAATCCACCACAGTTTGATGGAGACGTGGATCCAATAAAGGCTGATCTTTGGATTCAAGAGCTGGAGAAGATCTTTGAGCTGGTGCACACCCCAAAGGGAGCAAAGGTGCCTTATGCAACATTCCAACTGATTGGAGATGCTGAATACTGGTGGGAAGGCACCAGACAACTGCTGGTAGATGAGCATCAGGCGATCACTTGGGGAGTATTCCGCAACAAATTTTTGAACAAATATTTTCCCCAGAGTGCTCGGACAGAGAAAGAGCAGGAATTCCTGAGGCTGAGTCAGTGGGGCATGACATTTGGGGGAATATGCGGCAAGGTTTGAGTCCCTTGCCAAATATTTTCGCTTTTTCCAGAACAACCCTGATGAGGAATGGATGTGCGAAAGGTTTGAAGCCAGTCTTCGCTTCGAGATCAAGGAATTTGTGATGCCATTGGAAATTCGGGATTTCCAAGCCTTAGTAGAGAAGTGTAGAAAAATGGAACTAATGAGGAAGGAAAGAGGCAACAGAGAAACTGTTATAGGACCCACTCGTTCCAAAGACCAATACCAAGATCAGAATCAGAAAGGGAAGCAACATCGGAGGGAACCTTATTTTCGGCCACAAGGGAATGACCTGAATCAACGACATCATCGTTCTGATAATTCTGAATCGAGAAGTGGAGGTCAACAGAACCAAAACCGAGACCAAGTTAGGAGATGTTACAAGTGTGGATACCCAGACCACTTGGCTAAAGTTTGCCCACGCAAAGGAGTGAAGTGTTTCAATTGTGGACAATTAGGACACTTCTTAAGGGATTGTAATGCACCGAGGTTTGAAAAGCCTGTCAACACCTTAGGAACTGATAGACCCACAGCGAAGGGAATAGTCTACACCATGACTGGCGCTGGAGCTTCACAATCTGACGATCTTTTACAATAGAAGTGGTGTTGAAAATTTCACAATTTGAAGGTCTTATGGCAATGGTCTATAATTCTAAGTTGTAGTAGGATTCTAAGTATAATCACGTTTTGACGTCCTTAAGTATTTGACTCTCTAGGGTCTCCTATGTTACTAGTCTTTCCAGTGACTGTATGTTTCTTATGACTTTTGGGAATAAAAGTCTCCTTAAGAAATTTATTCCAGTTCCCTTCTATTTTGATTGTTGTGGTCAGTTTAGACTTTGGATCCAATCTTTCTTTTCCTAGAGTTATGAATTGCCTTGTTGTTGCACGGGATGGGTATGTTTATAAAATAAGTTTCTTGATGAAACTTAATCTAATCACTTTTACTTTTGGTGGAAGTGATTCAGTTTGAATTCTTATCAAACTGTTGCTCCTTTAAATTGTTGACCAGGAAATTCTAGTGAAAGGAGAAACTTTTAAGATTCATGATTGTAAATATGTACCGATCATACATTTTTACCTCCGTGAATATACTAAAGGTTCTTCATACATTAGATTTTTCTGTATTATTTTGGATCGATGAAATTCTTTTAGATACTTTCTTCTGATAGTATGATCTGGATGGTGAGAGATCCTGTTAAGTTTCTAGTTACGTAATTTCGAGGACGAAATTCTTTTTAGAGGGGTAGAGTTGTAACACCCTGTTTTTCGTATGCTTCTTTATCAGTAAATACATGCTTTAATGTATTTATTTTTTATAAAATCCAGAGGATGATTTTATTTAAAATAAAATCATTTCCTTGTATTGTTTTACCGTATGAAGTCACAGTAAAATTTTCGGTCGAAAATTCAGACGAAAACCAGTCTGGGTTCTCACTGCCAGTACAAGTTTACTGAGCTAGAGACAAAATTTTAATTCGTGAACAAGACGGTTAGTGTTTTTATGATGTTTTGTGTGGGTTTGGAGTTTTTCGAAAAATCTTGTTCGGGGCCAAAATCTTAGGGATTTCCCGGGCGAAATCGTCGGGAAATACGATCGGGGAAGTCATCTGATACGCAATGGAGCAGAGCATCAAGAGGATGAAGTGACATGGAGTGACTTGATGTGAAGGCTATGACACACCTAAGAAAAAATGAACCTTGACTTTATCTCAAAATCTTACTTTTTCATCTTTCTCTCTCCAATCACATCACATCACCTTAACTCCTTATTCTCTCTACAAGTAACCCACCTTCTTTCTTCTTCTTTCTTCTATTCTTTCTTCTTCTCCCTCTCAAAACCGTGCACCCTCCCCATTTCCTCTATAAATACCACTCCTCAACTTCACTTCATCACTTTCCTTTTAAAATTCTTAAGCTTTCATCTTTTCTTAACTTCAAGCTTCCAAAGCTCTAGTTTTTCTTCTTCTTTTCACAAAGTGTTCTTCATAAAAGTTGTTCCTCTTGTTTAGGGTAATACTCTCATGTATTCTTTTCTTTAAAAACTTCATCTTTTTCTAAAGTTTCTTCTTTATGTCATATATGAGCTTTTATCTTCAAAAATCTCTCAAAAATGGTAGAAAACTCCTTTTGAGTTGAAACCAATTTCTATGGTCTTGTATTTACTTGTAGTTTAACATACTAAAAGGTTTTGTAAAACAAAATTTCCTAACCTCTACTTTCTAATGAGGCCGAACCATTCATATGGTTTAGATGGATCTTGTTTCAACTTTTACAAGTATGAGTTTGTATTTAAAGATTTGTTTTCCAAAATGATCATGGACCAAGGCTCCTTTATGTTAAAGGATGCTATGTCTAAAGTGATTGGAAAGTTTAAAGATTTGTTTCCCAAAATGATCATGGCCCAAGGCTCCTTTATGTTAAAGGATGCTATGTCTAAGTGATTGGAAAGTTTAAAGATTTTTACTCTACTTTTATGTCATTTATATTAATGCCATTTACTTTATGTCATTTACATCATGTCATTTACCTTTATGTCATTTATATTAATGCCATTTACTTTATGTCATTTACATTATGTCATTTACTTTTATGCCATTTATATTCATGTCATTTACTTTATGTCATTTACATTATGTCATTTACTTTTATGTCATTTATGTTTATGTCATTTATGATTCATTTACTTATGCCATTATCCTTTAATTACTTATAAGCCTATGTTGTTCTTACTTTATGTGCTTATGAGCTTTGTTATTTAGAGTCCTATGTTGCTTTCAAGATGATCATAGACTTGAGCTCCATAAGTTATTGGATACTAAAAGGTCTAAGAGATTGGAAGAATTTAAAGATTTTTATCATAAAAACCCAAGGATGGCCGAATCTTAAAGGTTATGGACCTAGGGTGTTTCGTTTTTCATCTTTCCAAAGTGACCATGGTTTAAAGCTCCTTACTATTAATGGATGCTAAACCAAAGAGATTGGAAAGTTTAAATGTTCCTAGCCTATCTTATTGGTCAAGGCCGAATCTCCATCAAGTGTAACTTGGTGGGATTTTTGTTCAACCTTGTTTAAAGTAATCATGTTTTAAACTCTAAACAATTGAGGATCATAAATCCCTAAGTTGCATGTGTTTTGGAAACTTCTAGCCCTAAGTTCTTGGTTAAGTTCTAATCCTTTGAACCTTGTGTCTTGAAACCTAGACCTGCATCCTAACCAACCTTGAAGAACGTTCGTGAAACTGTTTATTTTCTCGCATTCTCTTACCTTCTTGAGGTAAGAGGGGATTTCCTAAAGATATTCAATAACTGTATGCATGTGTGTAGGTGTTTAACTGGATATTTACATGTTGATTGAGCTTACTTGATTACCTAATGTACTTGAACTGTTATGCTATTATCTGATGTTGAACTGTACTTGTTCTAAATGTTATAATGCATATATGTGATGAACTGCTTTCAACTGTGATATTAACATTGAACTGATAATATATACTGCTGTTGATTGAAAGTTTGCTAAGCCAGACTTGCGTCTGTGCTCAACTGTTATAAGGATTAAAAACCTTAATAAGCTTTGAAGATGAAGGGATTGGTGTTCTTTTCCAAAAGCTCATTAACTTAAAGTACTTGTTTTATTGTTGAAATGGTTTGGTGAACTATTGTTATACAAGAGAAAAATCATTTTCGAACTATGTGTCATCAACTTAAACTTTCAAGATTATTTGGCAATATCCTATTGGGGGAAATATTTTAAAGACAAAAGTATTTCAAAGATGCTTTATAAAAAAATTTCAAAGAAAAGGTTTTTTCTAAATATTTTAGAAACTTTCCGATAGCCTGGATAGGTTATCGAGGATTCGGTTTTGAATTTGTTTTTCACTGAACAAAAAATAAGTACTTAAGAAAGAGAATCTAGTACGCGAGACGTCGCCTCTAGTATTCAGTTATGCGCACGTGATCTTGGATCAGTGTTAAGTCGGGACTATGAGCCCTATTCATGATGTTATGGACTGAGAGTCCAATTCTCGAAATTGAGGACAGTGCGTTCTGATTTCGCTGTGATGGACTGTATGTCCTAATCACGTTGTTTTGGACTGCGTATCCTAACCACGTTGTGATGAACAATGTTAAAGGTGAATGTTGTTTTCTACGACCACAACCCTTGACTGCGGCATCGGTCTTGGGCGTTGTGATTGAGCATTCGGACCATGTGTCCTATGCTTCTGAGTTTTCAAGTGATGGGGAAATGATGATTAAGTCGTTATCTTTGAGCTGCGACAGTGAAAAGAATGAACAGAAAGAAAACCTTTTAAATAAAATATTTTCTCATGTGCATTTCCCCAAGCAGACTTGTTTTTTGATATATATCAGATACAAGATGGTATCTGGGAGTCTGTCCATGTAAACCGAGTTCAGAGGCACATGTGACATTGCTCGTCCTGAGACCTTAAATGCATGAGGGAATTGAGGCAACTGCCCGGTGAGCTAGAGATTGACCAACTCTAATTCTTATCCAACGAAAAACGGTGTTGACATCTCATGAGAATAAGTTAGAGCCTGATATTGAAGTGCCATGCATATTTTCAAAGATTGACTGTGCGGGCTTAAGACCCTTTGATATAACACTATTATATTCTGTATATGCATGATTTGACTGCTTACATGATTATGTGATGTATGTATCATGTATATTGTTGATGTGGGATATATCTTATGATGGTATCTCACTCTTACAATTATATCAGGTCTCTTCGGGTTTTGCTGTAGTACCTTGGTACTCTAGTGTCGATGTTGCAGAGGAGTCTTTCTAAGTCAATTGAAGACCTAGTGTTAGGGGTTGGGAAAGTATTCCGATTGGGGGTCTCTCCAATGAATATTTGATAGAATGACCAGCTTAGGAGTATGAGTTGGGCTGTATATCTAAAGGGGTCGGTAAATGTAGTGTTATATACATCCATCTGTAGTTTGAACTTTTCTTTCGAAAGTGGAAACTTAGAGAAATGTTGTATGTCATGGTAACTTTGTTACGAACGTGACTTTACATTTTAAATGTATGTATGATGGATTTCAGAGTTATCCTTATAGAAGAAAATCTTATACCCCAGTTTTCTGACTTAAGAGAAAACAAATTTTCCGAAAGCAACCAGCAAATTATCTTTTAATTTACTTCCGCATGGGTTACACAGTAATGCCCCAAGGAGGGGGGGGGGGGGGGCATTACAAGGTGGTATCAGAGTTGGTCGAGTCTTTCGGGATCTTTGGGAAATAGGTTTGTTGTGTTGACGTTGTGTTTTCTCTGAATTAAGTTTTATTCTGATTACTTCTTAGAAGTAATGTGTGTTGATACGCTTTTACACGTTTCATTTTCTGGTTGTGGCCTGACTGATTTGTTCGGCATGTCAGTTATGGAACCAGCACCAGAAGGTGGACGTGGACGCTGTCGTGGACGTGGTCGCAGAGGTGGTCCTATTGGCAGTCGTGCCAACATGAATGCGAATTATGATGGCGGGATGGACTTCGCTGCCCAAGCTTTGGCTGACATTGCTGCCGCCATAGCTCTTCAGACGGCTAATGCTGCTGCCCAGAACCAACAGGAGCAACAGAGGACAGAACAAGCTACAGAGGGAAGGCATCTGGATGCTTTCCGATGTCAGAATCCATCACAGTTTGATGGAGACGTGGATCCAATAAAGGCTGATCTTTGGATTCAAGAGCTGGAGAAGATCTTTGAGCTGGTGCACACCCCAGAGGGAGCAAAGGTGCCTTATGCAACATTCCAACTGATTGGAGATGCTGAATACTGGTGGGAAGGCACCAGACAACTGCTGGTAGATGAGCATCAGGAGATCACTTGGGGAGTATTCCGCAACAATTTTTTGAACAAATATTTTCCCCAGAGTGCTCGGACAGAGAAAGAGCAGGAATTCCTGAGGCTGAGTCAGTGGGGCATGACAGTGGGGGAATATGCGGCAAGGTTTGAGTCCCGTGCCAAATATTTTCGCTTTTTCCGGAACAACCATGATGAGGAATGGATGTGCGAAAGGTTCGAAGCCGGTCTTCACTTCGAGATCAAGGAATCTGTGATGCCATTGGAAATTCGGGATTTCCAAGCCTTAGTAGAGAAGTGTAGAAAAATGGAACTAATGAGGAAGGAAAGAGGAAACAGAGAAACTGTTATAGGACCCACTCGTTCCAAAGACCAATACCAAGATCAGAATCAGAAAGGGAAGCAACATCGGAGGGAACCTTATTTCCGGCCACAAGGGAATGACCTGAATCAACGACAGCATCGTTCTGATAATTCTGAATCGAGAAGTGGAGGTCAACAGAACCAAAACCGAGACCGAGTTAGGAGATGTTACAAGTGTGGAGACCCAGACCACCTGGCTAATGTTTGCCCACGCAAAGGAGTGAAGTGTTTCAATTATGGACAATTAGGACACTTCTCAAGGGATTGTAATGCACCGATGTTTGAAAAGCCTGTCAACACCTTAGGAACTGATAGACCCACAGCGAAGGGAATAGTCTACACCATGACTGGTGCTGGAGCTTCACAATCTGACGATCTTTTACAATAGAAGTGGTGTTGAAAATTTCACAATTTGAAGGTCTTATGGCAGTGGTCTATAATTCTAAGTTGTAATAGGATTCTAAGTATAATCGCGTTTTGACGCCCTTAAGTATTTGACTCTCTTGGGTCTCCTATGTTACTAGTCTTTCCAGTGAATGTATGTTTCTTATGACTTTTGGGAATAAAAGTCTCCTTAAGAAATTTATTCCAGATTCCTTCTCTTTTGATTGTTGTGGTCAGTTTAGACTTTGGATCCAATCTTTCTTTTCCTAGAGTTATGAAATGCCTTGTTGTTGCACGGGATGGGTATTTTTATAAAAGAAGTTTCTTGATGAAACTTAATCTAATCGCTTTTACTTTTGGTGGAAGTGATTCAATTCTTATCAAACTGTTGCTCTTTTAAATTGTTGACCAGGAAATTCTAGTGAAAGGAGAAACTTTTAAGATTCATGATTGTAAATATGTACCGTCATACATTTTTACCTCCGTGAATATACTAAATGATCTTCATACATTTGATGTTTCTGTATTATTTTGGATCGATGAAATTCTTTTAGATACTTTCTTCTGATAGTATGATCTGGATGGTGAGAGATCCGGTTAAGTTTCTAGTTACGTAATTTCGAGGACAAAATTCTTTTTAGAGGGGAAGAGTTGTAACACCCTGTTTTTCGTATGCTTCTTTATCAGTAAATACATGCTTTAATGTATTTATTTTTGATAAAATCCAGAGGATGATTTTATTTAAAATAAAATCATTTCCTTGTATTGTTTTACAGTATGAAGTCACAGTAAAATTTTCGGTCGAAAATTCAGACGAAAACCAGTCTGGGTTCTCACTGCCAGTACAAGTTTACTGAGCTAGAGACAAAATTTTAATTCGTGAACGAGACGGTTAGTGTTTTTATGATGTTTTGTGTGGGTTTGGAGTTTTTCGAAAAATCTTGTTCGGGGCCAAAATCTTAGGGATTTCCCGGGCGAAATCGTCGGGAAATACGATCGGGGAAGTCATCTGATACGCAATGGAGCAGAGCATCAAGAGGATGAAGTGACATGGAGTGACTTGATGTGAAGGCTATGACACACCTAAGAAAAAGTGAACCTTGACTTTATCTCAAAATCTTACTTTTTCATCTTTCTCTCTCCAATCACATCACATCACCTTAACTCCTTATTCTCTCTACAAGTAACCCACCTTCTTTCTTCTTCTTTCTTCTATTCTTTCTTCTTCTCCCTCTCAAAACCGTGCACCCTCCCCATTTCCTCTATAAATACCACTCCTCAACTTCACTTCATCACTTTCCTTTTAAAATTCTTAAGCTTTCATCTTTTCTTAACTTCAAGCTTCCAAAGCTCTAGTTTTTCTTCTTCTTTTCACAAAGTGTTCTTCATAAAAGTTGTTCCTCTTGTTTAGGGTAATACTCTCATGTATTCTTTTCTTTAAAAACTTCATCTTTTTCTAAAGTTTCTTCTTTATGTCATATATGAGCTTTTATCTTCAAAAATCTCTCAAAAATGGTAGAAAACTCCTTTTGAGTTGAAACCAATTTCTATGGTCTTGTATTTACTTGTAGTTTAACATACTAAAAGGTTTTGTAAAACAAAATTTCCTAACCTCTACTTTCTAATGAGGCCGAACCATTCATATGGTTTAGATGGATCTTGTTTCAACTTTTACAAGTATGAGTTTGTATTTAAAGATTTGTTTTCCAAAATGATCATGGACCAAGGCTCCTTTATGTTAAAGGATGCTATGTCTAAAGTGATTGGAAAGTTTAAAGATTTGTTTCCCAAAATGATCATGGCCCAAGGCTCCTTTATGTTAAATGATGCTATGTCTAAGTGATTGGAAAGTTTAAAGATTTTTACTCTACTTTTATGTCATTTATATTAATGCCATTTACTTTATGTCATTTACATCATGTCATTTACCTTTATGTCATTTATATTAATGCCATCTACTTTATGTCATTTACATTATGTCATTTACTTTTATGCCATTTATATTCATGTCATTTACTTTATGTCATTTACATTATGTCATTTACTTTTATGTCATTTATGTTTATGTCATTTATGATTCATTTACTTATGCCATTATCCTTTAATTACTTATAAGCCTATGTTGTTCTTACTTTATGTGCTTATGAGCTTTGTTATTTAGAGTCCTATGTTTCTTTCAAGATGATCATAGACTTGAGCTCCATAAGTTATTGGATGCTAAAAGGTCTAAGAGATTGGAAGAATTTAAAGATTTTTATCATAAAAACCCAAGGATGGCCGAATCTTAAAGGTTATGGACCTAGGGTGTTTCGTTTTTCATTTTTCCAAAGTGACCATGGTTTAAAGCTCCTTACTATTAATGGATGCTAAACCAAAGAGATTGGAAAGTTTAAATGTTCCTAGCCTATCTTATTGGTCAAGGCCGAATCTCCATCAAGTGTAACTTGGTGGGATTTTTGTTCAACCTTGTTTAAAGTAATCAAGTTTTAAACTCTTAGCACTTGAGGATCATAAATCCCTAAGTTGCATGTGTTTTGGAAACTTCTAGCCCTAAGTTCTTGGTTAAGTTCTAATCCTTTGAACCTTGTGTCTTGAAACCTAGACCTGCATCCTAACCAACCTTGAAGAACGTTCGTGAAACTGTTTATTTTCTCGCATTCTCTTACCTTCTTGAGGTAAGAGGGGATTTCCTAAAGATATTCAATAACTGTATGCATGTGTGTAGGTGTTTAACTGGATATTTACATGTTGATTGAGCTTACTTGATTACCTAATGTACTTGAACTGTTATGCTATTATCTGATGTTGAACTGTACTTGTTCTAAATGTTATAATGTATATATGTGATGAACTGCTTTCAACTGTGATATTAACATTGAACTGATAATATATACTGCTGTTGATTGAAAGTTTGATAAGCCAGACTTGTGTCTGTGCTCAACTGTTATAAGGATTAAAAACCTTAATAAGCTTTGAAGATGAAGGGATTGGTGTTGTTTTCCAAAAGCTCATTAACTTAAAGTACTTGTTTTAATGTTGAAATGGTTTGGTGAACTATTGTTATACAAGAGAAAAATCATTTTCGAACTATGTGTCTTCAAGTTAAAACTTTCAAGATTATTTGGCAATATCCTATTGGGGGAAATATTTCAAAGACAAAAGTATTTCAAAGATGCTTTATAAAAGATTTTCAAAGAAAAGGTTTTTCCTAAATATTTTAGAAACTTTCCGATAGCCTAGACATGTTATCGAGGATTCGGTTTTGAATTTGTTTTTCACTGAACGAAAAATAAGTACTTAAGAAAGAGAATCTAGTACGCGAGACGTCGCCTCTAGTATTCAGTTATGCGCACGTGATCTTGGATCAGTGTTAATTTGGGACTATGAGCCCTATTCATGATGTTATGGACCGAGAGTCCAATTCTCGAAATTGAGGACAATGCGTTCTGATTTCGCTGTGATGGACTGTATGTCCTAATCACGTTGTTTTGGACTGCGTATCCTAACCACGTTGTGATGAACATTGTTAAAGGTGAATGTTGTTTTCTACGACCACAACCCTTGACTGCGGCATCGGTCTTGGGCGTTGTGATTGAGCATTCGGACCATGTGTCCTTTGCTTATGAGTTTTCAAGTGATGGGGAAATGATGATTAACTCGTTAGCTTTGACCTGCGATAGTGAAAAGAATGAACACAAAGAAAACCTTTTAAATAAAATATTTTCTCATGTGCATTTCCCCAAGCAGACGTGCTTTTTGATATATATCAGATACAAGGTGGTATCTGGGAGTCTGTCCATGTAAACCGAGTTCAGAGGCACATGTGACGTTGCTCGTCCTGAGACCTTAAATGCATGAGGGTATGGAGGCAACTGCTCGGTGGGCTAGAGATTGACCAACTCTAATTCTTCTCCAACGGAAAACGGTGTTGACATCTCATGAGATTAAGTTAGAGTCTGATATTGAAGTGCCATGCATATTTTCAAAGATTGAATGTGCAGGCTTGAGACCCTTTGATATAACACTATTATATTGTGTATATGCATGATTTAACTGCTTACATGATTATGTGATGTATGTATCATGTATATGGTTGTTGTGGGATATATCTTATGATGGTATCTCACTCTTACAATTATATCAGGTCTCTTCAGGTTTTGTTGTAGTACCATGGTACTCTAGTGCCGATGTTGCAGAGGAGTCTTTCTAAATCAATTGAAGACCTAGTGTTAGGGGTTGGGAAAGTATTCCGATTGGGGGTCTCTCCAATGAATATTTGATAGAATGACTAGCTTAGGAGTATGAGTTGGGTTGTATATCTAAAGGGGTCGGTAAATGTAGTGTTATATACATTCATCTGTAGTTTGAACTTTTCTTTCGAAAGTGGAAACTTAGAGAAATGTTGTATGTCATGGTAACTTTGTTACGAACGTGACTTTACATTTTAAATGTATGTATGATGGATTTCAGAGTTATCCTTATAGAAGAAAATCTTATACCCCAGTTTTCTGACTTAAGAGAAAACAAATTTTCCGAAAGCAACCAGCAAATTATCTTTTAATTTACTTCCGAATGGGTTACGCAGTAATGCCCCAAGGGGGGGCGTTACACGGAAATTTCCTACTCCGAGTATCGACCACTGCATTAGCCTTTCCCGGACTATACTTCAACTCAAAATTATAGTTCCTTAGAAAATTCATCCACTTTCTTTGCCTTATATTTAACTCTTCGTCTATGTCTCTGTCTCTATCTCTTAACAATTGTTTAAGGCTCTACTGATCATTAAAAACTTCTAGTTGTATCCTATACAAGAGATTTTCCTTTCCTAATCAGCTTGGTGAGAGGTAAGGCTAGTCTAGAGAACTCGTTGATAACTTCCTCTAGTACTTCTCCAATTCTAGGAAACTTCATACACTTGTCATTGTTTTAGGCTTCTCTCACCCTATCCCTGCATCTACTTTACTAGAATCAATCACTACTCTACTCCATTGATCTAAGCTCATCTATCCTAGGTAAAAGATACCTATCCATAATAGTTACTTTGTTCAATTGTAAATCAAAAGTTATTAGAAAATCAAGCATATTTCTTACCATTGACTAAAGTGGAATTTGACTCATACTATAATTAAAAAAATTAATTATGATCCGATAAAAATTACTACAGAGTGAAGCCGTGCGTCAGTATACATGAGCAATTTGTGATTTCAAATAAGTCTAATTTGAATGTGGCAAAGTGAAACTAATTCAAACGTTAGTGACTTGACAAAGTAAAGCAATGCTTCCAAATATGAAATAGAAAAATCAATTCAAGTTAGATTTGCGATTTTGCCATCAAACAAAAAGAAAAAGTTAATTCAAGTAGCGTAAACACAAATGAGATAGGAATGCACATTTTGTACAAAAATAAAACTAAGGAGCCACATATACACCACAACAAAAGAAACAAAACCACAATTAAAAGAATCTTTTAAAAAATTATCAAATTAATTCATCAAATAACATTAAAACATATTAAGAATCTCAAAACCTCGATTCTTCATATTAGACAAATACACATGTGAAAACCTAAATTCCCACATTAAAAAAAATCAAAACAAATTAAGAGATCACATCCTTCAATAATTCATTCCATTAAGGTTTTAAGAAAGTGTTTTACTCACATGATATGAGTATTACTGTCACGTCAGTATAAATCTCCACCTTACCAGAAAACTAAAGTATGTATCGATCCTTGAGTTCCCCCAACTAAGAACTTATTGGAAGAAACAACCAATACAATAAGGGTTGACACCGAAGACAAATCGATAGACATTGGTTGTGAAGAGATATCAAAAATAAAAATAGTTCTACTAGAGTACTTTATGACAACAAGTCTAAAAGACAATCACTCCTTACCAATAATAGCATCTAACCCAGACATAGATAACAAATAAGATCGAAGACATAAGGCACGTCCCGATGCACAAATAAACAATTTAAACAAGAACTCGAAGAAATAAGATTATCCCCCATAGAAGTAGAAACACGTGGATCAAAGGACAAAAGAAAGATAGGTAACTCCAAATTTCACACATGAAGGATATATAAAAGAATGTGTTTCTCCTGAATCAAACAATAGAGTAACTTTTCTCCTGTACGAGTTGAAGAAATTCAGCCCCCTTCGGATCAAAGCTGCCTCGGATTTATGGCGGGTTGTTCTTCTTGAATTCGAAAAGTCCCACGTGCTAAGGGTCCTAGGTTGCCACCACTCCATTAGTGATTGGCCTCCATTCCCCTACAGTTGATGGAGAGTCTCCATCTGCCCTTGCGTAGCTCTGATCATACAAACCAAAGCTACTGCAAGTGCAATGTTCGTCCCTTGCCTATTAGTCCTATAAATATGCTCGCTACCTATGAAATATTGGGTTGATCATGTCCAATATCCCAAAGAATAACATGCAGTATTTATAACTCTAACAAGCATCCTATGTGCCTAAGTTTTGTTTTAGAAAAAGCCCCAATGCCACAGTCCGATTTAGAATCGAACTTCTCTGATACCAAAAATGTAACGCCCTTCGTTACATTAGTAACCCAAATTAATTTCAATAAAAATCCTTCAAAACATTTAATAAAAAAAACACAAGTCATAAATTTTTTTCTCAAATAACTAAGTATGAAAATACCTCATATTAAATAAAATGATAGTATTTAAAAAGTATTGAAAAAAATTATTAAATCCAATCATTTGAATAAAAACTAAAAGCCTCAAAATCGGGCTTCTCATTACAATCTGAGAAAAATAGTATGTAAACCAAAGAACGTCGTCCGCATAATACTCCAAACCATACTACATTACTAACCAACTAGCTAATCAAAGATAACTCTTCAGATCTCTGGATCCTCAACAGCGATGTTTTCGGGCTCTGAAAACAACACTTATAATGAGATATAAAATCCCAGTGCAAAACAATACATTTATAAAATATTTCGAAAATAGTGTTGTTCTCCGCCGGTGCGGTAACCGGAAAAACTGTCCATGGTATCCGCTAATTTCCCAAAATAATATATAAAAAATACTTTTAATAACAACAAAAATTTCATCAAGTCAAATGCATATAGCATAAGGTCAACTCATGAGGAATGTTTCGATGTCACCCTCCTGTCGGGGACATTTCTATTTCGATACCTCACATGTGCACATGGCGGTATTTTCCCTTTTCGATACCCCAACATGTGGCGGTGTTACTTTCAATACCCCTTTTTATGTGGTATTGCTCTTTTTCGACATCCCAATTATATGGGGATGTTACTTTCGATACCCCATTACGGTGGTATTACTTTTCGATACCCCTATCATAGGTGGTATTGCGGCAAACATCATACAACATATTATAGCTCAAATATGTCATGTCTCATGCATGTAATAAACTATTTTCCTCAATTTTAAACATATAAACTTCCACCAATAACAAACAATCATAAATATCACAACACATCATACATGAATAAGCATGTTACAACATCAATTGATCAATTAATTCCCCTTTGAAACAAAACCCCAATTTTAGAATTTAGGTTACTAACAATATGCATCAAGTCAATTAAAGACTCCCAAAACCACATTGTTATCCCTTATCAACAAAAACAATCATATATACCATGGAAATGGTTCATAAAAAATATTGTTACTCACCTCTTGTAGACCTCCAAATAGCTCTAAGCGTTTCCTACTGCGAATCCTAACGTTTGCCAAGAGTTATCATCATCTTCCTCTTCCTAGACTCCCTCTTCCACAGCTATCTCTTCTTAATCCTTGAATTTCTTCTCTTCTTAGCCGTTTCTGAGTTTCTAGGTGTAATTAGGGTTCAAAAATGCATCCCAAGAGTGTTAAGATTCTATTTATAGAGCCCCCAATAGCCCAAAACGTGTAAAAACGCACTAAGCCCGCTTACTCTGCATATGGTGTTGTATTTCGCACATATCTTGAGTTATAGACATTCAAAAATTATAAATTTTATATCGTTGGAAAGATAAAATAATTGTATACAACTGTTATGAAGACCACAAAATCTTAAACCGACGTTTAGATAGTCAAAACATGGATTGAATTTAAAAATTGGTTCTGGCGCTGGAACATGAATAGTGTGTACGAATTTGGTCATAACTTGAGCTACAAGAATCCAATTTGGACTAATTTGGTGTCTATGGAAAGATAAGAGACAGGTATATATTTCTTATGCAGATCTCGAATTCAAACAAGTTCTCTTTGGTTATAAAATATCCGTCTGAAGTTAGGTATCCAGTCATATTATGCGAAATTGGGCTTAAAACACTCAAACTATCTATTTATAATGGGTAACACAGCATGGACCTTGATATGCTTATGTTTCCTATCATTATTGTCGCAATAATTTAGTCCAGGGTAGGTTCTTATCCTTATTTTTATTTTATTTTTTTAAAATCAATTTTACATTATTGTGGAACCCACTGGATTTTTATTATAAAGAAAACAATTATATTAAACTCTTATACTACCCTATTTTTATTAAAATAATTATATTTGAATTTTTAGGATGTTACACTTCTACTTTAAGATAACTATAACTTTCCGAACAAGGGTTCGTTCAACCACAATGTTTATAAGTGCTTTGGCATAATGTTGAAAATATGAAGAACTTTTTGCTTCAATGCACTTAGATATACAATAACGACAATACTAAATTTGATCATACACTTAACAAGGGATACACAAAAGTAGTTTTTAATATTTCTTATACAAATATTTGGAAAGAGTAAATAAAATGAAAACAACGTGACAACAAGAGCCAAGTCTCAGGAACGAACTCCATGAAGCCAATTTAAGCTAATATTTTCTTTAGGTATCTCTATCTTTAAATTAGGAATGCCAGGGAAATGTTCCCATAAAGCAGCCCTTTCTTCATCACATATCACATATATTTCATGCTTTAAATTCTTAAACTCCATGACCGAGTGTGGCAATTTACTCAGTTCGGAACAACCCTTCAGGTAGAGCCACTCAAGATTATGCAAGTCACCAATGTCTTCTGGCAATTTGTTAAGATGAACACAATCAGATATGTCTAGACAGCGTAGGTTATGAAGCCCTCTCACAGACTCTGGCATCTCTAGAATATTAGAGCATGAACTAAGCCTTAGTACTTCCAAATTCTCCAGCTTTGCAATTTCTTGTGGTTGTGGAAATGCAGAAAGCTTGTGACAGCTTGGTGATGCAAAGTTTCTTCAAGGATGTAATGTTACACACCCCATCATGAAATTTCTCCACATCATTGCAAAAGCCAATGCTCAACTACTCCACCAGGTTTGGCATAACATTTTGGATAGAACAACATTCAAAAGCCTGGTTTGTATTACACATGTGAAGGGATAACTTTCTCAGGTTCTTCAATAAGCATAGGCAAGGAACTAAAACCTTCTCCAACCTGATTCTTTTCAAGTTAGATAAAGAAGCAAGTAGCTCAATCTTTTTTATTTCAAAACGATGGAAACCATAATTTGTGACTATCGGAACTTTGAGTTTACTCATTTTCTCTGTGAACTCTGGTAAAGTGTACTGGCTAGAGCTAAGATTTAAAGCCAGAACCTCATCTTTCTCGGGTTCCATCTCACACCAATCTGACGTGAACTTTTCATCTGCAAAAGCATTATATATGGCATCAAGAATGGAATATGATGTTTGATTTTTTTTTTTGTGCGTATAATTTAGACAGAGAAACAAACCAGTTGATATAGATAATATGCGATCAACAACCCTTGGCTATTTCTGTTGTATCAACATTCTTGGTAAGAATGACAACATGCGGCCAAAGACCCCTTGCTGATTCTGTCCTACCCACCATGCAGGACGATTATCTCCATTTAAGTCAATGATCAATCTTTTTCTCTGTTCAAATGGTTCTTGGTTGCTTTGATGGATTGCCAGCTCTCTGAGGAGATCATGTAGCAAGACAAAGTGGTTATTGTAGTACATGTCTGCGTCCTTTGCAACTTTCCTGCTTAAAGTTAAGTTACCAAAGGGAACAATGATTAACTAAAATACCAACACATTGATTAACTCCATTTGATAACAATTACTTTAAAAAAAAATCTTTACTTCATAATGACAAGCATAAAGTTGTAGATATCCATGTTATTGAATCATTCTTTACTTCTTGCTTTATATAGATTGTTTAAATCAAATGTCGTGAAGGAATGCATGTCAAAAATGAGTTGAAACCCCTAATTTAAGAACATTCAAACTCCTGCACAGATGGTTTTAAATTTGTTTAACTAATTATATTGTCAAAAGCATGCATATAAATTTAAATTAACATATTAGAACTCATATTGTCATAAGAATATAGTTTGACTATCTAATGTCTATCATTAAATCTAGCATTGAATGGCTAACAAGGAGAAGGGATAAACAGGAGATGCAGGGTACCTTGTAACCATGACATTAATCAAATTCCTGGTGGTTAAATCATGGACAATGGTCATTGCATTTCTACCATCCTCATCTAGGTTATACAGTTCTGCCCACATATCAATGAGGGCAGCAACAGGGATCCTTTGGTCTTCAGGAAATAGCCCTAGATCCATGAAGCACTCCTTCTCGTTGATGGAGAACTTATCCTCCAATATATCTAAACTTTGTTGGAGGTGATAAAGCAAGTCAGTATCGCTTGACTCTAGAATGGACTGACTTTGTAACCGTTCCTTCATATTTTGCCATACCACAAAATGTTGCTGACAAAGTGATCCACCAATAACTTCAAGCGCCAATGGTGAACCCTTACAACCTTTCACTATCTGCATTTCAGCGCAAGAAAGAAAAACCACTGAATAAGATAAGGGGTCTCACTCACCAATATCCTTATGCCACAAGGAATAAAAAAAGATAAATTATATTAAACATGTTACTACCCAGTACATTAAATATATTATTTTCCAATAAAAACTTAATTTTTTTTAATTCCACATTATGTTGCAAGTATTTTAGTCGACTGCTTTTGATGGGGGAAAAGGACACAAAAATAGAAATATAATCATTTTGTTTTTATTCATTTGGTGATTTGCTTATATGCCATTGCAGAAGAATTAACATGACAACAAACATATATTTATGTCTTGTCACATCTAATCATGTCTTATTGGTATGAATGATTTTGGAAAAGTAGAAGAGAAAGCACCTCGTGAACAAGTTTATCGTCAGGTATGTATGAGCTGTTACAATTCAGTTGAGCATAGTGGCGGGAAAGGGATACTGCATCATCATGACCAAGTTGTTCCAACTAGCATGGGGTGCCAAATCTTCTAAATGCAACCCTTGAAGTCACCAAAATCTTATAATCTGTCATCTAGAATTTAAACTTCTCAATAAGGGCTTCTGACTTAGGCCAAACATCATCCAGGACCAGCAATATTGGATTTCTCCCAACATTCCTCGGCAGCATTCCCAACCGGTTAGTTGCATCTTCATCGCTTTGAAACTCAGGCACCTTACATCCGCAGTATTCAAATAGTGTCTGTATTATGGTCTTCAAGTTGTATGTTTTTGAGACGGTGACAAAGAAGATATTTCCTATGAACTTGACTACTCAAACCAAAAGAGCTTTGTAAGTCAAGGAGCTTCTGAGATTTGGTACTAATCCACAATAGCACAATTCATGTCATATATGACACCATGAGCTAGTCATTTCACTAGACTAGGAGGCTAATAGTTTAGATTAACGATATATTATATCATAACTAAAAATTACATGTAAGAAATTTGAGTTTGTGATTTAATCTCCAAAAAGGGGGTTTGGCCAAGAAATAGATCTCATAAGGATTGGATTGGAGGAGTCTGACATTTTTTCACTGCAAAATTACTATGCCCATATGCTAGAATACTATCTGAAATAGTGTTATATCTAATTACCCTTGTAAAAAAACGTAAAAACAATTTTTTTTATGGGACCATCCCAACAGAACTTCTTAGGGTGTTAGCCAAGTGACGAGGAAATGAATATAAGAAAGCATTGGTAACAAAAGTTGATTACCTTTGATCTGTGGGTCCCAACATAGCTTCTTAGCCAAAGTGCTTTTTCCAGATCCTTCCAAACCAGTCAACACAAGGACAGAGACACCATTCTTGAGCAGCTCAGCCTTCAACTTGTTCAAAGGTTCATCCATTCCGATACACTGTGGCTCCATAGGAGCCCCAGTTAGACCCCTTATCTGATATCCACCATACTTGCCAAATTTGTCATTGCTAAGAAGAATCTGGAGAATCTGTCTCACACTGACCAGAACCTCCATCAAGTTCCTTGCATTCTGAGTCTGAACATTAACAGCTAAGCGCCTCTTGAGAGAGTCATCCTTGGAACGTAGCTTTCCCTGGTAATAATGGAAATAAAAGAATTTCCAGCCACTAAGTTTGGAACACTTGCGAGCACGCTCTTCACCATCTTGTATCTCACGTTCAAGCCTTCCTATCTCTTGCATCAGTGGAGCCAACGAGTTCAAGGTGTCTATGTTGCTTTCAAGGGTTGGCTTGAACTCTAGACCATTGTTGATGGTTATAAGAGCCGCTTTCAGCGCCTCTCCTATACCAGCTCCAACAGCACCTCCACTTAACAAATTTGCCATAAGCTCGCCTCAAAGTCTTCCCCAGATAACTAAAATAACAACTTTCAGATCAACGCCTTCGATCAACCAACCAGATGCGCTTGTTCTGTTCTGTCCAAGGTTCTTGTCTAGGTTCCACCGATGATCACCAAAAATTAATATATTTCGTTGACTACCATTGCTTTGTGTTTAAGCTATTTTATTGACAAAAATCGTACACTGCACCGTCTTACTGTTAGCTTTTCTTTGATGAAAGTCGGGAGGTTGTAGATCGACAAAAAGATAAATAGATCATCAAAGTTAAGTGGATTTAAAAAAAAAGAGAGAGAGAGAAAAGAACCCGCTTTGATGGTGGACATTAGGGACATAAAGCAAGGATGGTGGCTAAAGACTACTCATAATTAAGTGGATTTTAAAAAAAAAACCTTAGATTTGATGGTTCACTTTATTATTTCACGGTTTTACCTAATGAGTTGTGTTATTTGAACAACAAATTGTAAACATCATATGGGACAAATTCTAAACACCATATGTATCTCTCACTAACTTTTATCTTATTTGTATACATACATTTCAAAAATACTTCCAAAAAAGCAAAGGATATTGTCCCATATTTAGATTTCCAAGAAACATTTCTCATTACCTATATAAAGGAAAGTTAAGAGGTCCCTGCGGCTTCCTACATAAGAGAGTGACCAGAATCCAGCCACAGCTCCCACAAACACATGCCACTCTTCCTCTGCACTCACCCGGAACATCCACCTTATTGCTTCTTCAATCCATTCTCGTACTGTGTTCCCCGTTCTCACGACTGTCTCGTGTGTCAGCTCCAACCTCGACAAGTTTGGGGGTTCCCTGAAGATTGAAGAAATTAGTGGATGATAGTTAGAAACTTGGAAAAACTCTATTCTCATGTGGGAAGATGAGAAAACTTTATTCCCGAGAATCACATTCCCAGGAATGTAGCTTGTCTAGGAATAAAACATTCTAGATACCAAACATCACCTAAGATAATTTA
Organism: Sophora flavescens; assembly: GCA_030762895.1. Lineage (NCBI taxonomy): Eukaryota > Viridiplantae > Streptophyta > Magnoliopsida > Fabales > Fabaceae > Sophora > Sophora flavescens. Next base: position 143,150,911 of record CM061068.1, on the reverse strand, counting down.
TCCGGATAAGTAGTTGTATTTTGGGCATAAAAAACAATTACTCCCGTTCTTTTTCTTTATTAATTTTAGCTATTTGTTTTTGTTTCAAAAAAATAAGTGTTTATAAACCCAAGACATATTTGACCATTTTTTTTCCATATATATCCTTATAATAGAATTAAATTGAAATGCCTTGAAAATACACAAAATCTTCCAAATACATAAATGACTAGTGGAGTATGAAGTAAATGTAGTTGGAATTTGTAAAGAATTAATGGTAAAAAAAATGGTATTTTGATACAAATATAAACACATTAATATTTTCTTAATCTATACGTAAAAACCTTAAATTATCAAAGAAAAAGAATGGAGTAAATTTTTTTTTGGCTGGGAGGTTAAAATCCCAAGCCCTTTCAATTTTTATTGGCAAAGAAAGGTGTTTTTTAAATAACATCAGTGTCACGTACTCCCTCCCTCTTGTCCATATTATAAGTAAAAAATTAATATAATGTTTGTTACCTAAATTATACTTCATCTAAAACTTCAAATGTTATTAAATGAGTTATTGGAATTTGTATTAAATAAAGGATATTTTGGAAATAATGTCATTAAATGAGTTATTGGAAAATAAAATTTGCTTATATATTGGACAAAAAACCTTGGGACTTTTTTATTTATATATTGGACTAGAGATATTATTGGATGACTGTGTAAAATTTTTTATAATGTAAGTATGTACATTAAATCCTATTATATATATGTTTTATTTATTTGTAATCATTAAAACAATATGATTTATTCTTTATTGTTTATGTTATTTTACAGACACTAGTACACCACTAGTTATATTCCATTAAAAAAAAGTTAGTTATTAAGATGATAACGCGGTGAGTTAACACGGTGAATGGAAATAGCGTTGTTTGGTGGCGCTTTACTGAAAAAAATCAAAGACGGACGAGTTAACGCGGCGAAGTTAGTCATCAAAGAAAAAATTACCACTGGACTAGGTGAGAACAGATTCACTATCACAATACCATTGTTTTAGCCCATTATACCAGATAAGTCAAGAACTCACCAGCCAATAAATTATGACAATAAAATTCTCCATTCAATCAAAAGTGACAGTGATACTTTCACAGAAAAGAGCAACACAATGAAACTAAGAAGTACTCTACCTTGCCATCATACTCTTGCTTCAGCAATACTTCTCCAGTTCCCACAGTTGGGTTCGATTTTGAATGAAGCATTGAAGACTGCCAATAACAACATCTATTAGATTTGTAAGATATAGCAATTGATCTAAACAACTAAAATTATTATAAAGAAGTAAATTGATTATCTATACTTGATAAGTTCTAAAATAGATTGAAAAATGAATATTTAGGTGCTTACAAACCAGAAGGAAATTGAAAAGATAAACAAAAAGGATGGCAGAAAAAATTCAAGGACTTCAAGGTGGCATTAGCATGTACATTAGAAGCTCTATTTTAATTGGAATGTATCATAAAACACACATAACAAATACAAGTTGAATTGTCTTAACAACACCATAAAGGTGTGTAACAAGCAACAGGCAAATGATATGCCTCAAGAACACTGGGAAACACGCTGTAGTTTTTTTGTTGTCAACCTGTATGAGAAACACTGAAATATATACACAAGCAGTAGCAAACTCAAATAATGGAATAGAGCAAGGGAATGCCAGTGTTAATATGGAATTCAAATTCACCCCCACTAAAATGCATTATCAGTTTATCACCTTATGCATGGCTTAATAGTGAACAAAACATTAGATTTTCATCAAGAGCTTCATGTGACAAGCTTAAAGACTTACACTAGGGATCAAGCACAGGCTAATTAAATATTTCAGCTTATCAAAATTCACAATGAACAGTCAGTCATGTACAGTTGTCCCTTTCCAATTACCCAAATTACTGAAAGCGCCTTCAATAACTTTAGGAGTTAACCAAGTCCAGTAGGACCAGTATGAGTACAACAGTCTAAATCTGTAAAACATAAGTAATTCACAAGAAAAATTAAGAACAACCAGTTGCAGGAAGTAATTTGGAGGCATGCTGGTTTTGACAGGGGCCCAAATGGGTAGCATAAAGATTGAATAAAGGCTGTGAGAAAAGCATCATTTAAAGGTAAAAATTACTCAAGCACGCACACATCCTAGTAAAAATAATATATAACCATGGAACTTACACCACGAAAAAGCTGGTGAGACTAACAAATCATGTCCTTGGAGTACCCAAAATCACGTATCTTCAAACAAAGTGCAGAGCTTCCATCCAGCAAAGTGTTTTCCAACTTGAGGTTCCGGCTACATAATACTTGCTTCATGAGGACTGAGGAGACACATTATACATAATATCTGAAGATTGATAATGCATTACAGTGTGGCTTAAATACAATTTAAATCAGATAGTAGGGGAGAGGGAGGGAGGGAGGAGTTTAATTGCCATTGTTGAAAGAAGAAACGAGCCTGCAACATAACAATGGGTTACAATTTACAGAGTCAACAGAATAACATATTACAAGTACAAATTTGTTGTCGCAATGAATGGTAGGTCAGGTCAGGTGTAAGAAAAGTAAACAAGTTGTGTAAGAAGTAAGAATCTCATCCTGCATTACAGATTCCCTCAAATTATCTTACCTGTTACTAACATTTATTATCTTTCTCATTACTTGATTATGAGATAATATCTAAACTAACCCTAACTGATTTTATCAAATCAGTAAAACAGAATAAATAACTAAAATAAATCCTAACAGCTAGTAATGAGAAAGATAATATTTGTCGTTGCGTGCATGACGCTTACCAATTGGACTATCATGTTAGGCATGTTATTCTCACACGTTTTTTTTTAATATTTCATACATTGTTGTCATCTCTTTTTGTCTGGCCTTTAGGAGGATGACGTGTGTACAAACACTTTTCAATACCCTTCTATTCTACACTTTTAAAAAAAAAGTGGTAGGCGCCAATCTGACTGGCGCCTTTGACCCGTCAGAGTGAAAAAAAATGCCACGTGTCCAAAACGACCCCCCCTTGGTAAATAGTTTCAGAATAACCCTAAACTGGTAAATAGTTTCTAAAAGGAACCCAGTTTGGTCAAAAAGCCGGAGGTGGAGGTGGAGGTGGAGGTGGAGGTGGCAGTGCCACATAGACTGCAAGGTTACCACGTAGCATTGGAGTCCTATACGTGTAAGTCAGACACAAAACCACCCCGTTGGTGATCAACTTCACCGAAGCGAAGCCAAGAGAAACATCTATAACATTGTGAAGCTGAAACCAAACCACCACGCAGCTCAATTACTCCTACACTTGTACATCATATTCATTTCATCACAAAAAATCTTTCTTATGTCTGCAGAAGCTGAAGCTGAAAAACAACCTTTCACAACTCCTTCCTATTCCTCAAGTAATTAATTATTTGATAATGAAAATTGAAAATTATTTTTGAGTTTGGACTCAATATATATAAATGTTTATTTTTGTCGCACTAGGAGGCAATGACATAGTGAAGGACGTAGTGTTATGGAGAAGAAAGAAACAAAGTGCAAGTGTTCTTATAGCGGGGCAACCCTAACATGGGTATTGATGGAAGTATATCAATTCAACTTCCTTACTGTCATCTCATGGGTTGCCATATTTGTTGTTGCTTCACTATTTCTCTATGCCAATATGTTTAGACTTTTGCGCAAGTGAGTACCCTCTTCTTCTAACGCCTCTTGTCTTATCAAAGATTTTCATTCATTCTTCATCACTTAGTATTTCTTCAATCTTCAGGGAACCCCCGAACTTGTCGAGGTTGGAGATGACACACGAGACATCCGTGAGAACGGGGAACACAGTACGAGAATGGATTGAAGAAGAAATGAGGTGGATGTTCTGGGTGAGTGCAGAGAGAGAGTGGCATGTATTTGTGGGAGTTGTGGCTGGATTCTGGTCACTCTCTTATGTAGGAAGCTGCATGGACCTCTTAACTTTCCTTTTTATAGGTAATGAGAAATGTTTCTTGGAAATCTAAATATGGGACAATATCCTTTGCTTTTTTGGAAGTATTTCTGAAATGTATGTATACAAATAAGATAAAAGTTAGTGAGAGATACATACGATGTTTAGAATTTGTCCCTTAAGATGTTTACAATTTGTTGTTCAAATAACACAACTCATTAGGTAAAACCGTGAAATAATAAATATACATAACATAGTCCATTCCTTTTACCAACTTTTTTCCTCTCATTATTCTCTTTGTATATTTTATTTTTTGAGTGTAGGTATAATAGTGGGCATGACGGTTCCAGTAAATTATGTGAAGAATGAGGATAGGATTAACAGATTCGTGGAATGGTTGTAGGAGAAAAGCAAGAGGTCTTATGAGATGGTTGATGAGAAGGCCATTAAGAAGATCAGAAGAAGAGTAGTGACCCAAATGAATGGGAAGAAAACAGAGTAATTTGCTTTTATTGTTGCTAAATAAATTACAATAATGTTATGTAAATTTAAAATAAATATATGTAGTTTTTCCATCGAATTCAGAACCATGAAGTCAGTATTGATTTCTAAAGTATGCGGTGGTGTGAATCATTACTCTGGATATGTATGTTGGTATATATTAAATTTTAAACCAGATGCTTATTTTATGTTTATTCTTCTTGTAACGCCCTTCGTTACATTAGTAACCGAAATTCATTTCAATAAAAATCCTTCAAAACATTTAATAAAAAAAAACACAAGCCATAAATTTTTTTCTCAAATAACTAAGTATGAAAATACCTCGTATTAAATAAAATAATAGTATTTACAAAGTATTGAAAAAAATTATTAAATCCAATCATTTGAATAAAAACTAAAATCCTCAAAACCGGGCGTCTAATTACAGTCTGAGAAAAATAGTATGTAAACCAAAGAACATCATCCGCATAATAATCCAAACCATACTACATTACCAACCAACTAGATAATCAAAGATTACTCTTCGGATCTCTGTATCCTCAACAGCGATGTCCTCGGGCTCTGAAAACAACACTTATAATGAGATATTAAATCCCAGTGCACAACAATACATTTATAAAATGATTCGAAAATGGTGTTGTTCTCCGCCGGTGCGGTAACCGGCAAAACTATCCATGGTATCCGCTTATTTCCCAAAATAATATATAAAAAAATACTTTTAATAACAACAAAAATTTCATCAAGTCAAATGCATATAGCATAAGGTCAACTCATCTCAATGCATCACATTCCACATACCAAGTAAATTCTAAATTAATCCAAGTGCATGGCTCGAAGGCCTAATAACTAAACGGGCCTCTTGCCAGCATGCCATAAATCTCACACATCACATGACAATGATGTCTCATTGCCCACCCCTACTCATGAGGAATGTTTCGATGTCACCCTCCTGTCGGGAACATTTCTATTTCGATACCTCCCATGTGCACATGGCGGTATTTCTCCCTTTTCGACGTCCAAACGTGTGGCGGTGTTACTTTCGATTCCCCTTTTTAGGCGGTATTGCTCTTTTTCGACATCCCAATTATATGGGGATGTTACTTTCGATACCCCATTATGGTGGTATTACTTTTCGATACCCCTATCATAGGTGGTATTGTGGCAAACATCATACAACATATTATAGCTCAAATATGTCATGTCTCATGCATGTAACAAACTATTTTCCTCAATTTTAAACATATAAACTCCCACCAACAATAAACAATCATGAATATCACAACACATCATACATGAATAAGCACGTTACAACATCAATTGATCAATTAATTCCCCTTTGAAACAAAACCCCGATTTTAGAATTTAGGTTACTAACAATATGCATCAAGTCAATTAAAGACTCCTAAAACCACATGTTAATCCCTTATCAACAAAAACAATCATATATACCATGGAAAGGGTTCATAAAAAATATTGTTACTCACCTCTTGAAGACCTCCAAATAGCTCTAAGCGTTTCCTACGGCGAATCCTAACGTTTGCCAAGAGTTATCATCATCTTCCTCATCCTAGACTCCCTCTTCCACAACTATCTCTTCTTAATCCTTGAAGTTCTTCTCTTCTTAGCCGTTTCTGAGTTTCTAGGTGTAATTAGGGTTCAAAAACGCATCCTAAGAGTGTTAAGATTCTATTTATAGAGCCCCCAATAGCCCAAAAGGTGTAAAAACGCGCTAAGCCCGCTTACTCTGCATATGGTGCTGTATTTCGCACATATCTTGAGTAATAGACATTAAAAAATTACAAATTTTATATCGTTGGAAAAATAAAAGAATTTTATACAACTGTTATGAAGACCACAAAATCTTAAACCGACGTTTAGATAGTCAAAACGTGGATAGAATTTTAAAAAACGGTTCTGGCGCTGGAACATGAAAAGTGTGTACGAATTTGGTCATAACTTGAGATACAAGAATCCAATTTGGACGAATTTGGTGTCTATGGAAAGCTAAGAGACAGGGCTATATTTCTTATGAATATCTCGAATTCAAATAAGTTCTCTTTGGTTACGAAATATCCGTTTGAAGTTAGGTATCTAGTCATATTATGCGAAATTGAGCTTAAAACACTCAAACTATCTATTTATAATGGGTAACACAACATGGGCCTTGATATACTTATGTTTCCTATCATTATTGCCGTAATAATTTAGTCCAGGGTAGGTTCTTATCCTTATTTTTATTTTATTTTTTTAAAATCAATTTTACATTATTGTGGAACCCACTGGATTTTTATTATAAAGAAAACAATTATATTAAACTCTTATACTACCGTTTTTTTATTAAAATAATTATATTTGAATTTTAAGGATGTTACACTTCTAATTTAAGATAACTATAACTTGCCGAACAAGGGTTCGTTCAACCACAATGTTTATAAGTGCTTTGGCATAATGCTGAAAATATGAAGAACTTTTTGCTTCAATGCACTTAGATATACAATAACGACAATACTAAATTTGATCATACACTCAACAAGAGATACACAAAAGTAGTTTTTAATATTTCTTATACAAATATTTGGAAACAGTAAATAAAATGAAAACAACTTGACAACAATTTTTATGATCATTTATGTTGTAATCATTTATGTTGTAATTATTCTTGAAGTAGGAAATGAAAAATGAAAACAGAGGACAAACCAAGCAGGCTCAAATTTCAACAAAACTCCCTGGTCACTATAGCAGCTAACATCAAGAGCCAAGTCTCAGGAACGAACTCCATGAAGCCAATTTAAGCTAATATTTTCTTTAGGTATCTCTATCTTTAAATTAGGAATGCCAGGGAAATGTTCCCATAAAGCAGCCCTTTCTTCATCACATATCACATATATTTCATGCTTTAAATTCTTAAACTCCATGACCGAGTGTGGCAATTTACTCAGTCCGGAACAACCCTTCAGGTAGAGCCACTCAAGATTATGCAAGTCACCAATGTCTTCTGGCAATTTGTTAAGATGAACACAATCAGATATGTCTAGACAGCGTAGGTTATGAAGCCCTCTCACAGACTCTGGCATCTCTAGAATATTAGAGCATGAACTAAGCCTTAGTACTTCCAAATTCTCCAGCTTTGCAATTTCTTGTGGTTGTGGAAATGCAGAAAGCTTGTGACAGTTGGTGATGCAAAGTTTCTTCAAGGATGTAATGTTACACACCCCATCATGAAATTTCTCCACATCATTGCAAAAGCCAATGCTCAACTACTCCACCAGGTTTGGCATAACATTTTGGATAGAACAACATTCAAAAGCCTGGTTTGTATTACACATGTGAAGGGATAACTTTCTCAGGTTCTTCAATAAGCATAGGCAAGGAACTAAAACCTTCTCCAACCTGATTCTTTTCAAGTTAGATAAAGAAGCAAGTAGCTCAATCTTTTTTATTTCAGAACGATGGAAACCATAATTTGTGACTATCAGAACTTTGAGTTTACTCATTTTCTCTGTGAACTCTGGTAAGGTGTACTGGCTAGAGCTAAGATTTAAAGCCAGAACCTCAGCTTCGTCGGGTTCCATGTCACACCAATCTGACGTGAACTTTTCATCTGCAAAAGCATTATATATGGCATCAAGAATGGAATATGATGTTTGATTTTTTTGTGTGCGTATAATTTAGACATAGAAACAAACCAGTTGATATAGATAATATGCGACCAGCAACCTTTGGCTGTTTCTGTTGTATCAACATTCTTGGTAAGAATGACAACATGCGGCCAAAGACCCCTTGCTGATTCTGTCCTACCCACCATGCATGACGATTATCTCCATTTAAGTTAATGATCAATCTTTTTCTCTGTTCAAATGGTTCTTGGTTGCTTTGATGGATTGCCAGCTCTCTGAGGAGATCATGTAGCATGACAAAGTGGTTATTGTAGTACATGTCTGCGTCCTTTGTAACTTTCCTGCTCAAAGTTAAGTTACCAAATGGAACAATGATTAACTAAAATACCAACACATTGATTAACTCCATTTGATAACAATTACTTTTAAAAAAAATATTTGCTTCATAATGACAAGCATAAAGTTGTAGATATCCAAGTTATTGAATCATTCTTTACTTCTTGCTTTATATAGATCGTTTAAATCAAATGTCATGAAGGAATGCATGTCAAAAATGATTTGAAACCCCTAATGTAAGAACATTCAAACTCCTGCACAGATGGTTTTAAATTTGTTTAACTAATTATATTGTCAAAAGCATGCATATAAATTTAAATTAACATATTAGAACTCATATTGTCATAAGAATATAGTTTGACTCTCTAATGTCTATCATTAAATCAAGCATTGAATGGCTAACAAGGAGAAGGGAAAAACAGGAGATGCAGGATACCTTGTAACCATGACATTAATCAAATTCCTATTGGTTAAATCATGGACAATGGTCATTGCATTTCTACCATCCTCATCTAGGTTATACAGTTCTGCCCACATATCAATGAGGGCAGCAACAGGGATCCTTTGGTCTTCAGGAAATAGCCCTAGATCCATGAAGCACTCCTTCTCGTTGATGGAGAACTTATCCTCCAATATATCTAAACTTTGTTGGAGGTGATAAAGCAAGTCAGTATCGCTTGACTCCAGAATGGACAGACTTTGTAACCGTTCCTTCATATTTTGCCATACCTCAAAAGGCTGCTGACAATGTGATCCACCAATAACTTCAAGCGCCAATGGTGAACCCTTACAACCTTTCACTATCTGCATTTCAGCGCAAGAAAGAAAAACCACTGAATAAGATAAGGGGTCTCACTCACCAATATCCTTATGCCACAAGGAATAAAAAAAGATAAATTATATTAAACATGTTACTACCCAGTACATTAAATATATTATTTTCCAATAAAAACTTAATTTTTTTTAATTCCACATTATGTTGCAAGTATTTTAGTCGACTGCTTTTGATGGGGGAAAAGGACACAAAAATAGAAATATAATCATTTTGTTTTTATTCATTTGGTGATTTGCTTATATGCCATTGCAGAAGAATTAACATGACAACAAACATATATTTCTGTCTTGTCACATCTAATCATGTCTTATTGGTATGAATGATTTTGGAAAAGTAGAAGAGAAAGCACCTCATGAACAAGTTTATCGTCAGGTATGTATGAGCTGTTACTATTCAGTTGAGCATAGTGGCGGGAAAGGGATACTGCATCATCATGACCAAGTTGTTCCAACTAGCATGGGGTGCCAAATCTTCTAAATGCAACCCTTGAAGTCACCAAAATCTTATAATATGTCATCTAGAATTTAAACTTCTCAATAAGGGCTTCTGACTTAGGCCAAACATCATCCAGGACCAGCAATATTGGATTTCTCCCAACATTCCTCGGCAGCATTCCCAACCGGTTAGTTGCATCTTCATCGCTTTGAAACTCAGGCACCTTACATCCGCAGTATTCAAATAGTGTCTGTATTATGGTCTTCAAGTTGTATGTTTTTGAGACGGTGACAAAGAAGATATTTCCTATGAACTTGACTACTCAAACCAAAAGAGCTTTGTAAGTCAAGGAGCTTCTGAGATTTGGTACTAATCCACAATAGCACAATTCATGTCATATATGACTCCATGAGCTAGTCATTTCACTAGACTAGGAGGCTAATAGTTTAGATTAACGATATATTATATCATAACTAAAAATTACATGTAAGAAATTTGAGTTTGTGATTTAATCTCCAAAAAGGGGGTTTGGCCAAGAAATAGATCTCATAAGGATTGGATTGGAGGAGTCTGACATTTTTTCACTGCAAAATTACTATGCCCATATGCTAGAATACTATCTGAAATAGTGTTATATCTAATTACCCTTGTAAAAAAACGTAAAAACAATTTTTTTTTATGGGACCATCCCAACAGAACTTCTTAGGGTGTTAGCCAAGTGATGAGGAAATGAATATAAGAAAGCATTGGTAACAAAAGTTGATTACCTTTGATCTGTGGGTCCCAACACAGCTTCTTAGCCAAAGTGCTTTTTCCAGATCCTCCCAAACCAGTCAACACAAGGACGGAGACACCATCCTTGAGCAGCTCAGCCTTCAACTTGTTCAAAGGTTCATCCATTCCCATACACTGTGGCTCCATAGGAGCCCCAGTTAGACCGCTTATCTGATATCCACCATACTTGCCAAAATTGTCATTGCTAAGAAGAATCTGTCTCACACTGAAAAGAACCTCCATCAAGTTCCTTGCATTCTCAGTCTGAACATTAACAGCTAAGTGCCTCTTGAGAGAGTCATCCTTGGAACGTAGCTTTCCCTGGTAATAAGGGAAATAAAAGAATTTCCAGCCACTAAGTTTGGAACACTTGCGAGCAAGCTCTTCACCATCTTGTATCTCATGTTCAAGCCTTCCTATCTCTTCTCTGGGGCGATCCAACTGCTGATTGTAGCGTTTCATCTCTTGCACCAGTGGAGCCAAAGAGTTCAAGGTGTCTATGTTGCTTTCAAGGGTTGGCTTGAACTCTAGACCCTTGTTGATGGTTACAAGAGCTGCTTTTAGCGCCTCTCCTATACCAGCTCCAACAGCACCTCCACTTAACAAATTTGCCATAAGCTCGCCTCGAAGTCTTCCCCAGATAACTAAAATCACAACTTTCAGATCAACGCCTTCGATCAACCAACCAGATGAACTTGTTCTGTTCTGTCCAAGGTTCTTGTCTAGGTTCCACCGATGATCACCAAAAATTAATATATTTCGTTGACTACCAATGCTTTGTGTTTAAGCTATTTTATTGACAAAAATCGTACACTGCACCGTCTTATTGTTAGCTTTTCTTTGATGAAAGTCGGGAGGTTGTAGATCGACAAAAAGATAAATAGATCATCAAAGTTAAGTGGATTTAAAAAAAAGAGAGAGAAAAGAACCCGCTTTGATGATGGACATTAGAGACATAAAGCAAGGACGATGGCTAAAGAATACTCACAACCAAGCATTCACTACAACTAAAATTTTGCTCTTGTGGCACGTCTAGATACTATTCGAGCTTGAATAACTCTAGAAACTCAAAAAAATGGATGATCTATATTCTATACATCAGGTCGACATTTCTAAATGGGTTCCTGATAGAATAAATTCATTTCATCATAATTAAGTGGATTTTATAAAAAAAAACCTTAGATTTGATGGTTCACTATATTATTTCACGGTTTTACCTAATGAGTTGTGTTATTTGAACAACAAATTGTAAACATCATATGGGACAAATTCTAAACACCGTATGTATCTCTCACTAACTTTTATCTTATTTGTATACATACATTTCAAAAATACTTCCAAAAAAGCAAAGGATATTGTCCCATATTTAGATTTCCAAGAAACATTTCTCATTACCTATATAAAGGAAAGTTAAGAGGTCCATCCAGCTTCCTACATAAGAGAGTGACCAGAATCCAGCCACAACTTCCACAAATACATGCCACTCTTCCTCTGCACTCACCCGGAACATCCACCTTATTGCTTCTTCAATCCATTCTCGTACTGTGTTCCCCGTTCTCACGGATGTCTCGTGTGTCAGCTCCAACCTCGACAAGTTCGGGGGTTCCCTGAAGATTGAAGAAATTAGTGGATGATAGTTAGAAACTTGGAAAAACTCTATTCTCATGTGTGAAGATGAGAAAACTTTATTCCTGAGAATCACATTCCCAGGAATGTAGCTTGCCTGGGAATAAAACATTCTAGATACCAAACATCACCTAAGATAATTTATCCGGATAAGTAGTTATATTTTGGGCATAAAAAACAATTACTCCCGTTCTTTTTCTTTATTAATTTTAGCTATTTGTTTTTGTTTCAAAACAATAAGTGTTTTATAAACCCAAGACATATTTGACCATTTTTTTCTTCCATATATATCCTTATAATAGAATTAAATTGAAATGCCTTGAAAATACACAAAATCTTCCAAATACATAAATGACTAGTGGAGTATGAAGTAAATGTAGTTGGAATTTGTAAAGAATTAATGGTAAAAATAAAGGTATTTTGATACAAATATAAACACATTAATATTTTCTTAATCTATACGTAAAAACCTTAAATTATCAAAGAAAAAGAACGGAGTAAATTTTTTTTTTGGCTGGGAGGTTAAAATCCCAATCTCTTTCAATTTTTATTGGCAAAGAAAGGTGTTTTTGAAATCACATCAGTGTCACGTACTCCCTCCCTCTTGTCCATATTATAAGTAAATAATTAATATAATGTTTGTTACCTAAATTATACTTCATCTACAACTTCAATTTTTATTAAACGAGTTATTGGAATTTGTATTAAATAAAGGATATTTTGGAAATAATGTCGTTAAATGAGTCATTGGAAAATAAAATTTGCTTATATATTGGACAAAAAACCTTGGGACTTTTTTACTTATATATTGGACTAGAGATATTATTGGATGACTGTGTAAATTTTTTTATAATGTAAGTATGTACATTAAATCCTATTGTATATATGTTTTATTTATTTGTAATCATTAAAACAATATGATTTATTCTTTATTGTTTATGTTATTTTACAGACACTAGTACACTACTAGTTATATTCCATTAAAAAAAAGTTAGTTATTAAGATGATAACGCGGTGAGTTAACGCGGTGAATGGAAATAAAGTTATTTGGTGGCGCTTTACGGAAAAAAATAAAAAATGGACGAGTTAACACGGCGAAGTTAGTCATCAAAGAAAAGCTAACACTAAGACGGTGTAGTGTATGATTTTTGTCAATAAAATAGCTTAAACACAAAGCATTGGTAGTCAACGAAATATATTAATTTTTGGTGATCATCGGTGGAACCTAGACAAGAACCTTGGACATAACAAAACAAGTGCATCTGGTTGGTTGATCGAAAGCATTGATCTGAAAGTTGTGATTTTAGTTATCGGGGGTTTTCCAAAGACTTCGAGGCGAGCTTATGGCAAATTTGTTAAGTGGAGGTGCTGTTGGAGCTGGTATGGGAGAGGCGCTGAAAGCGGCTCTTGTAACCATCAATAAGGGTCTAGAGTTCAAGCCAACCCTTGAAAGTAACTTGAAGACCATAGTACAGATACTATTTGAATACTGCGGATGTAAGGTGCCTGAGTTTCAAAGCGATGAAGATGCAACTAACCGGTTGGGAATAAAAATCAAGAGGTTCGATTCATATTATGCAATCAACAATTTTCCCTGTTGACTATGTTCACATTTTCTTATTTTATAATGACAGGAAGGTGTGCCTATTGCCAACAATATATTCTGACCAAAGCTAGATGTACAAGCTAAGCAGCGCAGGACATAGCAGGAAGGAAATTGTAATGCTAGATACTGAAAGGAAATTGTTTTTTTACACTCCAAATAGGTGAGGGACACCATGCTCGATGTAAGTGTAGCTCTATATGGTCCTATACGATATTTAAAGTTGGATTAGATATATGGTATGCAGGTATTCAGGATATTCAAATACCAGAATTCATATTAAAATATGTCAAAACAGTAGATAATCCTTCATGTGCTAGATATTAAAATAACAGAATTACGAGAAGATGAGAACCAGAATAGAAAAATAGTCATTTTTAGGGTCCAGACAAAAATTACCACTGGACTAGGTGAGAACAGATTGACTATCACAACACCATTGCTTTAGCCCATTATACCAGATAAGTCAAGAACTCACCAGCCAACAAATTATGACAATAAAATTCTCCATTCAATCAAAAGTGACAGTGATACTTACACAGAAAAGAGCAACACAATGAAACTAAGAAGTACTCTACCTTGCCATCATACTCTTGCTTCAGCAATACTTCTCCAGTTCCAACAGTTGGTTTCGGTTGTGAATGAAGCATTGAAGACTGCCAATAACAACATCTATTAGATTTGTAAGATATAGCAATTGATCTAAACAACTAAAATTATTATAAAGAAGTAAATTGATTATCTGTACTTGATAAGTTCCAAAATAGATTGAAAAATGAATATTTAGGTGCTTACAAACCAGAAGGAAATTGAAAAGATAAACAAAAAGGATGGCAGAAAAAATTTAAGGACTTCAAGGTGGCATTAGCAAGTACATTAGAAGCTCTATTTTAATTGCAATGTATCATAAAACACACATAACAAATACAAGTTGAATTGTCTTAACAACACAAAAAAGGTGTGTGACAAGCAACAGGCAAATGATATGCCTCAAGGACACTGGGAAACACGCTGTAGTTTTTTTGTTGTCAACCTGTATGAGAAACACTGAAATTTAAATTCACCTCCTCTAAAATGCATTATCAGTTTATCACCTTATGCATGGCTTAATAGTGAACAAAACATTAGATTTTCATCAAGAGCTTCATGTGACAAGCTTAAAGGCTTACACTAGGGATCAATCACAGGCTAATTAAATATTTCAGCTTATCAAAATTCACAATGAACAGTCAGTCATGTACAGTTGTCCCTTTCCAATAACCCAAATTACTGAAAGCGCCTTTCAATAACTTCAGGAGTTAACCAAGTCCAGTAGGACCAGTACGAGTACAACAGTCTAAATCTGTAAAACAGAAGTAATTCACAAGAAAAATTAAGAACAACCAGTTGCAGGAAGTAATTTGGAGGCATGCTGGTTTTGAAAGGGGCCCAAATGGGTAGCATAAAGATTGAATAAAGGTTGTGAGAAAAGCATCATTTAAAGGTAAAAATTACTCAAGCACGCACACATCCTAGTAAAAAAATATATATAACCATGGAACTTACACCACAAAAAAGCTGGTGAGACTAACAAATCATGTCCTTGGAGTACCCAAAATCACATATCTTCAAACAAAGTGCATAGCTTCCATCCCGCAAAGTGTTTTCCAACTTGATGTTCCGGCTACATAATACTTGCTTCACGAGGACTGAGGAGACACATTATACATAATACTCTGAAGATAGATAATGCATTACGGTGTGGCTTAAATACAATTTAAATCAGATAGTAGGGGAGAGGGAGGGAGGGAGGAGTTTAATTACCATTGTTGAAAGAAGAAACGAGCCTGCAGCATACCAATGGGTTACAATTTACAGAGTAAACAAAATAACATATTACAAGTACAAATTTGTTGTCGCAATGAATGGTAGGTCAGGTCAGGTGTAAGAAAAGTAAACAAGTTGTGTAAGAAGTAAGAATCTCATCTTGCATTACAGATTCCCTCAAATTATCTTACCTGTTACTAACATTTATTATCTTTCTCATTACTTGATTATGAGATAATATCTAAACTAATCCTAACTGATTTTATCAAATCAGTAAAATAGAATAACTAACTAAAATAAATCCTAACGGCTAGTAATGAGAAAGATAATACTTGTCGTTGTCGTGCATGACGCTTACCAATTGGACTATCATGTTAGGCATGTTATTCTCACACATTTTTTCTTAATATTTCATACATTGTTGTCATCTCTTTTTGTCTGGCCTTTAGGAGGATGATGTGTGTACAAACACTTTTCAATACCCTTCTATTCTACACTTTTTGTAAAAAAAAAAAGTGGTAGGCGCCAGTCTGACTGGCGCCTTTGACCCGTCAGAGTGAAAAAAAAAATTATGCCACGTGTCCAAAACGACCCCCCATTGGTAAATAGTTTCAGAATAACCCTAACCTGGTAAATAGTTTCTAAAAGGAACCCAGTTTGGTCAAAAAGCCGGAGGTGGAGGTGGAGGTGGCAGTGCCACATAGACTGCAATGTTACCACGTAGCATTGGAGTCCTATACGTGTAAGTGAGACACAAAACCACCCCGTTGGCGATCAACTTCACCGAAATGAAGCCAAGAGAAACATCTATAACATTGTGAAGCTGAAACCAAACCACCACCAAACTCAATTACTCCTACACTTGTACATCATCTTCATTTCATCACAAAAAATCTTTCAAATGTCTGCACAGAAGGCTGTTTGAAAAACAACCTTTCACAACTCCTTCCTATTCCTCGGGTAATTAATTATTTGATAATGAAAATTGAAAATTATTTTTGAGTTTGGACTCAATATATATAAATGTTCACTTTTGTCTCACTAGGAGGCAATGGCATAGTGAAGGACGTAGTGTTATGGAGAAGAAAGAAACAAAGTGCAAGTGTTCTTATAACGGCAACCCCAACATGGGTATTGATGGAAGTATATCAATTCAACTTCCTCACTGTCATCTCATGGGTTGCCATATTTGTTGTTGCTTCACTATTTCTCTATGCCAATATGTTTAGACTTTTGTGCAAGTGAGTACCCTCTTCTTCTAACGCCTCTTGTCTTATCAAAGCTTTTCATTCATTCTTCATCACTTAGTATTTCTTCAATCTTCAGGGAACCCCCGAACTTGTCGAGGTTGGAGCTGACACACGAGACAACCATGAGAACGGGGAACACAGTACGAGAATGGATTGAAGAAGCAATGAGGTGGATGTTTTGGGTGAGTGCAGAGAGAGAGTGGCGTGTATTTGTGGGAGTTGTGACTGGATTCTGGTCACTCTCTTATGTAGGAAGCTTCATGGACCTCTTAACTTTCCTTTATATAGGTAATGAGAAATGTTTCTTGGAAATCTAAATATGGGACAATATCCTTTGCTTTTTTGGAAGCATTTTTGAAATGTATGTATACAAATAAGATAAAAGTTAGTGAGAGATACATACGATGTTTAGAATTTGTCCCATATGATGTTTACAATTTGTTGTTCAAATAACACAACTCATTAGGTAAAACAGTGAAATAATAAATATACATAACATAATCCATTTCTTTTACCAACTTTTTTCCTCTCATTATTCTCTTTGTATATTTTATTTTTTGAGTGTAGGTATAATAGTGGGCATGATGGTTCCAGTAACTTATGTGAATAATGAGGATATGATTATGAGATTCGTGGAATGGTTGAAGGTGAAAAGCAAGAGGTCTTATGAGATGGTTGATGAGAAGGCCATTAAGAAGATCAGAAGCAGAGTAGTGACCCAAATGAATGGGAAGAAAACAGAGTAATTTGCTTTTATTGTTGCTAAATAAATTACGATAATGTTATGTAAAGTTAAAATAAATATATGTAGTTTTTCCATCGAATTCAGAACCACGAAGTCAGTATTGATTTCTAAAATATGCGGTGGTGTGAATCATTACTCTGGATATGTATGTTGGTATATATTAAATTTTAAACCAGATGCTTATTTTATGTTTATTCTTCTTGTAACGCCATTCGTCACATTAGTAATCCAAATTAATTTCAATAAAAATCCTTCAAAACATTTAATAAAAAAAAAACACAAGTCATAAATTTTTTTCTCAAATAACTAAGTATGAAAATACCTCGTATTAAATAAAATAATAGTATTTACAAAGTATTGAAAAAAATTATTAAATCCAATCATTTGAATAAAAACTAAAATCCTCAAAACCGGGCGTCTAATTACAGTATGAGAAAAATAGTATGTAAACCAAAGAACGTCGTCCGCATAATACTCCAAACCATACTACATTACCAACCAACTAGCTAATCAAAGATTACTCTTCGGATCTTTGTATCCTCAACAGCGATGTCCTCGGGTTCTGAAAACAACACTTATAATGAGATATAAAATCCCAGTACACAACAATACATTTATAAAATGTTTCGAAAATGGTGTTGTTCTCCGCCGGTGCGGTAACCGGAAAACCTGTCCATGGTATCCGCTAATTTCCCAAAATAATATATAAAAAATACTTTTAATAACAACAAAAATTTCATCAAGTCAAATGCATATAGCATAAGGTCAACTCGTTTCAATGCATCACATTCCACATACCAAGTAAATTCTAAATTAATCCAAGTGGCTCGAAGGCCTCATAACTAAACTGGTCTCTTGCCAGCATGCCATAAATCTCACACGTCACATGACAATGACGTCTCATTGCCCACCCCTACTCATGAGGAATGTTTCGATGTCACCCTCCTGTCGGGGACATTTCTATTTTGATACCTCCCATGTGCACATGGCGGTATTTCTCCCTTTTCGACTCCCCAACGTGTGGCGGTGTTACTTTCGATACCCCTTTTTAGGCGGTATTGCTCTTTTTCGACATCCCAATTATATGGGGATGTTACTTTCGATACCCCTTTACGGTGGTATTACTTTTCGGTACCCCTATCATAGGTGGTATTGCGGCAAACATCATACAACATATTATAGCTCAAATATGTCATGTCTCATGCATGTAACAAACTATTTTCCTCAATTTTAAACATATAAACTCCCACCAATGCGACACCCTATTTTCAGGGTATCACATTTACGTAGCTTATTGCGGAAATACACTCAATAAAATAGCTTTGCTGGTTGCTTTCGGAAAATAAAATTTTCTAGTTATTAATCCCTTTCAAAATTAGTGATAATTTTTTTTTTCGCTTTCTTTTTCTTTTACTCCATATATAATCCAATCCCATTAACATAGCATAAATAGGTATCATGAGAATTTTTACACTTAGATCTTCACATAACAGATCATCTCCAAAAGTCTTAAATAAGAAAATAAAGACGTAATTGTAACGTAGCGGTAATCTGGAATTACAACTCAAAAGAATGACTTTCAATAGTCAAACATCCAAACTAACCAAGTACCACTACTTTATAAGACACCAAAAGTCCTATAGCTGGTCAGTACTAATAATCACTGTTGGGAAGACCACCATAGTTCTCCCAACCTATCGAAATATCCGGTGAGGATACCTCTACTTCCAGAACTATGGAAGTATCAGAACATATAAGTTCTTACTCTACAAGAAAAACCGGTAAGAAATCAGATATGCGGTAAAGATGTCTCCACGGTCAAAGTCTGGTACGTACTTGATGTAGGTACTGAATTATAACCCTCGTGATATTCCCACTAACGAATACTTCTTCAAGCATCTAGGAGTTAAGTCCTCGAACGACTTAGTGAATTCCTTCGCTTCATCCGTACTAGTGTACCAAAGTGCTACCTTAGTCTAAAATAAACCTGATATATTTGTAAGGGTGAGTTTCCAATATATGAGTTTTAATAAGACAACCCCATGCACGACTCTCAAATAACAAATACCAAATATTCACAATATGATAACATTAATTCGAACAGCAGAATAATTTAATTCACAGGGCTTCATGCCCGAAAGTCATCGTCATTTTATAAAAATTCATGACACTTCTATGTTCAATCTCTAATTTGATACCTAATCTCCGGAGATCCCACAACTTTCTGTTTCGTTTCAAGCTGATCAGGCTCGCACATGGCGCATTGTAAAAACGAACAAAACAATGCCCAAGAAAATCAATGGTGCACATCCCCATTCCCGATAGGATGTTCATGCAAGCACATAACACAATTGTGCACATCCCCATTCCCGTTAGGATGCTCATGCAAAGCACATAACACAATTGTGCACATCCCCATTCCCGTTAGGATGCTCATGCAAAGCAATGACACTATTCCCCCATTCCAGTTAGGAAATAGCGACACATATATTCAATCTGGACACACAGTCCTATAAATTTGGACACACAGTCTTATATATTGGCTCACACATATAGAGGCCCAATATTTAAATGGAACACAGTCCATAAAAGATACATTGATCCACTCCGGAACTCAATGATCATCACCACCTGACACGTCTGCCATATACATTGATCCACTCTGGATTCAATGCCATTTACATGACACAATTGCCATTGAATGTATGAGAAAAACTTTTATTCTCGTTTTGTTTTCTTTGTCGTAATAATCTTTCCTTGTCGAAGCACAAAGCTTAACGACCATGCTTAATATTTTTAATTAAGACTTTTCACTTTCAACAAATACAAGACACACAGTCCAAATCTTTTAATCTCAACACAGGACACACAATCCGAATGCTCAATCACGAGGCACTTAAACCGATGCACCAGTTTTAGGCTCGCGGATATGGAACTCACACTGTCCACATCAACTTAGGACACACAGTCCAAAAACAAAACTTGCAGGACACTCCGTCCCATGACACAGATCCTTGATCTACATGTCCATACAACACTAGAACCCCGACGTCTCGGTTTCTAGGCTCATTTATCTGCTTGTAAAACATTTCGCTAAGTGAAAATCAATTACAAAACAACAGCTCTGAAAACTTATCCAAGTTTAACGGAATAACTTCACTGAATAAAATATTTTTACAGAAATCCTTTTTCTGTTAAAATGTTGATAAAATCTGAAAATCATTGATAAATCTCTTTATTTCCAATTGTTTCACTTCAAAAATTAATTCTCAATAAATTTCAACTAATTTTTTTAATAATAATTAAATTTAATAATTAAATTTAGAATATTTAAATAATTAAATATTAAATATTTAATAATATTAAATATTTAATATTAAATAAATAATATTAAATAACTTGTATCATTTCTCTGTCAGAAGTAATTGTTCTGACTGCTATAAACATTATTTTCAGAACTTAATCACTTTAAATAACATTTTATAATAAAATTGAATTTATTATATAAAAATTAGAGCCTGAAAAAAATTTCACGGTTTCGCCCTTACTATGGCTTATTTACACAGTTTCCACAAAATATTATTAAAATAATAAATTTTTTTCATTTTTCTCAAAATCTCCCAAATTAATCCCTCTGATTAATTATCCAAGCTTATTAAGTTTTTTTTATCCTTAATTAAAATTTTTAACACTGACCAATGTCAGGTTACTCAGTCCAACACTCAAGATCAGATAAATTCCAATCATATAATAGCATGGCATATATCAATTCATGACATGCATCACAATTATAATATAAACAATTAATTATAATCATGTAAGTCCACACATCACATCAATTCAATTACTCAGATAAATATCACATCAATCTAGCAATTAATAATAAACAGTGTAATATAATAAAATATTTCATACAGAAAATTGATAAATGAATCCACAAATAAGCATGAGATTATCTTACACTCCTCAGGCATACCCCCCTTACCTCTTGAAGATTAAATTACAGTTCCTGTTAATCTCCTGATCCCGATCCGATTTCTCTCCGTCAGCGTAAATCGGTTAACTCGGTTGTTTCCTTCAAACAAATTGCAACCAAAATAAATCAAATCAAACAACAATACACTTGGTTCATGGAGGTTAGGGTTCGGCTTTAACCAATTTTCTAGGTTAGGAAAATTAAAATTTGGTTAACTTAGGGATTAATGATCCATAAGTTACTTAAGCAATGATTAATCACTTTAACCATGATTATGAACAAAGAACATGAACTAAACTCATCTAGTTCTAAGAACTAGGGTTCGGTTTTCTCAAGATTTATAGGCTAGAAATTTTAAAATTTCATCAACTCTTGGATTTAATCAACATTCAAAACTTAGAGTTGGATTCAAGGATTACAAACAACTTTTGAATCACAAAACCATTAAGTGCTCATACCTAGGGTTTCGGTTTTTGAAGAAACAAATAGGCTCAAGTTTGATTTTTGATCTTCTATATACTTAAATACAAGAACTATCAAGATATAGTCATGAATCAAGACATGAAATTGAAACAAAACCTAAGAACACAACTATGACCTAGGTTCGGCCATAACCAGAATTTAGGGAAATAAATTTCACATGATCTTATGATTATAGATGGTGAAAATAGAGATGATTATAAGATCATATCAATTGGTTTCATGTCAAAAGGAGTTTTGTAGAATTAGTTATGAATTTTTGAATCTAGTTCCATGAACTTTGAGTAAATGAAGAACATGTTGATCTAAGCCATGAATCTACAAAAGTTGTGAAGAGAAATGATTTAAATAACAAGAGAAGATGTTGTTACCTCTTGATGATTCAAGGTAAGCAAGATTTGGATGATGTTCTTCACAAATTTTTCATGGTGTTCTTGAGAAACTTAGAGAAGAAGATGAACATGATGAGGGTTTAGAACAGTTTTAGTATTTTGGTTAGATCTCTCAACATACTTGTCCGTTTTGGATGATCTTTATGTCGTTGGAAAGAAGAGAGAAATAAGAACAACTTTCATGTTGAAAGTTTTCCGTGATTCAGAATAGAAAATGGTCAGAATTGCTAGGCAAAACCTGACGAATTATGAACACTTTGGAGAAAAAGAACATGGAAATGGAAGAAAATTGCTTAATGAAGAAGACAACACACTTAAGGGAAGAAGACAAGTTGGAGCCGTGTAATTTAGGTAAGGTTTGGTCAAATTTTCCAATGGCATTTGCTTGCAATTGTCATAAAAAGACAAGGGCAAAATGGTCATTTCATAGCAAAAATTTACTTTGTCATAAATGTGCCATTATGGCCATTATGACACGGATAAGCTCGTCATAAATGCTCGGCAAGTCGGTCAAATCCATCATCTCTGCTACATTGTCGACTCCTCGATTCATCTGGCGCATGCTTTTCCTAGAGACATCCCGACGTATATGCCCGCAACAAATATAATATTTTAATTTTTTTACCAAAATTTTCAAAAATTCCAGTATCGTAGTAAATAAGATAAAAACATTTTTCATCTCATTCACGAATCAAAATTAGGTCTTTTGAGCAGTAAACTTTTAATGTCATTGAAAACGCAGATCGTGTTCCGTCTGAATTTTCAACCCAAAATTTCATCGTAACCTTATGAAAATAAGTATAACAAGGAAATGACATTGGTTTATCCAAAATCATTTTCTATGTCTCGGATACAAATATATATTTATATATTTATTACCGAGATTACGAAGCAGCGAAAATCGGGGTGTTACATTACTACCCCACTAAAAAAAAATTCGTCCTCGAAATTTCGTCACTCGAAACTAAATAGGATTTTGTAATCTCCTCTTAACATTAAGATTTTACGTTGCCCTCCACATCACTTCTTTCCTCTTATTCTATATTCCATAACACAATTCATTCTTATGTAATTTCTATATATCCGTACTATCCTCAAAATTTCATCAGAGTCTATCACACTCGAAAAACAAAATCAAAACTTAATCACTTCTCTTATCAACATGGTCCCACCAGAAACCTTATTTCAAATCATCTAACTCTGAATATTATCACTAATATCAACAATATCTAAACAGCACCACGCATCAACTACCTACACAAAATATTTAATCACAGTCTGAGTTTCTCTTCATTATAATTCACCACTCCAATTTGATATTACCTAACACATCTCATTCTCAAAATAACTTCATTGCATATCTTAATGCAATTAAACTAAAAGGGACTGTATAGAATAAAATTATCTAACTCTTAGCTTTCGAACTTTTCTAACAACTTAATTTTACTCAAGAACTTCTCTTTTCCACTCACATTCAACTTAGGTAAAACTACCATAGAAACACTGAAACATATACACAAGCAGTAGAAAGCTCAAAGAATGGAATAGAGCAAGGGAATGCCAGTGTTAATCTGGAATTCAAATTCACCTCCTCTAAAATGCATTATCAGTTTATCACCTTATGCATGGGTTAATAGTGAACAAAACATTAGATTTTCATCAAGAGCTTCATGTGACAAGCTTAAAGGCTTACACCAGGGATCAAGCACAGGCTAATTAAATATTTCAGCTTATCAAAATTCACAATGAACAGTCAGTCATGTACAGTTGTCCCTTTCCAATAACCCAAATTACTGAAAGCGCCTTTCAATAACTTCAGGAGTTAACCAAGTCCAGTAGGACCAGTACGAGTACAACAGTCTAAATCTGTAAAACAGAAGTAATTCACAAGAAAAATTAAGAACAACCAGTTGCAGGAAGTAATTTGGAGGCATGCTGGTTTTGAAAGGGGCCCAAATGGGTAGCATAAAGATTGAATAAAGGTTGTGAGAAAAGCATCATTTAAAGGTAAAAATTACTCAAGCACGCACACATCCTAGTAAAAAAAAATATATAACCATGGAACTTACACCACAAAAAAGCTGGTGAGACTAACAAATCATGTCCTTGGAGTACCCAAAATCACATATCTTCAAACAAAGTGCAGAGCTTCCATCCCGCAAAGTGTTTTCCAACTTGATGTTCCGGCTACATAATACTTGCTTCATGAGGACTGAGGAGACACATTATACATAATACTCTGAAGATAGATAATGCATTACGGTGTGGCTTAAATATAATTTAAATCAGATAGTAGGGGAGAGGGAGGGAGGGAGGGAGGAGTTTAATTACCATTGTTGAAAGAAGAAATGAGCCTGCAACATAACAATGGGTTACAATTTACAGAGTAAACAGAATAACATATTACAAGTACAAATTTGTTGTCGCAATGAATGGTAGGTCAGGTCAGGTGTAAGAAAAGTAAACAAGTTGTGTAAGAAGTAAGAATCTCATCCTGCATTACAGATTCCCTCAAATTATCTTACCTGTTACTAACATTTATTATCTTTCTCATTACTTGATTATGAGATAATATCTAAACTAATCCTAACTGATTTTATCAAATCAGTAAAACAGAATAACTAACTAAAATAAATCCTAACGGCTAGTAATGAGAAAGATAATACTTGTCGTTGTCGTGCATGACGCTTACCAATTGGACTATCATGTTAGGCATGTTATTCTCACACTTTTATTTTTTAATATTTCATACATTGTTGTCATCTCTTTTTGTCTGGCCTTTAGGAGGATGATGTGTGTACAAACACTTTTCAATACCCTTCTATTCTACACTTTTTTAAAAAAAAAAAAGTGGTAGGCGCCAGTCTGATTGGCGCCTTTGACCCGTCAGAGTGAAAAAAAAAAATTATGCCACATGTCCAAAACGACCCCCCATTGGTAAATAGTTTCAGAATAACCCTAAACCGGTAAATAGTTTCTAAAAGGAACCCAGTTTGGTCAAAAAGCCGGAGGTGGAGGTGGAGGTGGAGGTGGAGGTGGCAGTGCCACATAGGCTGCAAGGTTACCACGTAGCATTGGAGTCCTATACGTGTAAGTTAGACACAAAACCACCCCGTTGGTGATCAACTTCACCGAAATGAAGCCAAGAGAAACATCTATAACATTGTGAAGCTGAAACCAAACCACCATGCAGCTCAATTACTCCTACACTTGTACATCATATTCATTTCATCACAAAAAATCTTTCTTATGTCTGCAGAAGCTGAAGCTGAAAAACAACCTTTCACAACTCCTTCCTATTCCTCAGGTAATTAATTATTTGATAATGAAAATTGAAAATTATTTTTGAGTTTGGACTCAATATATATAAATGTTCATTTTTGTCGCACTAGGAGGCAATGGCATAGTGAAGGATGTAGTGTTATGGAGAAGAAAGAAACAAAGTGCAAGTGTTCTTATAACGGCAACCCCAACATGGGTATTGATGGAAGTATATCAATTCAACTTCCTCACTGTCATCTCATGGGTTGCCATATTTGTTGTTGCTTCACTATTTCTCTATGCCAATATTTTTAGACTTTTGCGCAAGTGAGTACCCTCTTCTTCTAACGCCTCTTGTCTTATCAAAGCTTTTCATTCATTCTTCATCACTTAGTATTTCTTCAATCTTCAGGGAACCCCCGAACTTGTCGAGGTTGGAGCTGACACACGAGACAACCATGAGAATGGGGAACACAGTACGAGAATGGATTGAAGAAGCAATGAGGTGGATGTTCTGGGTGAGTGCAGAGAGAGGGTGGCGTGTATTTGTGGGAGTTGTGGCTGGATTCTGGTCACTCTCTTATGTAGGAAGCTTCATGGACCTCTTAACTTTCCTTTATATAGGTAATGAGAAATGTTTCTTGGAAATCTAAATATGGGACAATATCCTTTGCTTTTTTGGAAGTATTTTTGAAATGTATGTATACAAATAAGATAAAAGTTAGTGAGAGATACATACGATGTTTAGAATTTGTCCCATATGATGTTTACAATTTGTTGTTCAAATAACACAACTCATTGGGTAAAACCGTGAAATAATAAATATACATAACATAGTCCATTTCTTTTACCAACTTTTTTCCTCTCATTATTCTCTTTGTATATTTTATTTTTTGAGTGTAGGTATAATAGTGGGCATGACGGTTCCAGTAACTTATGTGAATAATGAGGATAGGATTAAGAGATTCGTGGAATGGTTGAAGGAGAAAAGCAAGAGGTCTTATGAGATGGTTGATGAGAAGGCCATTAAGAAGATCAGAAGCAGAGTAGTGACCCAAATGAATGGGAAGAAAACAGAGTAATTTGCTTTTATTGTTGCTAAATAAATTACAATAATGTTATGTAAAGTTAAAATAAATATATGTAGTTTTTCCATCGAATTCAGAACCACGAAGTCAGTATTGATTTCTAAAATATGCGGTGGTGTGAATCATTACTCTGGATATGTATGTTGGTATATATTAAATTTTAAACCAGATGCTTATTTTATGTTTATTCTTCTTGTAACGCCCTTCGTTACATTAGTAATCCAAATTAATTTCAATAAAAATCCTTCAAAACATTTAATAAAAAAAACACAAGTCATAAATTTTTTTCTCAAATAACCAAGTATGAAAATACCTCGTATTAAATAAAATAATAGTATTTACAAAGTATTGAAAAAAATTATTAAATCCAATCGTTTGAATAAAAACTAAAATCCTCAAAACCGGGCGTCTAATTACAGTATGAGAAAAATAGTATGTAAACCAAAGAACGTCGTCCGCATAATACTCCAAACCATACTACATTACCAACCAACTAGCTAATCAAAGATTACTCTTCGGATCTTTGTATCCTCAACAACGATGTCCTCGGGTTCTGAAAACAACACTTATAATGAGATATAAAATCCCAGTGCACAACAATACATTTATAAAATGTTTCGAAAATGGTGTTGTTCTCCGCCGGTGCGGTAACCGGAAAAACTGTCCATGGTATCCGCTAATTTCCCAAAATAATATATAAAAAATACTTTTAATAACAACAAAAATTTCATCAAGTCAAATGCATATAGCATAAGGTCAACTCGTCTCAATGCATCACATTCCACATACCAAGTAAATTCTAAATTAATCCAAGTGGCTCGAAGGCCTTATAACTAAACTGGTCTCTTGCCAGCATGCCATAAATCTCACACGTCACATGACAATGATGTCTCATTGCCCACCCCTACTCATGAGGAATGTTTCGATGTCACCCTCCTGTCGGGGACATTTCTATTTTGATACCTCCCATGTGCACATGGCGGTATTTCTCCCTTTTCGACGCCCCAACGTGTGGCGGTGTTACTTTCGATACCCCTTTTTAGGAGGTATTGCTCTTTTTCGACATCCCAATTATATGGGGATGTTACTTTCGATACCCCATTACGGTGGTATTACTTTTCGATACCCCTATCATAGGTGGTATTGCGGCAAACATCATACAACATATTATAGCTCAAATATGTCATGTCTCATGCATGTAACAAACTATTTTCCTCAATTTTAAACATATAAACTCCCACCAATGCGACACCCCATTTTCAGGGTATCACATTTACGTAACTTATTGCGGAAATACACTCAATAAAATAGTTTTGCTGGTTGCTTTCGGAAAATAAAATTTTCTAGCTGTTAATCCCTTTCAAAAGTAGTGATAATTTTTTTTTCGTTTTCTTTTTCTTTTACTCCATATATAATCCATTCCCATTAACATAGCATAAATAGGTATCATGAGAATTTTTACACTTAGATCTTCACATAACAGATCATCTCCAAAAGTCTTAAATAAGAAAATAAAGACGTAATTGTAACGTAGCGGTAATCTGGAATTACAACTCAAAATAATGACTTTCAATAGTCAAACATCCAAACTAACCAAGTACCACTACTTTATAAGACACCAAAAGTCCTATAGCTGGTAAGTACTAATAATCACTGTTGGGAAGACCACCATAGTTCTCCCAACCTATCGAAATATCCGGTGAGGATACCTCTACTTTCCAGAACTATGGAAGTATCAGAACATATAAGTTCTTACTCTACAAGAAAAACCGGTAAGAAATCAGATATGTGGTAAAGATGTCTCCACGGTCAAAGTCTGGTACGTACATGTTGTAGGTACTGAATTATCACCCTCGTGATATTCCCACTAACGAATACTTCTTCAAGCATCTAGGAGTTAAGTCCTCGAACGACTTAGTGAATTCCTTTGCTTCATCCGTACTAGTGTACCAAAGTGCTACCTTAGTCTAAAATAAACCTGATATATTTGTAAGGGTGAGTTTCCAATATATGAGTTTTAATAAGACAACCCCATGCACGACTCTCAAATAACAAATACCAAATATTCACAATATGATAACATTAATTCGAACAGCAGAATAATTTAATTCACAGGGCTTCATGCCCGACAGTCATCGTCATTTTATAAAAATTCATGACACTTCTATGTTCAATCTCTAATTTGATACCTAATCTCCGAAGATCCCACAACTTTCTGTTTCGTTTCAAGCTGATCAGGCTCGCACATGGCGCATTGTAA
Organism: Sophora flavescens; assembly: GCA_030762895.1. Taxonomy (NCBI): domain Eukaryota; kingdom Viridiplantae; phylum Streptophyta; class Magnoliopsida; order Fabales; family Fabaceae; genus Sophora; species Sophora flavescens. The sequence continues at coordinate 143,121,983 of CM061068.1, read as the reverse complement.
AAACGAACAAAACAATGCCCAAGAAAATCAATGGTGCACATCCCCATTCCCGATAGGATGTTCATGCAAGCACATAACACAATTGTGCACATCCCCATTCCCGTTAGGATGCTCATGCAAAGCACATAACACAATTGTGCACATCTCCATTCCCGTTAGGATGCTCATACAAAGCAATGACACTATTCCCCCATTCCAGTTAGGAAATAGCGACACATATATTCAATCTGGACACACAGTCCTATAAATTTGGACACACAGTCTTATATATTGGCTCACACATATAGAGGCCCAATATTTAAATGGAACACAGTCCATAAAAGATACATTGATCCACTCCGGAACTCAATGATCATCACCACCTGACACGTCTGCCATATACATTGATCCACTCTGGATTCAATGCCATTTACATGACACAATTGCCATTGAATGCATGAGAAAAACTTTTATTCTCGTTTTGTTTTCTTTGTCGTAATAATCTTTCCTTGTCGAAGCACAAAGCTTAACGACCATGCTTAATCTTTTTAATTAAGACTTTTCACTTTCAACAAATACAAGACACACAGTCCAAATCTTTTAATCTCAACACAGGACACACAATCCGAATGCTCAATCACGAGGCACTTAAACCGATGCACCAGTTTTAGGCTCGCGGATATGGAACTCACACTGTCCACATCAACTTAGGACACACAGTCCAAAAACAAAACTTGCAGGACACTCCGTCCCATGACACAGATCCTTGATCTACATGTCCATACAACACTAGAACCCCGACGTCTCGGTTTCTAGGCTCATTTATCTGCTTGTAAAACATTTCGCTAAGTGAAAATCAATTACAAAACAACAGCTCTGAAAACTTATCCAAGTTTAACGGAATAACTTCATCGAATAAAATATTTTTACAGAAATCCTTTTTCTGTTAAAATGTTGATAAAATCTGAAAATCATTGATAAATCTCTTTATTTCCAATTGTTTCACTTCAAAAATTAATTCTCAATAAATTTCAACTAATTTTTTTAATAATAATTAAATTTAATAATTAAATTTAGAATATTTAAATAATTAAATATTAAATATTTAATAATATTAAATATTTAATATTAAATAAATAATATTAAATAACTTGTATCATTTCTCTGTCAGAAGTAATTGTTCTGACTGCTATAAACATTATTTTCAGAACTTAATCACTTTAAATAACATTTTATAATAAAATTGAATTTATTATATAAAAATTAGAGCCTGAAAAAAATTTCACGGTTTCGCCCTTACTATGGCTTATTTACACAGTTTCCACAGAATATTATTAAAATAATAAATTTTTTTCATTTTTCTCAAAATCTCCCAAATTAATCCCTCTGATTAATTATCCAAGCTTATTAAGTTTTTTTTATCCTTAATTAAAATTTTTAACACTGACCAATGTCAGGTTACTCAGTCCAACACTCAAGATCAGATAAATTCCAATCATATAATAGCATGGCATATATCAATTCATGACATGCATCACAATTATAATATAAACAATTAATTATAATCATGTAAGTCCACACATCACATCAATTCAATTACTCAGATAAATATCACATCAATCTAGCAATTAATAATAAACAGTGTAATATAATAAAATATTTCATACAGAAAATTGATAAATGAATCCACAAATAAGCATGAGATTATCTTACACTCCTCAGGCATACCCCCCTTACCTCTTGAAGATTAAATTACAGTTCCTGTTAATCTCCTGATCCCGATCCGATTTCTCTCCGTCAACAGTAAATCGGTTAACTCGGTTGTTTCCTTCAAACAAATTGCAACCAAAATAAATCAAATCAAACAACAATACACTTGGTTCATGGAGGTTAGGGTTCGGCTTTAACCAATTTTCTAGGTTAGGAAAATTAAAATTTGGTTAACTTAGGGATTAATGATCCATAAGTTACTTAAGCAATGATTAATCACTTTAACCATGATTATGAACAAAGAACATGAACTAAACTCATCTAGTTCTAAGAACTAGGGTTCGGTTTTCTCAAGATTTATAGGCTAGAAATTTTAAAATTTCATCAACTCTTGGATTTAATCAACATTCAAAACTTAGAGTTGGATTCAAGGATTACAAACAACTTTTGAATCACAAAACCATTAAGTGCTCATACCTAGGGTTTCGGTTTTTGAAGAAACAAATAGGCTCAAGTTTGATTTTTGATCTTCTATATACTTAAATACAAGAACTATCAAGATATAGTCATGAATCAAGACATGAAATTGAAACAAAACCTAAGAACACAACTATGACCTAGGTTCGGCCATAACCATAATTTAGGGAAATAAATTTCACATGATCTTATGATTATAGATGGTGAAAATAGAGATGATTATAAGATCATATCAATTGGTTTCATGTCAAAAGGAGTTTTGTAGAATTAGTTATGAATTTTTGAATCTAGTTCCATGAACTTTGAGTAAATGAAGAACATGTTGATCTAAGCCATGAATCTACAAAAGTTGTGAAGAGAAATGATTTAAATAACAAGAGAAGATGTTGTTACCTCTTGATGATTCAAGGTAAGCAAGATTTGGATGATGTTCTTCACAAATTTTTCATGGTGTTCTTGAGAAACTTAGAGAAGAAGATGAACATGATGAGGGTTTAGAACAGTTTTAGTATTTTGGTTAGATCTCTCAACATACTTGTCCGTTTTGGATGATCTTTATGTCGTTGGAAAGAAGAGAGAAATAAGAACAACTTTCATGTTGAAAGTTTTCCGTGATTCAGAATAGAAAATGGTCAGAATTGCTAGGCAAAACCTGACGAATTATGAACACTTTGGAGAAAAAGAACATGGAAATGGAAGAAAATTGCTTAATGAAGAAGACAACACACTTAAGGGAAGAAGACAAGTTGGAGCCGTGTAATTTAGGTAAGGTTTGGTCAAATTTTCCAATGGCATTTGCTTGCAATTGTCATAAAAAGACAAGGGCAAAATGGTCATTTCATAGCAAAAATTTACTTTGTCATAAATGTGCCATTATGGCCATTATGACACGGATAAGCTCGTCATAAATGCTCGGCAAGTCTGTCAAATCCATCATCTCTGCTACATTGTCGACTCCTCGATTCATCTGGCGCATGCTTTTCCTAGAGACATCCCGACGTATATGCCCGCAACAAATATAATATTTTCATTTTTTTACCAAAATTTTCAAAACTTCCAGTATCGTAGTAAATACGATAAAAACATTTTTCATCTCGTTCATGAATCAAAATTAGGTCTTCTGAGCAGTAAACTTTTACTATCAGTGAAAACGCAGACCGTGTTCCGTCTGAATTTTCAACCCAAAATTTCATCGTAACCTTATGAAAATAAGTATAACAAGGAAATGACATTGGTTTATCCAAAATCATTTTCTAAGTCTCGGATACAAATATATATTTATATATTTATTACTGATATGACGAAGCAGCGAAAATCGGGGTGTTACATTACTACCCCACTAAAAAAAAATTCGTCCTCGAAATTTCGTCACTCGAAACTAAATAGGATTTTGTAATCTCCTCTTAACCTTAAGATTTTATGTTGCCTTCCACATCACTTCTTTCCTCTTATTCTATATTCCATAACACAATTCATTCTTATGTAATTTCTATATATCCGTACTATCCTCAAAATTTCATCAGAGTCTATCACACTCGAAAAACAAAATCAAAACTTAATCACTTCTCTTATCAACATGGTCCCACCAGAAACCTTATTTCAAATCATCTAACTCTGAATATTATCACTAATATCAACAATATCTACACAGCACCACGCATCAACTACCTACTCAAAATATTTAATCACAGTCTGAGTTTCTCTTCATTATAATTCACCACTCCAATTTGATATTACCTAACACATCTCATTCTCAAAATAACTTCATTGCATATCTTAATGCAATTAAACCAAAAGGGACTATATAGAATAAAATTATCTAACTCTTAGCTTTCGAACTTTTCTAACAACTTAATTTTACTCAAGCACTTCTCTTTTCCACTCACATTCAACTTAGGTAAAACTACCATAGACATCTTTCTGTAATTTCTTTCAATCATACGATTAAATCTTAACGATGATCATTTTATCATTATCCTAGTTCCTTTAGTAAACTCTACCTCGATCATAACAAAATATACCGAAATCATCTTAATTACTGATCTTACTTCTGAAAATTCTCAGATTACTAATCACATCTATACCTCAATAAAAATCCACTCACCTTTTGTCGTACTTAGGTATTACACTTACTCTCATTTAACCTTCTGACGGTCAATTCCTTTCTTACTTATCCATCTAACTTAGGATGATAAGCTGAACATTAACTTCAACTTGAATCTTAACACTAGATGTAACTTTTCCCAACACTCAAAGTAAGTTTTTTGGTCTTTACTCAGAACGATGTTGGAATTTTTAGGATGTTACACTTCTACTTTAAGATAACTATAACTTGCCGAACAAGGGTTCGTTCAACCACAATGTTTATAAGTGCTTTGGCATAATGCTGAAAATATGAATAACTTTTTGCTTCAATGCACTTAGATATACAATAACGACAATACTAAATTTGATCATACACTCAACAAGGGATACACAAAAGTAGTTTTTAATATTTCTTATACAAATATTTGGAAACAGTAAATAAAATGAAAACAACGTGACAACAATTTTTATGATCATTTATGTTGTAATCATTTATGTTGTAATTATTCTTGAAGTAGGAAATGAAAAATGAAAACAGAAGACAAACCAAGCAGGCTCAAATTTCAACAAAAATCCCTGGTCACTATAGCAGCTAACTTCAAGAGCCAAGTCTCAGGAACGAACTCCATGAAACCAATTTAAGCTAATATTTTCTTCAGGTATCTCTATCCTTAAATTAGGAATGACAGGGAAATGTTCCCATAAAGCAGCCCTTTCTACATCACAGATCACATATATTTCATGCTTTAAATTCTTAAACTCCATGACCGAGTGTGGCAATTTACTCAGTCCTGAACAACCCTTCAAGTAGAGCCACTCAAGATTATGCAAGTCACCAATGTCTTCTGGCAATTTGTTAAGACGAACACAATCAGATATGTCTAGACAACGTAGGTTATGAAGTCCTCTCACAGACTCTGGCATCTCTAGAATATTAGAGCATGAACTAAGCCTTAGTGCTTCCAAATTCTCCAGCTTTGCAATTTCTTGTGGTTGTGGCAATGCAGAAAGCTTGTGACAGTTGGTGATGCAAAGTTTCTTCAAGGTTGTAATGTTACACACCCCATCAGGAAATTTCTCCAGATCATTGCAATAGCCAATGCTCAACTCCACCAGGTTTGGCATGACATTTTGGATAGAAAAACATTCAAAAGCCTGGCTTGTATTACACATGTGAAGGGATATCTTTCTCAGGTTCTTCAATATGCATAGGGAAGGAACTGAAACCTTCTCCAACCTGATTCTTTTCAAGTTAGATAAAGAAACACGTAGCTCAATCTTTTTTATTTCAGAACGATGGAAACCATAATTTGTGACTATCGGAACTTTGAGTTTACTAATTTTCTCTGTGAACTCTGGTAAGGTGTATTGGCTAGAGCTAAGATTTAAAGCCAGAACCTCAGCTTAGTCGGGTTCCATGTCACACCAATCTGACGTGAACTTTTCATCTGCAAAAGCATTATATATGGCATCAAGAATGGAAAACGATGTTTGATTTTTTTGTGTGCGTATAATTTAGACAGAGAAACAAACCAGTTGATATAGATAATATGCGACCAGCAATCCTTGGCTGTTTCTGTTGTATCAACATTCTTGGTAAGAATGACAACATGCAGCCAAAGACCCCTTGCTGATTCAGTCCTACCCACCATGCTGGAGGATTATCTCGATTTAAGTCAATGATCAATCTTTTTCTCTGTTCAAATGGTTCTTGGTTGCTTTGATGGATTGCTAGCTCTCTGAGGAGATCATGTAGCATGACAAAGTGGTTATTGTAGTACATGTCTGCGTCCTTTGCAGCTTTCCTGCTCAAAGTTAAGTTACCAAAGGGAACAATGATTAACTAAAATACCAACACATTGATTAACTCCATTTGATAACAATTACTTTTAAAAAAAAATCTTTGCTTCATAATGACAAGCATAAAGTTGTAGATATCCATGTTATTGAATCATTCTTTACTTCTTGCTTTATATAGATCGTTCAAGAACATTCAAACACCTGCACAGATGGTTTTAAATTTGTTTAACTAATTATATTGTCAAAAGCATTCATATAAATTTAAATTAACATATTAGAACACATATTGTCATAAGAATATAGTTTGGCTATCTAATGTCTATCATTAAATCAAGCATTGAATGGCTAACAAGGAGAAGGGAAAAGCAGGAGATGCAGGGTACCTTTTAACCATGACATTAATCAAATTCCTGGTGGTTAAATCATGGACAATGGTCATTGCATTTTTACCATCCTCAACTAGGTTATACAGTTCTGCCCACATATCAGTGAGGGCAGCAATAGGGATCCTTTGGTCTTCAGGAAATAGCCCTAGATCCATGAAGCACTCCTTCTCGTTGATGGATAACTTATCCTCCAATATATCTAAACTTTGTTGGAGGTGATAAAGCCAGTCATTATCGCTTGACTCCAGAATGGACTGACTTTGTAACCGTTCCTTCATATTTTGTCATACCTCAAAAGGTTGCTGACAAAGTGATCCACCAATAACTTCAAGCGCCAATGGTGAACCCTTACAACCTTCCACTATCTGCATTTCAGCGCAAGAAAGAAAAACCATTGAATAAGATAAGGGGTCTCACTCACCAATATCCTTATGCCACAAGGAATAAAAACAGATAAATTATATTAAACATGTTACTACCCAGTACATTAAATATATTATTTTCCAATAAAAACTTAATTTTTTTTAATTCCACATTATGTTGCAAGTATTTTAGTCGACTGCTTTTGATGGGGGAAAAGGACACAAAAATAAAAATATAATCATTTTGTTTTTATTCATTTGGTGATTTGCTTATATGCCATTGCAGAAGAATTGACATGACAACAAACATATATTTCTGTCTTGTCACATCTAATCATGTCTTATTGGTATGAATGATTTTGGAAAAGTAGAAGAGAAAGCACCTCGTGGACAAGTTTATCGTCAGGTATGTATGAGCTGTTACTATTCAGTTGAGCATAGTGGCAGGAAAGGGATACTGCATCATCATGACCAAGTTGTTCCAACTAGCATGGGGTGCCAAATCTTCTAAATGCAACCCTTGAAGTCACCAAAATCTTATAATTTGTCATCTGGAATTTAAACTTCTCAATAAGGGCTTCTGACTTAGGACAAACATCATCCAGGACCAGCAATTTGGATTTCTCCCAACATTCCTCAGCAGCATTCCCAACCGGTTAGTTGCATCTTCATCGCTTTGAAACTCAGGCACCTTACATTCACAGTATTCAAACAGTGTCTGTATTATGGTCTTCAAGTTGTATGTTTTTGAGACGGTGACAAAGAAGATATTTCCTCTGAACTTGCCTACTCAAACCAAAAGAGCTTTGTAAGTCAAGGAGCTTCTGAGATTTGGTACTAATGCACAATAGCACAATTCATGTCATATATGACTCCATGAGCTAGTCATTTCACTAGACTAGGAGGCTAATAGTTTAGATTAACGATATATTATATCATAACTAAAAATTACATGTAAGAAATTTGAGTTTGTGATTTAATCTCCAAAAAGGGGGTTTGGCCAAGAAATAGATCTCATAAGGATTGGATTGGAGGAGTCTGACATTTTTTCACTGCAAAATTACTATGCCCATATGCTAGAATACTATCTGAAATAGTGTTATATCTAATTACCCTTGTAAAAAAAAGTAAAAACAATTTCTTTTATGGGACCATCCCAACAGAACTTCTTAGGGTGTTAGCCAAGTGATGAGGAAATGAATATAAGAAAGCATTGGTAACAAAAGTTGATTACCTTTGATCTGTGGATCCCAACATAGCTTCTTAGCCAAAGTGCTTTTTCCAGATCCTCCCAAACCAGTCAACACAAGGACGGAGACACCATCCTTGAGCAGCTCAGCCTTCAACTTGTTCAAAGGTTCATCCATTCCCATACACTGTGGCTCCATAGGAGCCCCAGTTAGACCCCTTATCTGATATCCACCATACATGCCAAATTTGTCATTGCTAAGAAGAATCTGGAGAATCTATCTCACACTGACCAGAACCTCCATCAAGTTCCTGGCATTCTGAGTCTGAACATTAACAACTAAGTGCCTCTTGAGAGAGTCATCCTTGGAACGTAGCTTTCCCTGGTAATAAGGGAAATAAAAGAATTTCCAGCCACTAAGTTTGGAACACTTGCGAGCAAGCTCTTCACCAGCTTGTATCTCACGTTCAAGCCTTCCTATCTCTTCTCTGGGGCGATCCAACTGCTGATTGTAGCGTTTCATCTCTTGCATCAGTGGAGCCAAAGAGTTCAGGTGTCTATGTTGCTTTCAAGGTTTGGCTTGAACTCTAGACCATTGTTGATGGTTATAAGAGCCACTTTCAGCGCCTCTCCTATACCAGCTCCAACAGCACCTCCACTTAACAAATTTGCCATAAGCTCGCCTCGAAGTCTTCCCCAGATAACTAAAATCACAACTTTCAGATCAACGCCTTCGATCAACCAACCAGATGCACTTGTTCTGTTCTGTCCAAGGTTCTTGTCTAGGTTCCACCGATGATCACCAAAAATTAATATATTTCGTTGACTACCAATGCTTTGTGTTTAAGCTATTTTATTGACAAAAATCGTACACTGCACCGTCTTACTGTTAGCTTTTCTTTGATGAAAGTCGGGAGGTTGTAGATCGACAAAAAGATAAATAGATCATCAAATTTAAGTGGATTTAAAAAAAAGAGAGAGAGAAAAGAACCCGCTTTGATGGTTCACTTTATTATTTCACTGTTTTACCTAATGAGTTGTGTTATTTGAACAACAAATTGTAAACATCATATGGGACAAATTCTAAACACCGTATGTATCTCTCACTAACTTTTATCTTATTTGTATACATACATTTCAAAAATACTTCCAAAAAAGTAAAGGATATTGTCCCATATTTAGATTTCCAAGAAACATTTCTCATTACCTATATAAAGGAAAGTTAAGAGGTCCATGCAGCTTCCTACATAAGAGAGTGACCAGAATCCAGCCACAACTCCCACAAACACATGCCACTCTTCCTCTGCACTCACCCGGAACATCCACCTTATTGCTCCTTCAATCCATTCTCGTACTGTGTTCCCCGTTCTCACGACTGTCTCGTGTGTCAGCTCCAACCTCGACAAGTTCGGGGGTTCCCTGAAGATTGAAGAAATTAGTGGATGATAGTTAGAAACTTGGAAAAACTCTATTCTCATGTGTGAACATGAGAAAACTTTATTCCTGAGAATCACATTCCCAGGAATGTAGCTTGCCTGGTAATAAAACATTCTAGATACCAAACATCACCTAAGATAATTTATCCGGATAAGTAGTTGTATATTGGGCATAAAAAACAATTACTCCCGTTCTTTTTCTTTATTAATTTTAGCTACTTGTTTTTGTTTCAAAAAAATAAGTGTTTTATAAACCCAAGACATATTTGACTATTTTTTTTCCATATATATCCTTATAATAGAATTAAATTGAAATGCCTTGAAAATACACAGAATCTTCCAAATACATAAATGACTAGTGGAGTATGAAGTAAATGTAGTTGGAATTTGTAAAGAATTAATGGTAAAAAAATGGTATTTTGATAAAAATATAAACACATTAATATTTTCTTAATCTATACGTAAAAACCTTAAATTATCAAAGAAAAAGAACGGAGTAAAATTTTTTTTTGGCTGGGAGGTTAAAATCCCAAGCCCTTTCAATTTTTATTTGCAAAGAAAGGTGTTTTTTAAATAACATCAGTGTCACGTACTTCCTCCCTCTTGTCCATATTATAAGTAAAAAATTAATATAATGTTTGTTACCTAAATTATACTTCATCTAAAACTTCAAATTTTATTAAATGAGTTATTGGAATTTGTATTAAATAAAGGATATTTTGGAAATAATGTCATTAAATGAGTTATTGGAAAATAAAATTTGCTTATATATTGGACAAAAAACCTTGGGACTTTTTTACTTATATATTGGACTAGAGATATTATTGGATGACTGTATAAATTTTTTTATAATGTAAGTATGTACATTAAATCCTACTGTATATATGTTTTATTTATTTGTAATCATTAAAACAATATGATTTATTCTTTATTGTTTATGTTATTTTACAGACACTAGTACACTACTAGTTATATTCCATTAAAAAAAAGTTAGTTATTAAGATGATAACGCGGTGAGTTAACACGGTGAATGGAAATAGCGTTATTTGGTGGCGCTTTACTGAAAAAAAAATCAAAGATGGACGAGTTAACGCGGCGAAGTTAGTCATCAAAGAAAATCTAACAGTAAGACGATGTAGTGTAAGATTTTTGTCAATAAAATAGCTTAAACACAAAGCATTGGTAGTCAACGAAATATATTAATTTTTGGTGATCATCGGTGGAACCTAGACAAGAACCTTGGACAGAACAGAACAAGTGCATCTGGTTGGTCGATCGAAGGCGTTGATCTGAAAGTTGTGATTTTAGTTATCTGGGGTTTTCCAAAGACTTCGAGGCGAGTTTATGTCAAATTTGTTAAGTGGAGGTGCTGTTGGAGCTGGTATGGGAGAGGCGCTGAAAGCGGCTCTTGTAACCATCAACAAGGGTCTAGAGTTCAAGCCAACCCTTGAAAGCAACTTGAAGACCATAGTACAGACACTATTTGAATACTGCGGTTGTAAGGTGCCTGAGTTTCAAAGCGATGAAGATGCAACTAACGGGTTGGGAATAAAAATCAAGAGGTTCGATTCATATTATGCAATCAACAATATTCCCTGTTGACTATGTTCACATTTTCTTATTTTATAATGACAGGCAGGTGTGCCTATTGCCAACAATATATTCTGACCAAAGCTAGATGTACAAGCTAAGCAGTGCAGGACATAGAAGGAAGGAAATTGTAATGCCAGATACTGAAAGGAAATTGTTTTTTTACACTCCAAATAGGTGAAGGACACCATGCTCGATGTAAGTGTAGCTCTATATGGTCCTATACGATATTTAAAGTTGGATTAGATATATGGTATGCAGGTATTCTGGATATTCAAATACCTGAATTCATATTAAAATATGTCAAAACAGTAGATAATCCTTCATGTGCTAGGTATTAAAATAACAAAATTACGAGAAGATGAGAACCAGAATAGAAAAATAGTCATTTCTAGGGTCCAGACAAAAATTACCACTGGACTAGGTGAGAACAGATTGACTATCACAATACCATTACTTTAGCCCATTATACCAGATAAGTCAAGAACTCACCACCCAACAAATTATGACAATAAAATTCTCCATTCAATCTAAAGTGACAGTGATACTTACACAGAAAAGAGCAACACAATGAAACTAAGAAGTACTCTACCTTGCCGTCATACTCTTGCTTCAGCAATACTTCTCCCGTTCCCACAGTTGGGTTCGGTTTTGAATGAAGCATTGAAGACTGCCAATAACAACATCTATTAGATTTGTAAGATATAGCAATTGATCTAAACAACTAAAATAATTATAAAGAAGTAAATTGATTATCTATACTTCATAAGTTCCAAAATAGATTGAAAAATGAATATTTAGGTGCTTACAAACCCGAAGGAAATTGAAAAGATAAACAAAAAGGATGGCAGAAAAAATTCAAGGACTTCAAGGTGGCATTAGCATGTACATTAGAAGCTCTATTTTAATTGCAATGTATCATAAAACACACATAAAAAATACAAGTTGAGTTGTCTTAACAACACCATAAAGGCGTGTAACAAGCAACAGGCAAATGATATGCCTCAAGAACACTGGGAAACACGCTGTAGTTTTTTTGTTGTCAACCTGTATGAGAAACACTGAAACATATACACAAGCAGTAGCAAGCTCAAAGAATGGAATAGAGCAAGGGAATGCCAGTGTTAATATGGAATTCAAATTCACCTCCTCTAAAATGCATTATCAGTCTATCACCTTATGCATGGCTTAATAGTGAACAAAACATTAGATTTTCATCAAGAGCTTCATGTGACAAGCTTAAAGACTTACACTAGGGATCAAGCACGGGCTAATTAAATATTTCAGCTTATCAAAATTCACAATGAACAGTCAGTCATGTACAATTGTCCCTTTCCAATAACACAAATTACAGAAAGCGCCTTCAATAACTTCAGGAGTTAACCAAGTCCAGTAGGACCAGTATGAGTACAACAGTCTAAATCTGTAAAACATAAGTAATTCACAAGAAAAATTAAGAACAACCAGTTGCGGGAAGTAATTTGGAGGCATGCTGGTTTTGACAGGGGCCCAAATGGGTAGCATAAAGATTGAATAAAGGCTATGAGAAAAGCATCATTTAAAGGTAAAAATTACTCAAGCACGCACACATCCTAGTAAAAAAAATATATAACCATGGAACTTACACCACAAAAAAGCTGGTGAGACTAACATATCATGTCCTTGGAGTACCCAAAATCACATATCTTCAAACAAAGTGTAGAACTTCCCTCAAGTAAAGTGTTTTCCAACTTGAGGTTCCGGCTACATAATACTTGCTTCATGAGGACTGAGGAGACACATTATACATAATACTCTGAAGATTGATAATGCATTACAGTGTGGCTTAAATACAATTTAAATCAGATAGTAGGGGAGAGGGAGGGAGGGGGGGAGGAGTTTATTTACCATTGTTGAAAGAAGAAACGAGCCTGCAGAAAAACAATGGGTTACAATTTACAGAGTCAACAGAATAACAGATTACAAGAACAAATTTGTTGTCGCAATGAATGGTAGGTCAGGTCAGGTGTAAGAAAAGTAAACAAGTTGTGTAAGAAGTAAGAATCTCATCCTGCATTACAGATTCCCTCAAATTATCTTACCTGTTACTAACATTTATTATCTTTCTCATTACTTGATTATGAGATAATATCTAAACTAATCCTAACTGATTTTATCAAATCAGTAAAATAGAATAACTAACTAAAATAAATCCTAACAGCTAGTAATGAGAAAGATAATATTTGTCGTTGTCGTGCATGACGCTTACCAATTGGACTATCATGTTAGGCATGTTATTCTCGCACGTTTTTTTTTAATATTTCATACATTGTTGTCATCTTTTTTTGTCTGGCCTTTAGGAGGATGACGTGTGTACAAACATTTTTCAATACCCTTCTATTCTACACTTTTAAAAAAAAAAGTGGTAGGCACCAATCTGACTGGTGCCTTTGACCCGTCAGAGTGAAAAAAATGCCACGTGTCCAAAACGACCCCCCTCTTGGGAAATAGTTTCAGAATAACCCTAAACTGGTAAATAGTTTCTAAAAGGAACCCGGTTTGGTCAAAAAGCCGGAGGTGGAGGTGGAGGTGGCAGTGCCACATAGACTGCAAGGTTACCACGTAGCATTGGAGTCCTATACGTGTAAGTCAGACACAAAACCACCCCGTTGGTGATCAACTTCACCGAAGCGAAGCCAAGAGAAACATCTATAACATTGTGAAGCTGAAACCAAACCACCACGCAGCTCAATTACTCCTACACTTGTACATCATATTCATTTCATCACAAAAAATCTTTCTAATGTCTGCAGAAGCTGAAGCTGAAAAACAACCTTTCATAACTCCTTCCTATTCCTCAGGTAATTAATTATTTGATAATGAAAATTGAAAATTATTTTTGAGTTTGGACTCAATATATATAAATGTTTATTTTTGTCGCACTAGGAGGCAATGACATAGTGAAGGACGTAGTGTTATCGAGAAGAAAGAAACAAAGTGCAAGTGTTCTTATAGCGGGGAAACCCTAACATGGGTATTGATGGAAGTATATCAATTCAACTTCCTCACTGTCATCTCATGGGTTGCCATATTTGTTGTTGCTTCACTATTTCTCTATGCCAATATGTTTAGACTTTTGCGCAAGTGAGTACCCTCTTCTTCTAACGCCTCTTGTCTTATCAAAGCTTTTCATTCATTCTTATCACTTAGTATTTCTTCAATCTTCAGGGAACCCCCGAACTTGTCGAGGTTGGAGTTGACACACGAGACAGCCGTGAGAACGGGGAACACAGTACGAGAATGGATTGAAGAAGCAATGAGGTGGATGTTCTGGGTGAGTGCAGAGAGAGTGGCATGTATTTATGGGAGTTGTGGATGGATTCTGGTCACTCTCTTATGTAGGAAGCTGCATGGACCTCTTAACTTTCCTTTATATAGGTAATGAGAAATGTTTCTTGGAAATCTTAATATGGGACAATATCCTTTGCTTTTTTGGAAGTATTTCTGAAATGTATGTATACAAATAAGATAAAAGTTAGTGAGAGATACATACGATGTTTAGAATTTGTCCCATATGATGTTTACAATTTGTTGTTCAAATAACACAACTCATTAGGTTAAACCGTGAAATGATAAATATACATAACATAGTCCATTTCTTTTACCAACTTTTTTCCTCTCATTATTCTCTTTGTATATTTTATTTTTTGAGTGTAGGTATAATAGTGGGCATGACGGTTCCAGTAACTTATGTGAAGAATGAGGATTGGATTAAGAGATTCGTGGAATGGTTGAAGGAGAAAAGTAAGAGGTCTTATGAGATGGTTGATGAGAAGGCCATTAAGAAGATCAGAAGAAGAGTAGTGACCCAAATGAATGGGAAGAAAACAGGGTAATTTGCTTTTATTGTTGTTAAATAAATTACAATAATGTTATGTAAATTTAAAATAAATATATGTAGTTTTTCCATCGAATTCAGAACCACGAAGTCAGTATTGATTTCTAAAGTATGCGGTGGTGTGAATCATTACTCTGGATATGTATGTTGGTATATATTAAATTTTAAACCACATGCTTATTTTATGTTTATTCTTCTTGTAACGCCCTTCGTTACATTAGTAACCCAAATTAATTTCAACAAAAATCCTTCAAAACATATAATAAAAAAAAACACAAGCCATAAATTTTTTTCTCAAATAACTAAGTATGAAAATACCTCGTATTAAATAAAATAATAGTATTTACAAAGTATTGAAAAAAATTATTAAATCCAATCATTTGAATAAAAACTAAAATCCTCAAAACCGGGTGTCTAATTAAAGTATGAGAAAAATAGTATGTAAACCAAAGAACGTCGTCCGCATAATACTCCAAACCATACTACATTACCAACCAACTAGATAATCAAAGATTACTCTTCGGATCTATGTATCCTCAACAGCGATGTCCTCGGGACTCTGAAAACAACACTTATAATGAGATATAAAATCCCAGTGCACAACAATACATTTATAAAATGTTTCGAAAATGGTGTTGTTCTCCGCCGGTGCGGTAACCGGCAAAACTATCCATGGTATCCGCTAATTTCCCAAAATAATATATAAAAAAATACTTTTAATAACAACAAAAATTTCATCAAGTCAAATGCATATAGCATAAGGTCAACTCGTCTCAATGCATCACATTCCATGTACCAAGTAAATTCTAAATTAATCCAAGTGCATGGCTCGAAGGCCTAATAACTAAACGGGCCTCTTGCCAGCATGCCATAAATCTCACACATCACATGACAATGATGTCTCATTTCCCACCCCTACTCATGAGGAATGTTTCGATGTCACCCTCATGTCGGGAACATTTCTATTTCGATACCTCCCATGTGCACATGGCGGTATTTCTCCCTTTTCGACGTCCCAACGTGTGGCGGTGTTACTTTCGATTCCCCTTTTTAGGCGGTATTGCTCTTTTTCGACATCCCAATTATATGGGGATGTTACTTTCGATACCCCATTACGGTGGTATTACTTTTCGATACCCCTATCATAGGTGGTATTGCGACAAACATCATACAACATATTATAGCTCAAATATGTCATGTCTCATGCATGTAACAAACTATTTTCCTCAATTTTAAACATATAAACTCCCACCAACAATAAACAATCATGAATATCACAACACATCATACATGAATAAGCATGTTACAACATCGATTGATCAATTAATTCCCCTTTGAAACAAAACCCCGATTTTAGAATTTAGGTTACTAACAATATGCATCAAGTCAATTAAAGACTCCCAAAACCACATGTTAATCCCTTATCAACAAAAACAATCATATATACCATGGAAAGGGTTCATAAAAAATATTGTTACTCCCCTCTTGAAGACCTCCAAATAGCTCTAAGTGTTTCCTACTGCGAATCCTAACGTTTGCCAAGAGTTATCATCATCTTCCTCATCCTAGACTCCCTCTTCCACAACTATCTCTTCTTAATCCTTGAATTTCTTCTCTTCTTAGACGTTTCTGAGTTTCTAGGTGTAATTAGGGTTCAAAAACGCATCCTAAGAGTGTTAAGATTCTATTTATAGAGCCCCCAATAGCCCAAAACGTGTAAAAATGCGCTAAGCCCGCTTACTCTGCATATGGTGCTGTATTTCGCACATATCTTGAGTAATAGACGTTAAAAAATTATAAATTTTATATCGTTGGAAAAATAAAAGAATTTTATACAACTGTTATGAAGACCACAAAATCTTAAACCGACATTTAGATAGTCAAAACGTGGATAGAATATTAAAAAACGGTTCTGGCGCTGGAACATGAAAAGTGTGTACGAATTTGGTCATAACTTGAGCTACAAGAATCCAATTTGGACGAATTTGGTGTCTATGGAAAGCTAAGAGACAGGGATATATTTCTTATGCATATCTCGAATTCAAATAAGTTCTCTTTGGTTACGAAATATCCGTTTGAAGTTAGGTATCTAGTCATATTATGCGAAATTGAGCTTAAAACACTCAAACTATCTATTTATAATGGGTAACACATCATGGGTCTTGATATGCTTATGTTTCCTATCATTATTGCCTTAATAATTTAGTCCAGGGTAGGTTCTTATCCTTATTTTTATTTTATTTTTTTAAAATCAATTTTACATTATTGTGGAACCCACTGGGTTTTTATTATAAAGAAAACAATTATATTAAACTCTTATACTACCCTTTTTTTATTAAAATAATTATATTTGAATTTTTAGGATGTTACACTTCTACTTTAAGATAACTATAACTTGCCAAACAAGGGTTATTTCAACCACAATGTTTATAAGTGCTTTGGCATAATGCTGGAAATATGAAGAACTTTTTGCTTCAATGCACTTAGATATACAATAACGACAATACTAAATTTGATCATACACTCAACAAGAGATACACAAAAGTAGTTTTTAATATTTCTTATACAAATATTTGCAAACAGTAAATAAAATGAAAACAACGTGACAACAATTTTTATGATCATTTATGTTGTAATTATTCTTGAAGTAGGAAATGAAAAATGAAAACAGAAGACAAACCAAGAAGGCTCAAATTTCAACAAAACTCCCTGGTCACTATAGCAGCTAACTTCAAGAGCCAAGTCTCAGGAACGAACTCCACGAAGCCAATTTAAGCTAATATTTTCTTTAGGTATCTCTATCTTTAAATTAGGAATGCCAGGGAAATGTTCCCATAAAGCAGCCCTTTCTTCATCACATATCACATATATTTCATGCTTGAAATTCTTAAACTCCATGACCGAGTGTGGCAATTTACTCAGTCTTGAACAACCCTTCAAGTAGAGCCACTCAAGATTATGCAAGTCACCAATGTCTTCTGGCAATTTGTTAAGATGAACACAATCAGATATGTCTAGACAGCGTAGGTTATGAAGTCCTCTCACAGACTCTGGCATCTCTAGAATATTAGAGCATGAACTAAGCCTTAGTACTTCCAAATTCTCCAGCTTTGCAATTTCTTGTGGTTGTGGAAATGCAGAAAGCTTGTGACAGTTGGTGATGCAAAGTTTCTTCAAGGATGTAATGTTACACACCCCATCAGGAAATTTCTCCAGATCATTGCAAAAGCCGATGCTCAACTACTCCACCAGGTTTGGCATAACATTTTGGATAGAACAACATTCAAAAGCCTGGTTTGTATTACACATGTGAAGGGATAACTTTCTCAGGTTCTTCAATATGCATAGGGAAGGAACTAAAACCTTCTCCAACCTGATTCTTTTCAAGTTAGATAAAGAAGCAAGTAGCTCAATCTTTTTATTTCTAACGATGGAAACCATAATTTGTGACTATCGAACTTTGAGTTTACTCATTTTCTATGTGAACTACGGTAAGGTGTCTGGCTAGAGCTAAGATTTAAAGCCAGAACCTCAGCTTCGTCGGGTTCCATGTCACACCAATCTGACGTGAACTTTTCATCTGCAAAAGCATTATATATGGCATCAAGAATGGAATATGATGTTTGATTTTTTTTTGTGCGTATAATTTAGACATAGAAACAAACCAGTTGATATAGATAATATGCGAGCAGCAACCCTTGGCTGTTTCTGTTATATCAACATTCTTGGTAAGAATGACAACATGCGGCCAAAGACCCCTTGCTGATTCTGTCCTACCCACCATGCAGGACGATTATCTCCATTTAAGTTAATGATCAATCTTTTTCTCTGTTCAAATGGTTCTTGGTTGCTTTGATGGATTGCCAGCTCTCTGAGGAGATCATGTAGCATGACAAAGTGGCTATTGTAGTACATGTCTGCGTCCTTTGCAACTTTCCTGCTCAAAGTTAAGTTGCCAAAGGGAACAATGATTAACTAAAATACCAACACATTGATTAACTCCATTTGATAACA
Organism: Sophora flavescens; assembly: GCA_030762895.1. Classification (NCBI taxonomy): domain Eukaryota; kingdom Viridiplantae; phylum Streptophyta; class Magnoliopsida; order Fabales; family Fabaceae; genus Sophora; species Sophora flavescens. The sequence goes on along the minus strand of CM061068.1, from coordinate 143,103,078 downwards.
ATTACTTTAAAAAAAAATCTTTGCTTCATAATGACAAGCATAAAGTTGTAGATATCCATGTTATTGAATCATTCTTTACTTCTTGCTTTATATAGATCGTTTAAATCAAATGTCATGAAGGAATGCATGTCAAAAATGATTTGAAACCCCTAATTTAAGAACATTCAAACTCCTGCACAGATGGTTTTAAATTTGTTTAACTAATTATATTGTCAAAAGAATGCATATAAATTTAAATTAACATATTAGAACTCATATTGTCATAAGAATATAGTTTGACTATCTAATGTCTATCATTAAATCAAGCATTGAATGGCTAACAAGGAGAAGGGAAAAACAGGAGATGCAGGATACCTTGTAACCATGACATTAATCAAATTCCTATTGGTTAAATCATGGACAATGGTCATTACATTTCTACCATCCTCATCTAGGTTATACGATTCCCGCCCACATATCAATGAGGGCAGCAACAGGATCCTTTGGTCTTCAGGAAATAGCCCTAGATTCATGAAGCACTCCTTCTCGTTGATGGAGAACTTATCCTCCAATATATCTAAACTTTGTTGGAGGTGATAAAGCAAGTCAGTATCGCTTGACTCCAGAATGGACAGACTTTGTAATCGTTCCTTCATATTTTGCCATACCTCAAAAGGCTGCTGACAAAGTGATCCACCAATAACTTCAAGCGCCAATGGTGAACCCTTACAACCTTTCACTATCTGCATTTCAGCGCAAGAAAGAAAAACCACTGAATAAGATAAAGGGTCTCACTCACCAATATCCTTATGCCACAAGGAATAAAAAAAGATAAATTATATTAAACATGTTACTACCCAGTACATTAAATATATTATTTTCCAATAAAAACTTAATTTTTTTTAAATTCCACATTATGTTGCAAGTATTTTAGTCGACTGCTTTTGATGGGAGAAAAGGACACAAAAATAGAAATATAATCATTTTGTGTTTATTCATTTGGTGATTTGCTTATATGCCATTGTAGAAGAATTAACATGACAACAAACATATATTTCTGTCTTGTCACATCTAATCATGTCTTATTGGTATGAATGATTTTGGAAAAGTAGAAGAGAAAGCACCTCGTGGATAAGTTTATCGTCAGGTATGTATGAGTGTTATTATTCAGTTGAGCATAGTGGCGGGAAAGGGATACTGCATCACCATGACCAAGTTGTTCCAACTGGCATGGGGTGCCAAATCTTCTAAATGCAACCCTTGAAGTCATCAAAATCTTATAATCTGCCATGTGAAATTTAAACTTCTCAATAGGGGCTTCTGACTTAGGCCAAACATCATCCAGGACCAGCAATATTGGATTTCTCCCAACATTCCTCAGCAGCATTCCCAACCGGTTAGTTGCATCTTCATCGCTTTGAAACTCAGGCACCTTACATCCGCAATATTCAAATAGTGTCTGTATTATGGTTTTCAAGTTGTATGTTTTTGAAACGGTGACAAAGAAGATATTTCCTCTGAACTTGCCTACTCAAACCAAAAGAGCTTTGTAAGCAAAGGAGCTTCTGAGATTTGGAACAAATCCACAATAGCACAATTCATGTCATATATGACTCCATGAGCTAGTCATTTCACTAGACTAGGAGGCTAATAGTTTAGATTAATGATATATTATATCATAACTAAAAATTACATGTAAGAAATTTGAGTTTGTGATTTAATCTCAAAAAAGTGTGTTTGGCCAAGATATAAATCTCTTTAGGATTGGATTGGAGGAGTCTGACATTTTTTCACTGCAAAATTACTATGCCCATATGCTAGAATACTATCTGAAATAGTGTTATATCTAATTACCCTTGTTAAAAAAAAGTAAAAACAATTTTTTTTAGGGGACCATCCCAACAGAACTTCTTAGGGTGTTAGCCAAGTGATGAGGAAATGAATATAAGAAAGCATTGGTAACAAAAGTTGATTACCTTTGATCTGTGGGTCCCAACATAGCTTCTTAGCCAAAGTGCTTTTTCCAGATCCTCCCAAACCAGTCAACACAAGGACGGAGACACCATCCTTGAGCAGCTCAGCCTTCAACTTGTTCAAAGGTTCATCCATTCCCATACACTGTGGCTCCATAGGAGCCCCAGTTAGACCCCTTATCTGATATCCACCATACTTGCCAAAATTGTCATTGCTAAGAAGAATCTGTCTCACGCTGACCAGAACCTCCATCAAGTTCCTTGCATTCTGAGTCTGAACATTAACAGCTAAGTGCCTCTTGAGAGAGTCATCCTTGGAACGTAGCTTTCCCTGGTAATTAGGGAAATAAAAGAATTTCCAGCCACTAAGTTTGGAACACTTGCGAGCAAGCTCTTCACCATTTTGTATCTCACGATCAAGCCTTTCTATCTCTTCTCTGGGGCGATCCAACTGCTGATTGTAGAGTTTCATCTCTTGCACCAGTGGAGCCAAAGAGTTCAAGGTGTCTATGTTGCTTTCAAGGGTTGGCTTGAACTCTAGACCCTTGTTGTGGTTACAAGAGCCGCTTTCAGCGCCTCTCCTATACCAGCTCCAACAGCACCTCCACTTAACAAATTTGCCATAAGCTCACCTCGAACTCTTCCCCAGATAACTAAAATCACAACTTTCAGATCAACGCCTTCGATCAACCAACCAGATGCACTTGTTCTGTTCTGTCCAAGGTTCTTGTCTAGGTTCCACTGATGATCACCAAAAATTAATATATTTCGTTGACTACCAATGCTTTGTGTTTAAGCTATTTTATTGACAAAAATCATTACATCGCACCGTCTTATTGTTAGCTTTTCTTTGATGAAAGTCGGGAGGTTGTAGATCGACAAAAAGATAAATAGATCATCAAAGTTAAGTGGATTTAAAAAAAAGAGAGAGAAAAGAACCCGCTTTGATGGTGGACATTAGAGACATAAAGCAAGGATGGTGGCTAAAGACTACTCACAACCAAGCATTGACTACAACTAAAATTTTGCTCTTATGGCACGTCTAGATACTATTCGAGCTTGAATCACTCGAGAAACTCAAAAAAATGGATGATCAATGTTCTATACATCAGGTCGACATTTCTAAATGGGTTCCTGATAGAATAAATTCATTTCATCAAAATTAAGTGGATTTAAAAAAAAAACTTAGATTTGATGGTTCACTTTATTATTTCACGGTTTTACCTAATGAGTTGTGTTATTTGAACAACAAATTGTAAACATCATATGGGACAAATTCTAAACACCGTATGTATCTCTCACTAACTTTTATCTTATTTGTATACATACATTTCAAAAATACTTCCAAAAAAGCAAAGGATATTGTCCCATATTTAGATTTCCAAGAAACATTTCTCATTACCTATATAAAGGAAAGTTAAGAGGTCCATGCAGCTTCCTACAAAAGAGAGTGACCAGAATCCACCCACAACTTCCACAAATACATGCCACTCTTCCTCTGCACTCACCCGGAACATCCACCTTATTTCTTCTTCAATCCATTCTCGTACTGTGTTCCCCGTTCTCATGACTGTCTCGTGTGTCAGCTCCAACCTCGACAAGTTCGAGGGTTACCTGAAGCGAGCTTATGGCAAATTTGTTAAGTGGAGGTGCTGTTGGAGCTGGTATGGGAGAGGCGCTGAAAGCGGCTCTTGTAACCATCAACAAGGGTCTAGAGTTCAAGCCAACCCTTGAAATTAACTTGAAGACCATAGTACAGACACTATTTGAATACTGTGGATGTAAGGTGCCTGAGTTTCAAAGCGATGAAGGTGTAACTAACCGGTTGGGAATAAAAATCAAGAGGTTCGATTCATATTATGCAATCAACAATTTTCCCTGTTGACTATGTTCACATTTTCTTATTTTATAATGACAGGAAGGTGTGCCTATTGCCAACAATATATTCTGACCAAAGCTAGATGTACAAGCTAAGCAGCGCAGGACATAGCAGGAAGGAAATTGTAATGCTGGATACTGAAAGGAAATTGTTTTTTTACACTCCAAATAGGTGAGGGACACCATGCTCGATGTAAGTGTAGCTCTATATGGTCCTATACGATATTTAAAGTTGGATTAGATATATGGTATGCAGGTATTCTGGATATTCAAATACCAGAATTCATATTAAAATATGTCAAAACAGTAGATAATCCTTCATGTGCTAGATATTAAAATAACAGAATTACGAGAAGATGAGAACCAGAATAGAAAATTAGTCATTTTTAGGGTCCAGACAAAAATTACCACTGGACTAGGTGAGAACAGATTGACTATCACAACACCATTGCTTTAGCCCATTATACCAGATAAGTCAAGAACTCACCATCCAACAAATTATGACAATAAAATTCTCCATTCAATCAAAAGTGACAGTGATACTTACACAGAAAAGAGCAACACAATGAAACTAAGAAGTACTCTACCTTGCCATCATACTCTTGCTTCAGCAATACTTCTCCAGTTCCCACAGTTGGGTTCGGCTGTGAATGAAGCATTGAAGACTGCCAATAACAACATCTATTAGATTTGTAAGATATAGCAATTGATCTAAACAACTAAAATTATTATAAAGAAGTAAATTGATTATCTGTACTTGATAAGTTCCAAAATAGATTGAAAAATGAATATTTAGGTGCTTACAAAACAGAAGGAAATTGAAAAGATAAACAAAAAGGATGGCAGAAAAAATTCAAGGACTCCAAGGTGGCATTAGCATGTACATTAGAAGCTCTATTTTAATTGCAATGTATCATAAAACACACATAACAAATACAAGTTGAATTGTCTTAACAACACCAAAAAGGTGTGTGACAAGCAACAGGCAAATGATATGCCTCAAGGACACTGGGAAACACGCTGTAGTTTTTTTGTTGTCAACCTGTATGAGAAACACTGAAACATATACACAAGCAGTAGCAAGATCAAAGAATGGAATAGAGCAAGGGAATGCCAGTGTTAATCTGGAATTCAAATTCACCTCCTCTAAAATGCATTATCAGTTTATCACCTTATGCATGGCTTAATAGTGAACAAAACATTAGATTTTCATCAAGAGCTTCATGTGACAAGCTTAAAGTCTTACACTAGGGATCAATCACAGGCTAATTAAATATTTCAGCTTATCAAAATTCACAATGAACAGTCAGTCGTGTACAGTTGTCCCTTTCCAATAACCCAAATTACTGAAAGCGCCTTTCAATAACTTCAGGAGTTAACCAAGTCCAAAGAGGACCAAGATGCAGTACAATGTCTAAATCAGAAAGCGTAGTAATTCACAAGAAAAATTAAGAACAACCAGTTGCAGGAAGTAATTTGGAGGCATGCTGGTTTTGAAAGGGGCCCAAATGGGTAGCATAAAGATTGAATAAAGGTTGTGAGAAAAGCATCATTTAAAGGTAAAAGTGCAGAGCTTCCATCCCGCAAAGTGTTTTCCAACTTGATGTTCCGGCTACATAATACTTGCTTCATGAGGACTGAGGAGACACATTATACATAATACTCTGAAGATAGATAATGCATTACGGTGTGGCTTAAATACAATTTAAATCAGATAGTAGGGGAGAGGGAGGGAGGGAGGAGTTTAATTACCATTGTTGAAAGAAGAAACGAGCCTGCAGCATAACAATGGGTTACAATTTACAGAGTAAATAGAATAACATATTACAAGTACAAATTTGTTGTCGGAATGAATGGTAGGTCAGGTCAGGTGTAAGAAAAGTAAACAAGTTGTGTAAGAAGTAAGAATCTCATCCTGCATTACAGATTCCCTCAAATTATCTTACCTGTTACTAACATTTATTATCTTTCTCATTACTTGATTATGAGATAATATCTAAACTAATCCTAACTGATTTTATCAAATCAGTAAAATAGAATAACTAACTAAAATAAATCCTAACGGCTAGTAATGAGAAAGATAATACTTGTCGTTGTTGCATGACGCTTACCAATTGGACTATCATGTTAGGCATGTTATTCTCACACATTTTTTTTAATATTTCATACATTGTTGTCATCTCTTTTGGTCTGGCCTTTAGGAGGATGATGTGTGTACAAAAACTTTTCAATACCCTTCTATTCTACACTTTTTTTTATAAAAAAAAAAGTGGTAGGCGCCAGTCTGACTGGCGCCTTTGACCCGTCAGAGTGAAAAATAAAAAATTATGCCACGTGTCCAAAACGACCCCCCATTGGTAAATAGTTTCAAAATAACCCTAAACTGGTAAATAGTTTCTAAAAGGAACCCAGTTTGGTCAAAAATCCGGAGGTGGAGGTGGAGGTGGAGGTGGAGGTGGCAGTGCCACATAGACTGCAAGGTTACCACGTAGCATTGGAGTCCTATACGTGTAAGTTAGACACAAAACCACCCCGTTGTGATCAACTTCACCGAAACGAAGCCAAGAGAAACATCTATAACATTGTGAAGCTGAAACCAAACCAACACGCAACTCAATTACTCCTACACTTGTACAACATCTTCATTTCATCACAAAAAATCTTTCAAATGTCCGCGAAGCTGAAGTGAAAAACAACCTTTCACAACTCCTTCCTATTCCTCAGGTAATTAATTATTTGATAATGAAAATTGAAAATTATTTTTGAGTTTGGACTCAATATATATAAATGTTCATTTTTGTCGCACTAGGAGGCAATGACATAGTGAAGGACGTAGTGTTATGGAGAAGAAAGAAACAAAGTGCAAGTGTTCTTATAACCGCAACCCCAACATGGGTATTGATGGAAGTATATCAATTCAACTTCCTCACTATCATCTCATGGGTTGCCATATTTATTGTTGCTTCACTATTTCTCTATGCCAATATGTTTAGACTTTTGCGCAAGTGAGTACCCTCTTCTTCTAACGCCTCTTGTCTTATCAAAGCTTTTCATTCATTCTTCATCACTTAGTATTTCTTCAATCTTCAGGGAACCCCCGAACTTGTCGAGGTTGGAGCTGACACACGAGACAACCATGAGAACGGGGAACACAAGATCGAGAATGGATTGAAGAAGCAATGAGGTGGATGTTCTGGGTGAGTGCAGAGAGAGAGTGGCGTGTATTTGTGGGAGTTGTGGCTGGATTCTGGTCACTCTCTTATGTAGGAAGCTTCATGGACCTCTTAACTTTCCTTTATATAGGTAATGAGAAATGTTTCTTGGAAATCTAAATATGGGACAATATCCTTTGCTTTTTTGGAAGTATTTTTGAAATGTATGTATACAAATAAGATAAAAGTTAGTGAGAGATACATACGATGTTTAGAATTTGTCCCATATGATGTTTACAATTTGTTGTTCAAATAACACAACTCATTAGGTAAAACCGTGAAATAATAAATATACATAACATAGTCCATTTCTTTTACCAACTTTTTTCCTCTCATTATTCTCTTTGTATATTTTATTTTTTGAGTGTAGGTATAATAGTGGGCATGACGGTTCCAGTAACTTATGTGAATAATGAGGATAGGATTAAGAGATTCGTGGAATGGTTGAAGGAGAAAAGCAAGAGGTCTTATGAGATGGTTGATGATAAGGCCATTAAGAAGATCAGAAGCAGAGTAGTGACCCAAATGAATGGAAAGAAAATAGAGTAATTTGCTTTTATTGTTGCTAAATAAATTACATTAATGTTATGTAAAGTTAAAATAAATATATGTAGTTTTTCCATCGAATTCAGAACCACGGAGTCAGTATTGATTTCTAAAATATGCGGTGGTGTGAATCATTACTCTGGATATGTATGTTGGTATATATTAAATTTTAAACCCGATGCTTATTTTATGTTTATTCTTCTTGTAACGCCCTTCGTTACATTAGTAATCCAAATTAATTTCAATAAAAATCCTTCAAATCATTTAATAAAAAAAAACACAAGTCATAAATTTTTTTCTCAAATAACTAAGTATGAAAATACCTCGTATTAAATAAAATAATAGTATTTACAAAGTATTGAAAAAAATTATTAAATCCAATCATTTGAATAAAAACTAAAATCCTCAAAACCGGGCGTCTAATTACAGTATGAGAAAAATAGTATGTAAACCAAAGAACGTCGTCCGCATAATACTCCAAACCATACTACATTACCAACCAACTAGCTAATCAAAGATTACTCTTCGGATCTTTGTATCCTCAACAGTGATGTCCTCGGGTTACCAAAACAACACTTATAATGAGATATAAAATCCCAGTGCACAACAATACATTTATAAAATGTTTGAAAATGGTGTTGTTCTCCATAGGTGTAGTGAATCGGAAAAACTGTCCATGGTATCCTCTAATTTCCCAAAATAATATATAAAAAATACTTTTAATAACAACAAAAATTTCATCAAGTCAAATGCATATAGCATAAGGTCAACTCGTCTCAATGCATCACATTCCACATACCAAGTAAATTCTAAATTAATCCAAGTGGCTCGAAGGCCTCATAACTAAACTAGTCTCTTGCCAGCATGCCATAAATCTCACACGTCACATGACAATGACGTCTCATTGCCCACCCCTACTCATGAGGAATGTTTCGATGTCACCCTCCTATCGGGGACATTTCTATTTTGATACCTCCCATGTGCACATGGCGGTATTTCTCCCATTTCGACACCCCAACGTGTGACGGTATTACTTTCGATACCCCTTTTTAGGCGGTATTGCTCTTTTTCGACATCCCAATTATATGGGGATGTTACTTTCGATACCCCATTACGGTGGTATTACTTTTTGACACCCCTATCATAGGTGGTATTGCGGCAAACATCATACAACATATTATAGCTCAAATATGTCATGTCTCATGTATGTAACAAACTATTTTCCTCAATTTTAAACATATAAACTCCCACCAATGCGACACCCCATTTTCAGGGTATCACATTTACGTAACTTATTGCGGAAATACACTCAATAAAATAGTTTTGCTGGTTGCTTTCGGAAAATAAAATTTTCTAGTTATTAATCCCTTTCAAAATTAGTGATAATTTTTTTTTCGTTTTCTTTTTCTTTTACTCCATATATAATCCAATCCCATTAACATAGCATAAATAGGTATCATGAGAATTTTTACACTTAGATCTTCACATAACAGATCATCTCCAAAAGTCTTAAATAAGAAAATAAAGACGTAATTGTAACGTAGCGGTAATCTGGAATTACAACTCAAAAGAATGACTTTCAATAGTCAAACATCCAAACTAACCAAGTACCACTACTTTATAAGACACCAAAAGTCCTATAGCTGGTCAGTACTAATAATCACTGTTGGGAAGACCACCATAGTTGTCACAACCTATCGAAATATCCGGTGAGGATACCTCTACTTCCAGAACTATGGAAGTATCATAACATATAAGTTGTTACTCGACAAGAAAAACCGGTAAGAAATCAGATATGCGGTAAAGATGTCTCCACGGTCAAAGTCTGGTACGTACTTGATGTAGGTACTGAATTATCAGCCTCGTGATATTCCCACTAACGAATACTTCTTCAAGCATCTAGGAGTTAAGTCCTCGAACGACTTAGTGAATTCCTTCACTTCATCCGTACTAGTGTACCAAAGTGCTACCTTAGTCTAAAATAAACCTGATATATTTGTAAAGGTGAGTTTCCAATATATGAGTTTTAATAAGACAACCCCATGCACGACTCTCAAATAACAAATACCAAATATTCACAATATGATAACATTAATTCGAACAGCAGAATAATTTAATTCACAGGGCTTCATGCCCGACAGTCATCGTCATTTTATAAAAATTCATGACACTTCTATGTTCAATCTCTAATTTGATACCTAATCTCCGGAGATCCCACAACTTTCTGTTTCATTTCAAGCTGATCAGGCTCGCACATGGCGCATTGTAAAAACGTACAAAACAATGCCCAAGAAAATCAATGGTTCACATCCCCATTCCCGATAGGATGTTCATGCAAGCACATAACACAATTGTACACATCCCCATTCCCGTTAGGATGCTCATGCAAAGCACATAACACAATTGTGCACATCCCCATTCCCGTTAGGATGCTCATGCAAAGTAATGACACTATTCCCCCATTACAGTTAGGAAATAGCGGCACATATATTCAATCTGGACACACAGTCCTATAAATTTGGACACAAAGTCCTATATATTGGCTCACACATATAGAGGCCCAATATTTAAATGGAACGCAGTCCATAAAAGATACATTGATCCACTCCAGAACTCAATGATCATCACCACCTGACACGTCTGCCATATACATTGATCCACTCTGGATTCAATACCATTTACATGACACAATTGCCATTGAATGCATGAGAAAAACTTTTATTCTCGTTTTGTTTTCTTTGTCGTAATAATCTTTCCTTGTCGAAGCACAAAGCTTATCGACCATGCTTAATCTTTTTAATTAAGACTTTTCACTTTCAACAAATACTAGACACACAGTCCAAATCTTTTAATCTCAATACAGGACACACAATCCGAATGCTCAATCACGAGGCCCTTAAACCGATGCACCGGTTTTAGGCTCGCGGATATGGAACTCACACTGTCCACATCAACTTAGGACACACAGTCCAAAAACAAAACTTGCAGGACACTACGTCCCATGACATAGATCCTTGATCTACGTGTCCATACAACACTAGAACCCCGACGTCTCGGTTTCTAGGCTCATTTATCTGCTTGTAAAACATTTCGCTCAGTGAAAATCAAATATAAAACAACAGCTCCGAAAACTTATCCAAGTTTAACGGAATAACTTCACTGAATAAAATATTTTTACAGAAATCCTTTTTCTGTTAAAATGTTGATAAAATCTGAAAATCATTGATAAATCTCTTTATTTCCAATTGTTTCACTTCAAAAATTAATTCTCAATAAATTTCAACTAATTTTTTTAATAATAATTAAATTTAATAATTAAATTTCGAATATTTAAATAATTAAATATTAAATATTTAATAATATTAAATATTTAATATTAAATAAATAATATTAAATAACTTGTATCATTTATCTGTCAGAAGTAATTGTTCTGACTGCTATAAACATTATTTTCAGAACTTAATCGCTTTAAATAACATTTTATAATAAAATTGAATTTATTATATAAAAATTAGAGCCTGAAAAAAATTTCACGGTTTCGCCCTTACTATGGCTTATTTACACAGTTTCCACAAAATATTATTAAAATAGTAATTTTTTTTTCATTTTTCTCAAAATCTCCCAAATTAATCCCTCTGATTAATTATCCAAGCTTATTAAGTTTTTTTTATCCTTAATTAAAATTTTTAACACTGACCAATGTCGGGTTACTCAGTCCAACACTCAACAGCAGATAAATTCCAATCATATAATAGCATGGCATATATCAATTCATGACATGAATCACAATTATAATATAAACAATTAATTATAATCATGTAAGTCCACACATCACATCAATTCAATTACTCAGATAAACATCACATCAATCTAGCAATTAATAATAAACAGTGTAATATAATAAAATATTTCATACAGAAAATTGATAAATGAATCCACAAATAAGCATGAGATTATCTTACACTCCTCAGGCATACCCCCCTTACATCTTGAAGATTAAATTACAGTTCCTGTTAATCTCCTGATCCCGATCCGATTTCTCTCCGTCAGCGTAAATCGGTTAACTCGGTTGTTTCCTTCAAACAAATTGCAACCAAAATAAATCAAATCAAACAACAATACACTTGGTTCATGGAGGTTAGGGTTCGGCTTTAACCAATTTTCTAGGTTAGGAAAATTAAAATTTGGTTAACTTAGGGATTAATGATCCATAAGTTACTTAAGCAATGCTTAATCACTTTAACCATGATTATGAACAAAGAACATGAACTAAACTCATCTAGTTCTAAGAACTAGGGTTCGGTTTTCTCAAGATTTATAGGCTAGAAATTTTAAAATTTCATCAACTCTTGGATTTAATCAACATTCGAAACTTAGAGTTGGATTCAAGGATTACAAACAACTTTTGAATCACAAAACCATTAAGTGCTCATACCTAGGGTTTCGGTTTTTGAAGAAACAAATAGGCTCAAGTTTGATTTTTGATCTTCTATATACTTAAATACAAGAACTATCAAGATATAGTCATGAATCAAGACATGAAATTGAAACAAAACCTAAGAACACAACTTTGACCTAGGTTCGGCCATAACCAGAATTTAGGGAAATAAATTTCACATGATATTATGATTCTAGATGATGAAAATAGAGATGATTATAAGATCATAGCAATTTGTTTCATGTCAAAAGGATTTTTCTAGAATTAGTTATGAATTTTTGAATCTAGTTCCATGAACTTTGAGTAAATGAAGAACATGTTGATCTAAGCCATGAATCTACAAAAGTTGTGAAGAGAAATGATTTAAATGACAACAAAAGAGGTTGTTACCTCTTGATGATTCAAGGAAAGCAAGATTTGGATGATGTTCTTCACAAATTTCTCATGGTGTTCTTGAGAAACTTAGAGAAGAAGATGAACATGATGAGGGTTTAGAACAGTTTTAGTATTTTGGGTAGATCTCTCAACATACTTGTCTGTTTTGGATGATCTTTATGTCGTTGGAAAGAATAGAGAAAGATGAACAACTTTCATGTTGAAAGTTTTCCGAGATTCAGAATAGAAAATGGTCATAATCGCTAGGCAAAATCTGACGAATTATGAACACTTTGGAGAAAAAGAACATGGAAATGGAAGAAAATTGCTTAATGAAGAAGACAACACACTTAAGGGAAGAAGACAAGTTGGAGCCGTGTAATTTAGGTAAGGTTTGGTCAAATTTTCCAATGGCATTTGCTTGCAATTGTCATAAAAAGACAAGGGCAAAATGGTCATTTCATAGCAAAAATTTACTTTGTCATAAATGTGTCATTATGGCCATTATGACCTGAGATAAGCTCGTCATAAATGCTCGGCAAGTCGGTCAAATCCATCATCTCCACTCGTTGTCGACTCCTCGATTCATCTGGCGCATGCTTTTCCTAGAGACATCCCGACGTATATGCTCGCAACAAATATAATATTTTAATTTTTTTACCAAAATTTTCAAAACTTCCAGTATCGTAGTAAATACGATAAAAACATTTTTCATCTCGTTCATGAATCAAAATTAGGTCTTCTGAGCAGTAAACTTTTACTGTTAGTGAAAACGCAGACCGTGTTCCGTCTGAATTTTAAACCCAAAATTTCATCGTAACCTTATGAAAATAAGTATAACAAGGAAATGACGTTGGTTTATCCAAAATCATTTTCTAAGTCTCGGATACAAATATATATTTATATATTTATTACCGATATTACGAAGCAGCGAAAATCGGGGTGTTACATTACTACCCGACTAAAAAAAAATTCGTCCTCGAAATTTCGTCACTCGAAACTAAATAGGATTTTGTAATCTCCTCTTAACCTTAAGATTTTACGTTGCCCTCCACATCACTTCTTTCCTCTTATTCTATATTCCATAACACAATTTGTGACACCCTAACTAGGGTCATCACATGGTTACCCGTTTGCGGAAATACAACTTAATTTGCTGGTTGCTTTCGGAAAATAATGTTTTCTCAATGTTCATCCTTTCAAAATTATGGTGATAAATTTTTTCTTTTTAACCTTATAATAACAACAACGTAATCAAATCACACTTAAATACATAATGTATATAAGTCATACAACTATACTGCCTCATATGTCTTCACACCTAGATCATTATCAATTTTATTCTCCTAAACACGATATATCAAAATTGGACCTAAGCTGGTCGTAAATAACAGACACTACCGCCAACTGGAGCAGCACAGCATGCCTCGAACTATACAGCCTTCTCCTTTTTGTAGAGATCTCATCCCTTGTGCGACTCTGATATGTTTGTAAGGGTGAGACGCCAATATATGGATTTAACAAAATAACTAAATGCTAGCACAAAAGAAGACACATGCACATATACATAAACATCTCAATTATAGCATACGAGTTTATCAAGTGGGTTTCACACCCCAAACATCAACATTGGAAAACTATGCATGAAAACTTATATACATCATCTAAACATTCACACCTAATCTCATGAGATATCCCAACAAGTAATGAGTTGATCGGACTCCCGGGCACGCAGCGAGAACACCAGGCACGCGCGGCAGCAGAGAACACCAGGCACGCAGCGAGCAGAACACCAGGCACGCGGCGAGAGCAGAATACCAGGCACCACGGCGGAACGGAACACCAGGCACGCGGCGAGCGCAGAACACCAGGCACGAAGCGAGCGAGAATACCAGGCACGCGGCCCGAACACGAGCACGTCACGCCAATGCATGAAAAACACTTTTGTTTCATTCTTTTCTTTGTGTTCAATCTTTCTTTGCCAAAGCTCAAAATGGCTTACGACCCACATAGTTTTAAAACACCCTTAAAACTTTTTTTTACAACACAGGACCTCCACCAGTCGAGTGCTCAATCACGACACCTCTCGACCGATGCACCAGTCTTAGGTTCGTGGTACTACAAAACATCTTCAATGTTTCAATACGGTATACCTCACGTATACGGTATAGGCCCTCAGGTCCAAATGACCTCGAGTCCATCACAACACAGAACCTTAGTACCCCGACGTCTCGGTTACTAAGTCCAACTGTACTTTAAACACGGTTGAATCAACTTTCGACTTTCAGAAATTCTTTTTCCAAGGTAGAAATTCATTATAAAATCCTTAAATTATAAAACTTAGTTTTTCACAAACCAATGAGTCACTTGAGGTTTATTCTCCTCAAAATATGCACTGCCGTTTCAAAAATACTTGTTGTCTACACTTTTCCAAATTTGCCGTCAAATATTATTTTTAAGGCTTTTTAAGCCAAAACTTAACTTTTTCCGCTTAATTAATTTTCTAAAATCATGATTAACTAATTTTCACCAATTAATTTCATAAAAGAATATTTTGTAATATTCCGGAATTTCTTACGTAAAAATTAGCAATGCAAAAATATTTTCACGGTTTCGCTCTCATTGTGACTCATAAATTACTTTTACACTAACAAATCGTTAAAATAATAATATTTCTCAAAACTCATTATTTTTCCAAAATAATATTTTCCACTATTATTATATTCCAACATTTCCCATAAAATGTTGAATATAATTTTCACAGCTTATTAAAGTTTTTATCTGATTAATCGGTTGTGCACTGACCACTGTCAGGCTTCTCAAACAACACTCACAAAGAACATTCCAAAACAATTATCATAATTATATCACCAGGCAGATCATGCATCATAGCACTATAATATACAACTGCAGATAATTAAATAAATTAAAAGCAGATCAATCACCGATACACAGATAAACCACACCACGTAAACAACAAAACCAATAACCACAACTACATATAAATCATATAAACCACACCACAAGCAAATAGTTATTGAGAAAAATCCCTCAGGTAAGCTCCCCTTACCTCTCGAAGAACTTAGCTTCCGATTTAAAACTTTATCATGAATCTGGGAACCGTCAACGCACGTACAAGATAATCTAGTTTATCCTTCATTAAACATAACACTCAATCAACAAACAAACAAATAAATCAAGCCTAAAATCCTACATGTTGGTTTCGGCCAAGGGCTGACTTTGGGGTTAGAAATCTCTAAAATTTATAAACTCTTGGATTAATGATTCCTAGTTACTTAAAACCCTAAATCAATGATCATTGTACAAAGATTGAAATCAAATCTTCCAATCCTCAAACAATTAAATTTCAGCCATGAAAACTAAATTAGCTTAGAGACCTTGATTCATTTCAAACAACATAGATCCAATACCTACATAACTTATAAGATTGGATCATGTAAAGAAAATGAACAAAATCCTTCCCCCACCAAGACATAGGTTCGGCCTCTTTAGGTTAACTAGGCACGAAAATTTATTTTTATGCACACTCTTGGATCTTGAATATATAGAGGATAATAGGATCATAGAAATTTGTTTCACATTTTTAGGATTTTTCTATGATTTACTATGATTTTTCAAAGTTCTAGATCTAGAAACTTAAAAGTGATGAACATAGATGAAATAGACTTTGAATCATGAAAATTATTGAAGAACATAGACATGATTAGGGAAGGAGAATAGGATTCACCTCTTGAAGATCAAAAACAAGTGAAGATCCAAGGACTTGCTTCACAAAATCAAGCTATGTAACTTAGGAATTTTAATGGAAAATGGCAAAGTTGATGAAGAAGATGAAGTGCTCCTTAAATAGGTGTGAAGTTGGGCCTCTTGGCAGCCTTGAGGACGTGGGTTTCAAGGGCAAAAGGGTCAATATGCCAAAAATCCAAGGACAAAGGTGTAATCTTGCTTTAGGTTAATTTGTAATTAAAATCAGCCATAAGGGCATAATGGTCATTTCCCCTAAAAAGTAATCATGACCATGAGGAGTCATCC
This sequence comes from Sophora flavescens, assembly GCA_030762895.1. Lineage (NCBI taxonomy): Eukaryota > Viridiplantae > Streptophyta > Magnoliopsida > Fabales > Fabaceae > Sophora > Sophora flavescens. The sequence continues at coordinate 143,086,624 of CM061068.1, read as the reverse complement.
CATGACTCACCCCTTGTGACTCATCATGATTTGACATCATATTTATCCATTAGTGGGTCCCGAAAATCCCATTTTCAGCTCCGTCGTTACTCCGATTTCGTATGACGCCCGCATCATATATTTTAATTCACTTTTTAAGTGAAAATTTTTTAAAATAGCCAAAGAAGTTGGAAACTTCATAAAAATCTTAATTGTTTCGTTCAAGAGTCAAAATTAGGTCATTTGAGCAGTAAAATCTTACTGTCAATAAATCCATGACAGGGTTTAAATCTCGAATTTTTGACCCAAAATTTCACCGTATACTTATAAAAATAAGTATGATATGAATATGACTTGGTTTTCCAAAAATCATTTTCTAAGTTTCAGATTAAAATATAAACATTTATTTATATTTATAACGATATTAGAAAGCGGAAAAATCGGGGTGTTACACAATTCATTCTTATGTAATTTCTATATATCCGTACTATCCTCAAAATTTCATCAGAGTCTATCACACTCGAAAAACAAAATCAAAACTTAATCACTTCTCTTATCAACATGGTCCCACCAGAAACCTTATTTCAAATCATCTAACTCTGAATATTATCACTAATATCAACAATATCTACACAGCACCACGCATCAACTACCTACTCAAAATATTTAATCACAGTCTGAGTTTCTCTTCATTATAATTCACCACTCCAATTTGATATTACCTAACACATCTCATTCTCAAAATAACTTCATTGCATATCTTAATGCAATTAAACCAAAAGGGACTATATAGAATAAAATTATCTAACTCTTAGCTTTCGAACTTTTCTAACAACTTAATTTTACTCAAGAACTTCTCTTTTCCACTCACATTCAACTTAGGTAAAACTACCATAGAAACACTGAAACACATACACAAGCAGTAGCAAGCTCAAAGAATGGAATAGAGCAAGGGAATGCCAGTGTTAATCTGGAATTCAAATTCACCTCCTCTAAAATGCATTATCAGTTTATCACCTTATGCATGGCTTAATAGTGAACAAAACATTAGATTTTCATCAAGAGCTTCATGTGACAAGCTTAAAGGCTTACACTAGGGATCAAGCACAGGCTAATTAAATATTTCAGCTTATCAAAATTCACAATGAACAGTCAGTCATGTACAGTTGTCCCTTTCCAATAACCCAAATTACTGAAAGCGCCTTTCAATAACTTCAGGAGTTAACCAAGTCCAGTAGGACCAGTACGAGTACAACAGTCTAAATCTGCAAAACAGAAGTAATTCACAAGAAAAATTAAGAACAACCAGTTGCAGGAAGTAATTTGGAGGCATGCTGGTTTTGAAAGGGGCCCAAATGGGTAGCATAAAGATTGAATAAAGGTTGTGAGAAAAGCATCATTTAAAGGTAAAAATTACTCAAGCACGCACACATCCTAGTAAAAAAATATATATAACCATGGAACTTACACCACAAAAAAGCTGGTGAGACTAACAAATCATGTCCTTGGAGTACCCAAAATCACATATCTTCAAACAAAGTGCAGAGCTTCCATCCCGCAAAGTGTTTTCCAACTTGATGTTCCGGCTACATAATACTTGCTTCATGAGGACTGAGGAGACACATTATACATAATACTCTGAAGATTGATAATGCATTACAGTGTGGCTTAAATACAATTTAAATCAGATAGTAGGGGAGAGGGAGGGAGGGAGGAGTTTAATTACCATTGTTGAAAGAAGAAACGAGCCTGCAGCATAACAATGGGTTACAATTTACAGAGTAAATAGAATAACATATTACAGGTACAAATTTGTTGTCGCAATGAATGGTAGGTCAGGTCAGGTGTAAGAAAAGTAAACAAGTTGTGTAAGAAGTAAGAATCTCATCCTGCATTACAGATTCCCTCAAATTATCTTACCTGTTACTAACATTTATTATCTTTCTCATTACTTGATTATGAGATAATATCTAAACTAATCCTAACTGATTTTATCAAATCAGTAAAACAGAATAACTTACTAAAATAAATCCTAACGGCTAGTAATGAGAAAGATAATACTTGTCATTGTCGTGCATGACGCTTACCAATTGGACTATCATGTTAGGCATGTTATTCTCACACATTTTTTTTTAATATTTCATACATTGTTGTCATCTCTTTTTGTCTGGCCTTTAGGAGGATGATGTGTGTACAAACACTTTTCAATACCCTTCTATTCTACACTTTTTTTAAAAAAAAAAAGTGGTAGGCGCCAGTCTGACTGGCGCCTTTGACCCGTCAGAGTGGAAAAAAAAAATTATGCCACGTGTCCCAAATGACCCCCCATTGGTAAATAGTTTCAGAATAACCCTAAACTGGTAAATAGTTTCTAAAAGGAACCCAGTTTGGTCAAAAAGCCGGAGGTGGAGGTGGAGGTGGAGGTGGAGGTGGCAGTGCCACATAGACTGCAAGGTTACCACGTAGCATTGGAGTCCTATACGTGTAAGTCAGACACAAAACCACCCCGTTGGTGATCAACTTCACCGAAACGAAGCCAAGAGAAACATCTATAACATTGTGAAGCTGAAACCAAACCACCACGCAACTCAATTACTCCTACACTTGTACATCATCTTCATTTCATCACAAAAAATCTTTCAAATGTCTGCAGAAGCTGAAGCTGAAAAACAACCTTTCACAACTCCTTCCTATTCCTCAGGTAATTAATTATTTGATAATGAAAATTGAAAATTATTTTTGAGTTTGGACTCAATATATATAAATGTTCATTTTTGTCGCACTAGGAGGCAATGACATAGTGAAGGACGTAGTGTTATGGAGAAGAAAGAAACAAAGTGCAAGTGTTCTTATAACGACAACCCCAACATGGGTATTGATGGAAGTATATCAATTCAACTTCCTCACTGTCATCTCATGGGTTGCCATATTTGTTGTTGCTTCACTATTTCTCTATGCCAATATGTTTAGACTTTTGCGCAAGTGAGTACCCTCTTCTTCTAACGCCTCTTGTCTTATCAAAGCTTTTCATCCATTCTTCATCACTTAGTATTTCTTCAATCTTCAGGGAACCCCCGAACTTGTCGAGGTTGGAGCTGACACACGAGACAACCATGAGAACGGGGAACACAGTACGAGAAGGGATTGAAGAAGCAATGAGGTGGATGTTCTGGGTGAGTGCAGAGAGAGAGTGACGTGTATTTGTGGGAGTTGTGGCTGGATTCTGGTCACTCTCTTATGTAGGAAGCTTCATGGACCTCTTAACTTTCCTTTATATAGGTAATGAGAAATGTTTCTTGGAAATCTAAATATGGGACAATATCCTTTGCTTTTTTGGAAGTATTTTTGAAATGTATGTATACAAATAAGATAAATGTTAGTGAGAGATACATACGATGTTTAGAATTTGTCCCATATGATGTTTACAATTTGTTGTTCAAATAACACAACTCATTAGGTAAAACCGTGAAATAATAAATATACATAACATAGTCCATTTCTTTTACCAACTTTTTTCCTCTCATTATTCTCTTTGTATATTTTATTTTTTGAGTGTAGGTATAATAGTGGGCATGACGGTTCCAGTAACTTATGTGAATAATGAGGATATGATTAAGAGATTCGTGGAATGGTTGAAGGAGAAAAGCAAGAGGTCTTATGAGATGGTTGATGAGAAGGCCATTAAGAAGATCAGAAGCAGAGTAGTGACCCAAATGAATGGGAAGAAAACAGAGTAATTTGCTTTTATTGTTGCTAAATAAATTACAATAATGTTATGTAAAGTTAAAATAAATATATGTAGTTTTTCCATCGAATTCAGAACCACGAAGTCAGTATTGATTTCTAAAATATGCGGTGGTGTGAATCATTACTCTGGATATGTATGTTGGTATATATTAAATTTTACACCAGATGCTTATTTTATGTTTATTCTTCTTGTAACGCCCTTCGTTACATTAGTAATCCAAATTAATTTCAATAAAAATCCTTCAAAACATTTAATAAAAAAAAACACAAGTCATAAATTTTTTTCTCAAATAACTAAGTATGAAAATACCTCGTATTAAATAAAATAATAGTATTTACAAAGTATTGAAAAAATTATTAAATCCAATCATTTGAATAAAAACTAAAATCCTCAAAACCGGGCGTCTAATTACAGTATGAGAAAAATAGTATGTAAACCAAAGAACGTCGTCCGCATAATACTCCAAACCATACTACATTACCAACCAACTAGCTAATCAAAGATTACTCTTCGGATCTTTGTATCCTCAACAGCGATGTCCTCGGGTTCTGAAAAAACACTTATAATGAGATATAAAATCCCAATGCACAACAATACATTTATAAAATGTTTCGAAAATGGTGTTGTTCTCCGCCGGTGCGGTAACCGGAAAAACTGTCCATGGTATCCGCTAATTTCCCAAAATAATATATAAAAAACACTTTTAATAACAACAAAAATTTCATCAAGTCAAATGCATATAGCATAAGATCAACTCGTCTCAATGCATCACATTCCACATACCAAGTAAATTCTAAATTAATCCAAGTGGCTCGAAGGCCTCATAACTAAACTGGTCTCTTTCCAGCATGCCATAAATCTCACACGTCACATGACAATGACGTCTCATTGCCCACCCCTACTCATGGGGAATGTTTCGATGTCACCCTCCTGTCGGGGATATTTCTATTTTGATACCTCCCATGTGCACATGACGGTATTTCTCCCTTTTCGACGCCCCAACGTGTGGCGGTGTTACTTTCGATACCCCTTTTTAGGCGGTATTGCTCTTTTTCGACATCCCAATTATATGGTGATGTTACTTTCGATACCCTATTACGGTGGTATTACTTTTCGATACCCCTATCATAGGTGGTATTGCGGCAAACATCATACAACATATTATCGCTCAAATATGTCATGTCTCATGCATGTAACAAACTATTTTACTCAATTTTAAACATATAAACTCCCACCAATGCGACACCCCATTTTCAGGGTATCACATTTACGTAACTTATTGCGGAAATACACTCAATAAAATAGTTTTGCTGGTTGCTTTGGGAAAATAAAATTTTCTAGTTATTAATCCCTTTCAAAATTAGTGATAAATTTTTTTTTCGTTTTCTTTTTCTTTTACTCCATATATAATCCAATCCCATTAACATAGAATAAATAGGTATCATGAGAATTTTTACACTTAGATCTTCACATAACAGATCATCTCCAAAAGTCTTAACATAAGAAAATAAAGACGTAATTGTAACGTAGCGGTAATCTGGAATTACAACTCAAAAGAATGACTTTCAATAGTCAAACATCCAAACTAACCAAGTACCACTACTTTATAAGACACCAAAAGACCTATAGCTGGTCAGTACTAATAATCACCGTTGGGAAGACCACCATAGCGCTCCAAACCTATCGAAATATCCGGTGAGGATACCTCTACTTCAAGAACTATGGAAGTATCAGAACATATAAGTTCTTACTCTACAAGAAAAACCGGTAAGAAATCAGATATGCGGTAAAGATGTCTCCACGGTCAATGTCTGGTACGTACTTGATGTAGGTACTGAATTATCACCCTCGTGATATTCCCACCAACGAATACTTCTTCAAGCATCTAGGAGTTAAGCCTCGAACGACTCAGTGAATTCCATCGCGTCATCCGTACTAGTGTACCAAAGTACTACCTTAGTCTAAAATAAACCTGATATATTTGTAAGAGTGAGTTTCCAATATATGAGTTTTAATAAGAAAACCCCATGCACGACTCTCAAATAACAAATACCAAATATTCACAATATGATAACATTAATTCGAACATGAGAATAATTTAATTCACAGGGCTTCATGCCCGACAGTCATCGTCATTTTATAAAAATGCATGACACTTCTATGTTCAATCTCAAATTTGATACCTAATCTCCGGAGATCCCACAACTTTCTGTTTCGTTTCAAGCTGATCAGGCTCGCACATGGCGCATTGTAAAAACGAACAAAACAATGCCCAAGAAAATCAATGGTGCACATCCCCATTCCCGATAGGATGTTCATGCAAGCACATAACACAATTGTGCACATCCCCATTCCCGTTAGGATGCTCATGCAAAGCACATAACACAATTGTGCACATCCCCATTCCCGTTAGGATGCTCATGCAAGCACATAACACAATTGTGCACATCCCCATTCCCGTTAGGATGCTCATGCAAAGCACATAACACAATTGTGCACATCCCCATTCCCGTTAGGATGCTCATGCAAAGCAATGACACTATTCCCCCATTACAGTTAGGAAATAGCGGCACATATATTAAATCTGGACACACAGTCCTATAAATTTGGACACAAAGTCCTATATATTGGCTCACACATATAGAGGCCCAATATTTAAATGGAACACAGTCCATAAAAGATACATTGATCCACTCCGGAACTCAATGATCATCACCACCTGACACGTCTGCCATATACATTGATCAACTCTGGATTCAATGCCATTTACATGACACAATTGCCATTGAATGCATGAGAAAAACTTTTATTCTCGTTATGTTTTCTTTGTTGTAATAATCTTTCCTTGTCGAAGCACAAAGCTTAACGACCATGCTTAATCTTTTTAATTAAGACTTTTCACTTTCAACAAATACAAGACACACAGTCCAAATCTTTTAATCTCAACACAGGACACACAGTTTGAATGCTCAATCACGAGGCCCTTAAACTGATGCACCAGTTTTAGGCTAGCGGATATGGAACTCACACTGTCCACATCAACTTAGGACACACAGTCCAAAAACAAACCTTTCAGGACACTCAGTCCCATTACACAAATCCTTGATCTACGTGTCCATACAACACTAGAACCCCGACGTCTCGGTTTCTAGGCTCATTTATCTGCTTGTAAAACATTTCGCTCAGTGAAAATCAAATACAAAACAACAGCTCCGAAAACTTATCCAAGTTTAACGGAATAACTTCACTGAATAAAATATTTTTACAGAAATCCTTTTTCTCTTAAAATGTTGATAAAATCTGAAAATCATTGATAAATCTCTTTATTTCCAATTGTTTCCCTTCAAAAATTAATTCTCAATAAATTTCAACTATTTTTTTAATAATAATAAAATTTAATAATTAAATTTCGAATATTTAAATAATTAAATATTAAATATTTAACAATATTAAATATTTAACAATATTAAATATTTAATATTAAATAAATAATATTTAATAACTTGTATCATTTCTCTGTCAGAAGTAATTATTCTGACTGCTATAAACATTATTTTCAGAACTTAATCACTTTAATTAACATTTTATAATAAAATTGAATTTATTATATAAAAATTAGAGCCTGAAAAAAATTTCACGGTTTCGCCCTTACTATGGCTTATTTACACAATTTCCACAAAATATTATTAAAATAATAATTTTTTTTTCATTTTTCTCAAAATCTCCCAAATTAATCCCTCTGATTAATTATCCAAGTTTATTAAGTTTTTTTTTATCCTTAATTAAAATTTTTAACACTGACCAATGTCAGGTTACTCAGTCCAACACTCAATAGCAGATAAATTCCAATCATATAATAGCATGGCATATATCAATTCATGACATGCATCACAATTATAATATAAACAATTAATTATAATCATGTAAGTCCACACATCACATCAATTCAATTACTCAGATAAACATCACATCAATCTAGCAATTAATAATAAACAGTGTAATATAATAAAATATTTCATACAGAAAATTGATAAATGAATCCACAAATAAGCATGAGATTATCTTACACTCCTCAGGCATACCCCCCTTACCTCTTGAAGATTAAATTACAGTTCCTGTTAATCTCCTGATCCCGATCCGATTTCTCTCCGTCAGCGTAAATCGGTTAACTCGGTTGTTTCCTTCAAACAAATTGCAACCAAAATAAATCAAATCAAACAACAATACACTTGGTTCATGGAGGTTAGGGTTCGGCTTTAACCAATTTTCTAGGTTAGGAAAATTAAAATTTGGTTAACTTAGGGATTAATGATCCATAAGTTACTTAAGCAATGATTAATCACTTTAACCATGATTATGAACAAAGAACATGAACTAAACTCATCTAGTTCTAAGAACTAGGGTTCGGTTTTCTCAAGATTTATAGGCTAGAAATTTTAAAATTTCATCAACTCTTGGATTTAATCAACATTCAAAACTTAGAGTTGGATTCAAGGATTACAAACAACTTTTGAATCACAAAACCATTAAGTGCTCATACCTAGGGTTTCGGTTTTTGAAGAAACAAATAGGCTCAAGTTTGATTTTTGATATTCTATATACTTAAATACAAGAACTATCAAGATATAGTCATGAATCAAGACATGAAATTGAAACAAAACCTAAGAACACAACTTTGACCTAGGTTCGGCCATAACCAGAATTTAGGGAAATAAATTTCACATGATCTTATGATTCTAGATGATGAAAATAGAGATGATTATAAGATCATAGCAATTGGTTTCATGTCAAAAGTATTTTTCTAGAATTAGTTATGAATTTTTGAATCTAGTTCCATGAACTTTGAGTAAATGAAGAACATGTTGATCTAAGCCATGAATCTACAAAAGTTGTGAGGAGAAATGATTTAAATGACAAGAGAAGAGGTTGTTACCTCTTGATGATTCAAGGAAAGCAAGATTTGGATGATTTTCTTCACAAATTTCTCATGGTGTTCTTGAGAAACTTAGAGAAGAAGATGAACATGATGAGGGTTTAGAACAGTTTTAGTATTTTGGGTAGATCTCTAAACATACTTGTCCTTTTTGGATGATCTTTATGTCGTTGGAAATAAGAGAGAAATATGAACAACTTTCATGTTGAAAGTTTTCAGAGATTCAGAATAGACAATGGTCAGAATTGCTAGGCAAAATCTAACGAATTATGAACACTTGGGAGAAAAAGAACATGGAAATGGAAGGAAATTGCTTAATGAAGAAGACAACACACTTAAGGGAAGAAGACAAGTTGGAGCCGTGTAATTTAGGTAAGGTTTGGTCAAATTTTCCAATGGCATTTGCTTGCAATTGTCATAAAAAGACAAGGGCAAAATGGTCATTTCATAGCAAAAATTTACTTTGTCATAAATGTGCCATTATGGCCATTATGACACGGATAAGCTCGTCATAAATGCTCGGCAAGTCGGTCAAATCCATCATCTCTGCTACGTTGTCGACTCCTCGATTCATCTGGCACATGCTTTTCCTAGAGACATCCCGACGTATATGCCCGCAACAAATATAATATTTTAATTTTTTTACCAAAATTTTCAAAACTTCCAGTATCGTAGTAAATACGATAAAAACATTTTTCATCTCGTTCACGAATCTAAATTAGGTCTTCTGAGCAGTAAACTTTTACTGTCAGTGAAAACGCAGACCGGGTTCCGTCTGAATTTTCAACCCAAAATTTCATAGTAACCTTATGAAAATAAGTATAACAAGGAAATGAAATTGGTTTATCCAAAATCATTTTCTATGTCTCGGATACAAATATATATTTATTACCGATATTACGAAGCAGCAAAAATCGGGGTGTTACATTACTACCCCACTAAAAAAAAAATTCGTCCTCGAAATTTCGTCACTCGAAACTAAATAGGATTTTGAATCTCCTCTTAACCTTAAGATTTTACGTTGCCCTCCACATCACTTCTTTCCTCTTATTCTATATTCCATAACACAATTCATTCTTATGTAATTTCTATATATCCGTACTATCCTCAAAATTTCATCAGAGTCTATCACACTCGAAAAACAAAATCAAAACTTAATCACTTCTCTTATCAACATGGTCCCACCAGAAACCTTATTTCAAATCATCTAACTCTGAATATTATCACTAATATCAACAATATCTACACAGCACCACGCATCAACTACCTACTCAAAATATTTAATCACAGTCTGAGTTTCTCTTCATTATAATTCACCACTCCAATTTGATATTACCTAACACATCTCATTCTCAAAATAACTTCATTGCATATCTTAATGCAATTAAACCAAAAGGGACTATATAGAATAAAATTATCTAACTCTTAGCTTTCGAACTTTTCTAACAACTTAATTTTACTCAAGAACTTCTCTTTTCCACTCACATTCAACTTAGGTAAAACTACCATAGACATCTTTCTGTAATTTCTTTCAATCATACGATTAAATCTTAACGATGATCATTTTATCATTATCCTAGTTCCTTTAGTAAACTCTACCTCGATCATAACAAAATATACCAAAATCATCTTACTTACTGATCTTACTTATGAAAATTCTCAGATTACTAATCACATCTATACCTCAATAAAAATCCAGTCACCTTTTATCGTACTTAGGTATTACACTTACTCTCAGCTAACCTTCTAAGGGTCAATTCCTTTCTTACTTATCCATCTAACTTAGGATGATAAGCTGAACATTAACTTCAACTTGAATCTTAACACTAGATGTAACTTTGCCCAACACTCAAAGTAAGTTTTTCGGCCTTTACTCAGAACGATGTTGGAATTTTTAGGATGTTACACTTCTACTTTAAGATAACTATAACTTGCCGAACAAGGGTTCGTTCAACCACAATGTTTATAAGTGCTTTGGCATAATGCTGAAAATATGAAGAACTTTTTGCTTCAATGCACTTAGATATACAATAACGACAATACTAAATTTGATCATACACTCAACAAGGGATACACAAAAGTAGTTTTTAATATTTCTTATACAAATATTTGGAAACAGTAAATAAAATGAAAACAACGTGACAACAATTTTTATGATCATTTATGTTGTAATCATTTATGTTGTAATTATTCTTGAAGTAGGAAATGAAAAATGAAAACAGAAGACAAACCAAGCAGGCTCAAATTTCAACAAAACTCCCTGGTCACTATAGCAGCTAACTTCAAGAGCCAAGTCTCGGGAACGAACTCCATGAAGCCAATTTAAGCTAATATTTTCTTTAGGTATCTCTATCTTTAAATTAGGAATGCCAGGGAAATGTTCCCATAAAGCAGCCCTTTCTTCATCACAGATCACATATTTTTCATGCTTTAAATTCTTAAACTCCATGACCGAGTGTGGCAATTTACTCAGTCCTGAACAACCCTTCAAGTAGAGCCACTCAAGATTATGCAAGTCACCAATGTCTTCTGGCAATTTGTTAAGACGGACACAATCAGATATGTCTAGACAGTGTAGGTTATGAAGTCCTCTCACAGGCTCTGGCATCTCTAGAATATTAGAGCATGAACTAAGCCTTAGTACTTCCAAATTCTCCAGCTTTTCAATTTCTTGTGGTTGTGGTAATGCAGAAAGCTTGTGACAGTTGGTGATGCAAAGTTTCTTCAAGGATGTAATGTTACACACCCCATCAGGAAATTTCTCCAGATCATTGCAATAGCCAATGCTCAACTCCACCAGGTTTGGCATGACATTTTGGATAGAACAACATTCAAAAGCCTGGCTTGTATTACACATGTGAAGGGATAACTTTCTCATGTTCTTCAATATGCATAGGGAAGGAACTGAAACCTTCTCCAACCTGATTCTTTTCAAGTTAGATAAAGAAGCAAGTAGCTCAATCTTTTTTATTTCAGAACGATGGAAACCATAATTTGTGACTATCGGAACTTTGAGTTTACTCATTTTCTCTGTGAACTCTGGTAAGGTGTACTGGCTAGAGCTAAGATTTAAAGCCAGAACCTCAGCTTCGTCGGGTTCCATGTAACACCAATCAGACGTGAACTTTTCATCTGCAAAAGCATTATATATGGCATCAAGAATGGAATATGATGTTTGATTTTTTTTGTGTGCGTATAATTTAGACAGAGAAACAAACCAGTTGATATAGATAATATGCGAGCAGCAACCCTTGGCTGTTTCTGTTGTATCAACATTCTTGGTAAGAATGACAACATGCGGCCAAAGACCCCTTGCTGATTCTGTCCTACCCACCATGCTGGACGATTATCTCCATTTAAGTCAATGATCAATCTTTTTCTCTGTTCAAATGATTCTTGGTTGCTTTGATGGATTGCTAGCTCTCTGAGGAGATCATGTAGCATGACAAAGTGGTTATTGTAGTACATGTCTGTGTCCTTTGCAACTTTCCTGCTCAAAGTTAAGTTACCAAAGGGAACAATGATTAACTAAAATACCAACACATTGATTAACTCCATTTGATAACAATTACTTTAAAAAAAATCTTTGCTTCATAATGACAAGCCTAAAAATAATGGCTCTGCTAGGGTTTCTCTTCCAATGATCTTCTAGGGTTTTGCATGATCTTCATGGATAACGATCCTATTGTTCCATGGAGTTTCCTTGCTCCCCTTTCTTCTCCTTCGAACTGTCCTGCTCCGCCTCCAAAAAAGTCCTTCGCACAAGCGGTTTCTACTTCTTTTGACATCCCTATTAACCAACTTCCAAAACCTTGCTTGAAGGGTGACAAATGGGCGATAAAGATTTCTTAATCTGAATACCAGGCTGGTGTCCAAGAATGCCAAAACCTCGTCCATGGTCGTCTCATCCTGTCCAAGGGAGATTCTCCAATAAAACTGGGTGACTTGCGATTTAAGCTTCTCAAGGTTTGGAAACCTATCGCTACATGGTCTGTGGTTTCGCTGGGAAAAGGATTCTATGAGTTCAGTTTCTCCTCCTTAGAGGATCAACGCCGAATCAGATCTGCTGGGGTTTGGAATTTGAACCCAGGTGTGCTGAGATTGTAATCTTGGATCCCGGATTTTAACCCTAATACTTTACGTCAAACCCATGCACAATGTTGGGTCCGGCTCCATGGTTTGCCCCGAGAATATTGGCGGCCAAAGATCTTGTTCGAGATTGGTGGTGGTATTGGTGTGCCAATTGCATTAGATGAAGTTACTATGACAAGATCTTTCGGCCACTTTGCTAGAATCCTCATTGAGATTGATCTTACTGAGGATCTGCGAGATAGGATCCTTGTGGAGAGAGAAGACTTCGCTTTCTTTGTTGATATAGAATATGAGCGACTCCCATCATTCTGTTCATCTTGCAAGATAATTGGCCATTCCAGTGCTAATTGCAGAAAGCATAAAACAGGAGAATCTTCGGCTCCAAAGGACTTGAATGTTGTTCAGAAAAATCCTCAAAAAAAGGTAGTGCAATATGTGCCAAAAACAAATCAAGGAAATACTGAGACTCTGAAGGAAACAGCAAGGAGTACTGGGGATAAAGGCAAAGGAGTTGCTTATGCAGATCATAGTATTGAACCAAATTTGGTTCAGGTGGCAGGCACCAGCAATTCCAATTTAATCTCTGTGGAGACAATCATTGCACCGGATGATTTTTTGGGAGTTAATAATGTCCCATGCACTGAGCCTGAAGTTCAAGTTTCCACTAATCCTCTTCTAGGATTTGTTCAGCCCTCGGATCCTTTGAATGTGGCAGAGATGCTTTCACCTATCTGTGGGGTCATGCAACACTCTCCTGTAGAATGTGAGCCCATCTCTCCTATCCAACAGTCTGTCTCCAGTACTGGGACCTTTGTGGCAGATACTCCTGTGGACTGCTCTCCTTCACAGCACAATGATCAGGTTTTGTTTGCAGGCAAAGAGATCTCTGTGCCTCTTCAAGGTAATATTCCTCTTGTTACAAATCCTTTAGGGAGTTGCACTATTAGTGTCACTCCTGACAGTGATATCAGGAATCAAGTTGTGACTTCTGACTTACAAATTGTCAGCCGTTTTTGGGATCATGAGGAAGACAATCTTGATGTTGCCATTGGGGTGAATCAGCCCCCTCTAACTGGAAGGGCTGACCCTAGCAAATACCTCTTGACCTCTCAAAAAGATGATTTTTCAAATGTCATTTCTAAGTCTAAGAAGAAAAAATTAAGGCAAGATGCTGCTAAGGCAGCACAGCAGGAAAAAACCTTTGCCCGATTAAGGGGTGGCCCTACACAGTTTGCCTAATGAAAATCATATATTGGAATTGTAGGGGTTTTGGAAATCCTAGTACAAGGTTGGTTTTCAAGAATTTCTGTATGGCTAACAAACCAGATTTTGTCTTCATTTCTGAGCCTTGGATCAAGGTTTCTGATGTTTCAGACTTCTTTTGGAGGCAGCTTAACTTAAAGGTTTTTTGTCTAAATGATAGGGGTAGTCTTCTGCCAAATATATGGGGGTTATGTAGTACCCAGTTATCTCCTACCTCTCTGTCCTGCTCTACTCATCAGTGTTTATTTCAGATAAACATAGATGGAAAAGATCTTTTTGTTGCAGCTATTTATGCTAACACTTCTCATCTCTCTAGGAGATCCCTTTGGTCAGAATTAATTAGTCTGCAGGTCAACAATCCTGGACCTTGGTGCATGCTTGGTGATTTTAATTCTGTTTTGGGATCCCACGAAGTTAGAGGCTCTTCCTTACCTCTCAAGGCTGCTTGTGAAGACTTTAAGAACTTCACTGATGCAGCCAGCCTGATCCATCTCCCTACTAGAGGAGCCAGTTTTACTTGGAGTAATAGGAGAAGGGGGTCTGCTCACACTGAAAAACGGCTGGATAGATCCCTTTGTAATGAAGCTTGGCTAAACAATTAGAACTCCACCTATTGTTGTACCTTGATTAGATCTCAGTCTGACCACTTTCCCATAATGGTAACCTGCTCTAGATCGGCTCAGTCCTTCCCTTCTGCTTTTAAATTTCATAAAATGTGGATTGGTTATCCGGATTGTCATAGGCTCATTAAGGAAGTGTGGAGCAAGCCTGTGTATGGCTGTCCAATGTATGTTCTCTCACAGAAGCGGAAATCCTTAAAAGTTGAACTAAAAAATTGGAACAAGCTAGTTTTCGGGAATGTGCATCATAGAGTTGAGGCTGCCTTGGCTGCTGTGGATTCGGTCCAGCAACTCATTAATTCCAGAGGTGTGAATGATGATCTTATGGAGCAAGAGGTTCTAGCACAAACTGAATTGCAAAGAGGCTTTTCTTGTTTGAAGAGGAGTTTTGGAGAGAAAAATCCAGGATTGATTGGCATTGCCAAGGGGACAGAAACGCTGCTTTTTTCCATAGAATTGCAAAAACCAGATATGCTGCTAAATCTTTGAGTATGCTTAAGTGTGGAGGTGCTATCATTCATGATGCAGGGGGATTGGCTAACCATGTCGTTGATTTCTTCTCAAATTTGTATGCAGTCCCTAATGATTGTCAACCTAATGATCTTATAAACAGGGTTATTTCCAATGCTGTTACAGCTGAAGAAAACAGTTTGTTGACAAGGCTGCCTTATATGGAGGAAATAAAGAATGTTGTCTTTGCAATGAATGGTGAGGGTGCACCTGGTCCTGATGGCTTTGTTGGTTGTTTCTACCAATCCTACTGGGATATTATTGGCACTGATGTGTGTATGGCAGTCAAACAATTTTTTGCTCAGAATTGGCTCTTGCCTAACATGAATTCCAATCTGGTAGTTCTGATTCCAAAAATGCCTCATGCTGATAGAATTGAAGACTATAGACCTATTGCTTTAGCCAATTTTCAACTTAAAATCATTACAAAGGTGCTAGCTGACAGATTAGCAAATATTGCAGCCAGAATCATTTCTCCACAGCAAAGAGGTTTTGTCAAAGGTAGAAACATCAAGGAGTGCATTTGTATTGCTTCAGAGGCTTGTAATTTGTTGGACTATAAGGCCTATGGTGGAAATCTGGCCCTAAAGCTTGACATTAAAAAGGCTTTTGACACATTGGACTGGAACTTCATTATTTCTGTTTTGAAAGCTTTTGGTTTCAATCTTACTTTCTGCAATTGGATCAAAACAATCCTTCACTCTGCTAAGCTATCCTTTCTGATCAATGGTAAACCAGAAGGTTTCTTTGCCTGTAAAAGAGGGGTTAGACAAGGTGACCCTCTTTCACCTCTGCTTTTCTGTCTTGCTGAAGATGCCTTGAGTAGAGGAATATCTGCCCTTGTCAGCTCTGGAATGTTACAAACTATTTCTGGTCCTAGGAGCCTTGCTTCTCCTAGCCATGTCTTGTATGCAGATGATGTACTTGTTCTATGTAAGGGTAGCAAGAGGGGACTTGAAGCTCTGATGAGCCTCTTTGCTGAGTATGGAGCTGCTTCAGGTCAAAGGCTTAGCCTCAACAAGTGCAAATTCTATTCGGGTAGTATCTCCCCTAACAAGTCATCCAAAGTGGCTCAGATACTTGGATTTTCTGCTGGATCCTTTCCTTTCAATTATCTTGGTGTTCCAATTTTCAAGGGCAAGCCAAGAAGAATTCACTTGCAGCCTTTAGCAGACAGAATCACCTCCAAACTTGCTTCTTGGAAAGGTAACCTTCTTTCAATCATGGGAAGGGTTGAGCTTGTCAAGTCTGTGATCAACAGTATGATGCTTCATAGCTTTCATGTCTACTGTTGGCCCTCATCTGTTCTTAAGGATCTAGACAAATCCATTAGGAATTTTATTTGGTCTGGTGATCCTAATGTCAAGAAGATCTGCGCAGATGCTTGGAAGAAACTCTGCAGACCTGTTCTGGAAGGTGGATTGGGCATTAAGTATTTGTTAGCTCTCAATGATGCTGCTCTTCTGAAATTATCTTTTGAGTTGGTTTCCTCTTGTGCTGAATGGGTTACATTTCTTAGGAGCATATTCTCTCATCACTGCAAGCCTGTCCCCACCTATGTCAAGTCTTCCTTATGGCCTGGCATTAAAAATCATATGCAGTCTGTTCTTAACAATTCAGTTTGGCAGATTGGAGATGGTTCATCAATTAAATTCTGGACTGACAAATGGCTCTCAAAGCCCTTGGCAGATCTGCTGCAAGTTCCTCACGACTGCGCAAAGATAAATCGAAAGCCAAGCTTGCTGACTTTATAAGGGATGGCAGCTGGATTATTCCTTCATCTCTAATGGCTAACCTCCCAATTTTTGGTCAGGAGCTGCCTCATTTGGACATTCCTGTTTTCCCAGCAATGGACACTCTTATTTGGCAGCACTCAACCTCGGGTGGTTTATCTTTCAAAGAAGCTTTCCATTTCTTAGACATTAGGCATTCCATTTGTGACTGGTCTAAACTGATTTGGAATAGGGCAATTCCTCCCTCTAAGTCTTTTGTCATCTGGAGGCTTATTCATAATAAGTTGCCTCATCAAGATCGACTTCAAAAAGAGGGCTCTTGCCTTTGTTTCAGTCTGCAGTCTTTGCTTGTCTGCAGCAGAAAGTGCAGACCACCTCTTCTTAGCTTGTCCCTTTGCAAAGCAAATTTGGCATTGGATTGGATCAGTCTTTGATGTGCAGGTGGACACTTCTTCTGTATTCTCTATTCTATCCCTTTGCCATAAGCAGTGGAGCCTGCAAATGAAAGACACTATAACTGCAGTTATTGTTAATTCCTTTGGGATCATTTGGTTCTCAAGAAATAAATTGAAGTTTGATGATAGAACAATCACAGTGATAGCCGCTACTAGCATGCTCAAAGCCTCCATTTCTTTGTCTGGTAATGTTTCTGCAAATAAAATGTCCTCTTCTGCTGAGGAATTGAGAATCTTTGAGCTGCTGAGGATCAAAGGCCATCCGAGAGCCTCTCCTAAAGTTCTCCATGTTGTTTGGACCCCTCCTCTCCCAGGCTGGATTAAAGTAAATACAGATGGGGCCTCTAAAGGCTCTTCGGGTCAAGCTGGTGGTGGTGCAATCTTTAGAGACAGTAGTGGAGCTACTCTTGGCTGTTTTGCTGAATTCTATGGGACTCAGGACTCTTTCTCTACTGAACTGCTTGCTGCCATGACAGCAATTCATTTTGCTTTTGAGAGGGGCTGGTCTAGATTATGGCTGGAATGTGACTCTTCTCTTGTGGTTCTTGCTTACTCGAATCCAGACATAGCTCCTTGGAAAATTAGAACTAAATGGAGAAACTGTATTGCTTTGGCCTCAAACTTTACTTTCTTGATCTCTCATGTTTTTAGAGAAGCTAATCACTGTGCTGATAAGCTAGCCAATTTTGGAGTCAGTTCTAAATGCTTCACTTGGTGGAGCCTGATTCCCAGTTTTATTAGGCATGATTTCTTCTGTAATAGGTGGGGTATGCCTAATTTTAGATTCTTGTAATCCCCCCTCTTCTCATGGGTAAGGTCCTATGTCCCCCCATGTTTTCTTGTATTTCTTTCTTTTGTTTTTAATAATACTATGGGGTGCTGCAGATGATTGGTAGTGGTTTTGGTGCCAACATAGTTGGGATGATTTCCACTGCAGTGATGCTTCTGCACTCCTTTTTGCTTAAAAAAAAAAAGGCAAGCATAAAGTTGTAGATATCCATGTTATTGAATCATTCTTTACTTCTTGCTTTATATAGATTGTTTAAATCAAATGTCATGAAGGAATGCATGTCAAAAATGATTTGAAACCCCTAATTTAAGAACATTCAAACTTCTGCACAGATGGTTTTAAATTTGTTTAACTAATTATATTGTCAAAAGCATGCATATAAATTTAAATTAACATATTAGAACTCATATTGTCATAAGAATATAGTTTGACTATATAATGTCTATCATCAAATCAAGCATTGAATGACTAACAAGGAGAAGGGAAAAACCGGAGATGCAGGGTACCTTGTAACAATGACATTAATCAAATTCCTGGTGGTTAAATCATGGACAATGGTCATTGAATTTCTACCATCCTCATCTAGGTTATACAGTTCTGCCCACATATCAATGAGGGCAACAACATGGATCCTTTGGTCTTCAGGAAATAGCCCTAGATCCATGAAGCACTCCTTCTCGTTGATGGAGAACTTATCCTCAAATATATCTAAACTTTGTTGGAGGTGATAAAGCAAGTCAGTATCGCTTGACTCCAGAATGGACTGACTTTGTAACCGTTCCTTCATATTTTGCCATACCTCAAAAGGCTGCTGACAAAGTGATCCACCAATAACTTCAAGCGCCAATGGTGAACCCTTACAACCTTTCACTATCTGCATTTCAGCGCAAGAAAGAAAAACCACTGAATAAGATAAGGGGTCTCACTCACCAATATCATTATGCCACAAGGAATAAAAAAAGATAAGTTATATTAAACATGTTACTACCTAGTACATTAAATATATTATTTTCCAATAAAAACTTAATTTTTTTTAATTCCACATTATGTTGCAAGTATTTTAGTCGACTGCTTTTGATGGGGGAAAAGGACACAAAAATAGAAATATAATCATTTTGTTTTTATTCATTTGGTGATTTGCTTATATGCCATTGCAGAAGAATTAACATGACAACAAACATATATTTCTGTCTTGTCACATCTAATCATGTCTTATTGGTATGAATGATTTTGGAAAAGTAGAAGAGAAAGCACCTCGTGGACAAGTTTATCGTCATGTATGTATGATACTATTTAGTTGAGCATAGTGGCGGGAAAGGGATACTGCATCATCATGACCAAGTTGTTCCAACTGGCATGGGGTGCCAAATCTTCTAAATGCAAAACTTGAAGTCACCAAAATCTTATAATCTGTCATATGGAATTTAAACTTCTCAATAAGGGCTTCTGACTTAGGGCAAACATCATCCAAGACCAGCAATATTGGATTTCTCCCAACATTCCTCAACAGCATTCCCAACCGGTTAGTTGCATCTTCATCGCTTTGATACTCAGGCACCTTACATCCGCAGTATTCAAACAATGTCTGTATTATGGTCTTCAAGTTATATGTTTTTGAGACGGTGACAAAGAAGATATTTCCTCTGAACTTGCCTACTCAAACCAAAAGAGCTTTGTAAGTCAAGGAGCTTCTGAGATTTGGTACTAATCCACAATAGCACAATTCATGTCTTATATGACTCCATGAGCTAGTCATTTCACTAGACTAGGAGGCTAATAGTTTAGATTAATGATATATTATATCATAACTAAAAATTACATGTAAGAAATTTGAGTTTGTGATTTAATCTCCAAAAAGGGGATTTGGCCAAGAAATAGATTTCATAAGGATTGGATTGGAGGAGTCTGACATTTTTTCACTGCAAAATTACTATGCCCATATGCTAGAATACTATCTGAAATAGTGTTATATCTATTTACCCTTGTAAAAAAAAGTAAAAACAATTTTTTTATGGGACCATCCCAACAGAACTTCTTAGGGTGTTAGCCAAGTGATGAGGAAATGAATATAAGAAAGCATTGGTAACAAAAGTTGATTACCTTTGATCTGTGGGTCCCAACATAGCTTCTTAGCCAACGTGCTTTTTCCAGATCCTCCCAAACTAGTCAACACAAGGACGGAGACACCATCCTTGAGCAGCTCAGCCTTCAACTTGTTCAAAGGTTCATCCATTCCCATACACTGTGGCTCCATAGGAGCCCCAGTTAGACCCCTTATCTGATATCCACCATACTGGCCAAATTTGTCATTGCTAAGAAGAATCTGGAGAATCTGTCTCACATTGACCAGAACCTCCATCAAGTTCCTTGCATTCTGAGTCTGAACATTAACAGCTAAGTGCCTCTTGAGAGAGTCATCCTTGGAACGTAGCTTTCCCTGGTAATAAGGGAAATAAAAGAATTTCCAGCCACTAAGTTTGGAACACTTGCGAGCAAGCTCTTCACCAGCTTGTATCTCACGTTCAAGCCTTCTTATCTCTTCTCTGGGGCGATCCAACTGCTGATTGTAGCGTTTCATCTCTTGCACCAGTGGAGCCAAAGAGTTCAAGGTGTCTATGTTGCTTTCAAGGGTTGGCTTGAACTCTAGACCCTTGTTGATGGTTACAAGAGCCGCTTTCAGTGCCTCTCCTATACCAGCTCCAACAGCACCTCCACTTAACAAATTTGCCATAAGCTCGCCTCGAAGTCTTCCCCAGATAACTAAAATCGCAACTTTCAGATCAACGCCTTCGATCAACCAACCAGATGTGCTTGTTCTGTTCTGTCCAAGGTTCTTGTCTAGGTTCCACCGATGATCACCAAAAATTAATATATTTCGTTGACTACCAATGCTTTGTGTTTAAGCTATTTTATTGACAAAAATCGTACACTGCACCGTCTTACTGTTAGCTTTTCTTTGATGAAAGTCGGGAGGTTGTAGATTGACAAAAAGATAAATAGATCATTAAAGTTAAGTGGATTTAAAAAAAAAAAGAGGGAGAAAAGAACCCGCTTTGATGGTGGACATTAGAGACATAAAGCAAGGATGGTGGCTAAAGACTACTCACAACCTAGCATTGACTACAATTAAAATTTTTCTCTTGTGGCACGTCTAGATACTATTCGAACTTGAATCACTCTAGAAACTCAAAAAAAATGGATGATCTATGTTCTATACATCAGGTCGACATTTCTAAATGGGTTCCTGATAGAATAAATTCATTTCATCATAATTAAGTGGATTTAAAAAAAAAAACCTTAGATTTGATGGTTCACTTTATTATTTCACGGTTGTACCTAATAAGTTGTGTTATTTGAACGACAAATTGTAAACATCATATGGGACAAATTCTAAACATCGTATGTATCTCTCACTAATTTTTATCTTATTTGTATATATACATTTCAAAAATACTTCCAAAAAAGCAAAGGATATTGTCCCATATTTAGATTTCCAAGAAACATTTCTCATTACCTATATAAAGGAAAGTTAAGAGGTCCATGCAGCTTCCTACATAAGAGAGTGACCAGAATCCAGCCACAACTCCCACAAATACATGCCACTCTTCCTCTGCACTCACCCGGAACATCCACCTTATTGCTTCTTCAATCCATTCTCGTACTGTGTTCCCCGTTCTCACGGATGTCTCGTGTGTCATCTCCAACCTCGACAAGTTCGGGGGTTCCCTGAAGATTGAAGAAATTAGTGGATGATAGTTAGAAACTTGGAAAAACTCTATTCTCATGTGTGAAGATGAGAAAACTTTATTCCTGAGAATCACATTCCCAGGAATGTAGCTTGCCTGGGAATAAAACATTCTAGATACCAAACATCACCTAAGATAATTTATCCGGATAAGTAGTTGTATTTTGGGCATAAAAAACAATTACTCCCGTTCTTTTTCTTTATTAATTTTAGCTATTTGTTTTTGTTTCAAAACAATAAGTGTTTTATAAACCCAAGACATATTTGACCATTTTTTTTCTTCCATATATATCCTTATAATAGAATTAAATTGAAATGCCTTGAAAATACACAAAATCTTCCAAATACATAAATGACTAGTGGAGTATGAAGTAAATATAGTTGGAATTTCTAAAGAATTAATGGTAAAAATAAAGGTATTTTGATACAAATATAAACACATTAATATTTTCTTAATCTATACGTAAAAACCTTAAATTATCAAAGAAAAAGAACGGAGTAAATTTTTTTTTGGCTGGGAGGTTAAAATCCCAAGCTCTTTCAATTTTTATTGGCAAAGAAAGGTGTTTTTTAAATCACATCAGTGTCACGTACTCCCTCCCTCTTGTCCATATTATAAGTAAAAAATTAATATAATGTTTGTTACCTAAATTATACTTCATCTAAAACTTCAATTTTTATTAAATGAGTTATTGGAATTTGTATTAAATAAAGGATATTTTGGAAATAAGGTCATTAAATGAGTCATTGGAAAATAAAATTTGCTTATATATTGGACAAAAAACATTGGAACTTTTTGACTTATATATTAGACTAAAGATATTATTGGATGACTGTGTAAATTTTTTTATAATGTAAGTATGTACATTAAATCCTACTGTATATATGTTTTATTTATTTCTAATCATTAAAACAATATGATTTATTCTTTATTGTTTATGTTATTTTACAGACACTAGTACACTACTAGTTATATTCCATTAAAAAAAAAGTTAGTTATTAAGATGAATACGCGGTGAGTTAACGCGGTGAATGGAAATAGCGTTATTTGGTGGCGCTTTACTGAAAAAAATCAAAAATGGACGAGTTAACACTGCGAAGTTATTCATCAAAGAAAATCTAACAGTAAGACGGTGCAGTGTGCGATTTTTGTCAATAAAATAGCTTAAACACAAAGCATTGGTAGTCAATGAAATATATTAATTTTTGGTGATCATCGGTGGAACCTAGACAAGAACCTTGGACAGAACAGAACAAGTGCATCTGGTTGGTTGATCGAAGGCGTTGATCTGAAAGTTGTGATTTTAGTTATCTGTGGTTTTCCAAAGACTTCGAGGCGAGCTTATGGCAAATTTGGTAAGTGAAGGTGTTGTTGGAGCTGGTATTGGAGAGGCACTAAAAGCGGCTCTTGTAACCATCAACAAGGGTCTAGAGTTCAAGCCAACCCTTGAAAGCAACTTGAAGACCATAGTACAGACACTATTTGAATACTGCGGATGTAAGGTGCCTGAGTTTCAAAGCGATGAAGGTGTAACTAACCGGTTGGGAATAAAAATCAAGAGGTTCGATTCATATTATGCAATCAACAATTTTCCATGTTGACTAAGTTCACATTTTCTTATTTTATAATGACAGGCAGGTGTGCCTATTGCCAACAATATATTCTGACCAAAGCTAGATGTACAAGCTAAGCAGCGCGGGACATAGAAGGAAGGAAATTGTAATGCTAGATACTGAAAGGGAATTGTTTTTTTACACTCCAAATAGGTGAGGGACACCATGATCGATGTAAGTGTAGCTCTATATGGTCCTATACGACATTTAAAGTTGGATTAGATATATGGTATGCAGGTATTCTGGATATTCAAATACCAGAATTCATATTAAAATATGTCAAAACAGTAGATAATCCTTCATGTGCTAGATATTAAAATAACTATTACGAGAAGATGAGAACCAGAATATAAAAATAGTCATTTTTAGGGTCCAGACAAAAATTACCACTGGACTAGGTGAGAACAGATTGACTATCACAATACCATTGCTTTAGCCCATTATACCAGATAAGTCAAGAACTCGCCAGCCGACAAATTATGACAATAAAATTCTCCATTCAATCAAAAGTGACAGTGATACTTACACAGAAAAGAGCAACACAATGAAACTAAGAAGTACTCTACCTTGCCATCATACTCTTGCTTCAGCAATACTTCTCCAGTTCCCACAGTTGGGCTCGGTTGTGAATGAAGCATTGAAGACTGCCAATAACAATATCTATTAGGTTTGTAAGTATAGCAATTGATCTAAACAACTAAAATTATTATAAATAAGTAAATTGATTATCTATACTTGATAAGTTCCAAAATAGATTGAAAAATGAATATTTAGGTGCTTACAAACCAGAAGGAAATTGAAAAGATAAACAAAAAGGATGGCAGAAAAAATTCAAGGACTTCAAGGTGGCATTAGCATGTACATTAGAAGCTCTATTTTAATTGCAATGTATCATAAAACACACATAACAAATACAAGTTGAATTGTCTTAACAACACCATAAAGGTGTGTGACAAGCAACAGGCAAATGATATGCCTCAAGAACACTGGGAAACACGTTGTAGTTTTTTTGTTGTCAACCTGTATGAGAAACACTGAAACATATACACAAGCAGTAGCAAGCTCAAAGAATGGAATAGAGCAAGGGAATGCCAGTGTTAATCTGGAATTCAAATTCACCTCCTCTAAAATGTATTATCAGTTTATCACCTTATGCATGACTTAATAGTGAACAAAACATTAGATTTTCATCAAGAGCTTCATGTGACAAGCTTAAAGGCTTACACTAGGGATCAAGCACAGGCTAATTAAATATTTCAGCTTATCAAAATTCACAATGAACAGTCAGTTATGTACAGTTGTCCCTTTCCAATAACCCAACTTACTGAAAGCGCCTTTCAATAACTTCAGGAGTTAACCAAGTCCAGTAGGACCAATACGAGTACAACAGTCTAAATCTGTAAAACAGAAGTAATTCACAAGGAAAATTAAGAACAACCAGTTGCAGGAAGTAATTAGGAGGCATGCTGGTTTTGAAAGGGGCCCAAATGGGTAGCATAAAGATTGAATAAAGGTTGTGAGAAAAGCATCATTTAAAGGTAAAAATTACTCAAGCATGCACACATCCTAGTAAAAAAATATATATAACCATGGAACTTACACCACAAAAAACCTGGTGAGACTAACAAATCATGTCCTTGGAGTACCCAAAATCACATATCTTCAAACAAAGTGCAGAGCTTCCATCCAGCAAAGTGTTTTCCAACTTGAGGTTCCGGCTACATAATACTTGCTTCATGAGGACTGAGGAGACACATTATACATAATACTCTGAAGATTGATAATGCATTACAGTGTGGCTTAAATACAATTTAAATCAGATAGTAGGGGAGAGGGAGGGAGGGAGGTGTTTAATTACCATTGTTGGAAGAAGAAACGAGCCTGTAGTATAACAATGGGTTACAATTTACAGAGTAAACAGAATAACATATTACAAGTACAAATTTGTTGTTGCAATGAATGGTAGGTCAGGTCAGGTGTAAGAAAAGTAAACAAGTTGTGTAAGAAGTAAGAATCTCATCCTGCATTACAGATTCCCTCAAATTATCTTACCTGTTACCAACATTTATTATCTTTCTCATTACTTGATTATGAGATAATATCTAAACTAATCCTAACTGATTTTATCAAATCAGTAAAACGGAATAACTAACTAAAATAAATCCTAACGGCTAGTAATGAGAAAGATAATACTTGTCGTTGTCATGCATGACGCTTACCAATTGGACTATCATGTTAGGCATGTTATTCTCACACGTTTTTTTTTAATATTTCATACATTGTTGTCATCTCTTTTTGTCTGGTCTTTAGGAGGATGACGCGTGTACAAACACTTTTTCAATACCCTTCTATTCTACACTTTTAAAAAAAAAGTGGTAGGCGGCAGTCTGACTGGCGCCTTTGACCCGTCAGAGTGAAAAATAAAATAAAATATGCCACGTGTCCAAAATGACCCCCCATTGGTAAATAGTTTCAGAATAACCCTAAACTGGTAAATAGTTTCTAAAAGGAACCCAGTTTGGTCAAAAAGCCGGAGGTGGCAGTGCCACGTAGACTGCAAGGTTACCACGTAGTATTGGAGTCCTATACGTGTAAGTCAGACACAAAACCACCCCGTTGGTGAACAACTTCACCGAAGCGAAGCCAAGAGAAACATCTATAACATTGTGAAGCTGAAACCAAACCACCACGCAGCTCAATTACTCCTACACTTGTACATCATCTTCATTTCATCACAAAAAATCTTTCTAATGTCTGCAGAAGCTGAAGCTGAAAAACAACCTTTCACAACTCCTTCCTATTCCTCAGGTAATTAATTATTTGATAATGAAAATTGAAAATTATTTTTGAGTTTGGACTCAATATATATAAATGTTCATTTTTGTCGCACTAGGAGGCAATGACATAGTGAAGGACGTAGTGTTATGGAGAAGAAAGAAACAAAGTGCAAGTGTTCTTATAACGGCAACCCTAACATGGGTATTGATGGAAGTATATCAATTCAACTTTCTCACTGTCATCTCATGGGTTGCCATATTTGTTGTTGCTTCACTATTTCTCTATGCCAATATGTTTAGACTTTTGCGCAAGTGAGTACCCTCTTCTTCTAACGCCTCTTGTCTTATCAAAGCTTTTCATTCATTCTTCATCACTTAGTATTTCTTCAATCTTCAGGGAACCCCCGAACTTGTCGAGGTTGGAGCTGACAAAGGAGACAACCGTTAGAACGGGGAACACAGTACGAGAATGGATTGAAGAAGCAATGAGGTCGATGTTCTGGGTGAGTGCAGAGAGAGAGTGGCATGTATTTGTGGGAGTTGTGGCTGGATTCTGGTCACTCTCTTATGTAGGAAGCTGCATGGACCTCTTAACATTCCTTTATATAGGTAATGAGAAATGTTTCTTGGAAATCTAGATATGGGACAATATCCTTTACTTTTTTGGAAGTATTTTTGAAATGTATATATACAAATAAGATAAAAGTTAGTGAGAGATACATATGCTGTTTAGAATTTGTCCCATATGATGTTTACAATTTGTTGTTCAAATAACACAACTCATTAGGCAAAACCGTGAAATAATAAATATACATAACATAATCCATTTCTTTTACCAACTTTTTTCCTCTCATTATTCTCTTTGTATATTTTATTTATTGAGTGTAGGTATAATAGTGGGCATGACGGTTCCAGTAACTTATGTGAAGAATGAGGATAAGATTAAGAGATTCGTGGAATGGTTGAAGGAGAAAAGCAAGAGGTCTTATGAGATGGTTGATGAGAAGGCCATTAAGAAGATCAGGAGCAGAGTAGTGACCCAAATGAATGGGAAGAAAACAGAGTAATTTGCTTTTATTGTTGCTAAATAAATTACAATAATGTTATGTAAAGTTAAAATAAATATATGTAGTTTTTCCATCGAATTCAGAACTACGAAGTCAGTATTGATTTCTAAAATATGCGGTGGTGTGAATCATTACTCTGGATATGTATGTTGGTATATATTAAATTTTAAACCAGATGCTTATTTTATGTTTATTCTTCTTGTAACGCCCTTCGTTACATTAGTAACCCAAATTAATTTCAATAAAAAACCTTCAAAACATTTAATAAAAAAAAAACACAAGTCATAAATTTTTTTCTCAAATAACTAAGTATGAAAATACCTCGTATTAAATAAAATAATACTATTTACAAAGTGTTGAAAAAAATTATTAAATCCAATCATTTGAATAAAAACTAAAATCGTCAAAACCGGGCGTCTAATTACAGTCTGAGAAAAATAGTATGTAAACCAAAGAACGTCGTCCGCATAATACTCCAAACCATACTACATTACCAACCAACTAGCTAATCAAAGATTACTCTTCGGATCTCTGGATCCTCAACAGCGATGTCCTCGGTCTCTGAAAACAACACTTATAATGAGATATAAAATCCCAGTGCACAACAATACATTTATAAAATGTTTCGAAAATGGTGTTGGTCTCCGCCGGTGCGGTAACCTGAAAAACTGTCCATGGTATCCGCTAATTTCCAAAAATAATATATAAAAAAAACTTTTAATAACAACAAAAATTTCATCAAGTCAAATGCATATAGAATAAGGTCAACTCGTCTCAATGCATCCCATTCCACATACCAAGTAAATTATAAATTAATCCAAGTGGCTCGAAGGCCTCATAACTAAACTGGTCTCTTGCTAGCATGCCATAAATCTCACACATCACATGACAATGACTTCTCATTGCCCACCCCTACTCATGAGGAATGTTTCGATGTCACCCTCCTGTCGGGGACATTTCTATTTCGATACCTCCCATGTGCACATGGCGGTATTTCTCCCTTTTCGACGCCCCAACGTGTGGCGGTGTTACTTTCGATACCCCTTTTTAGGCGGTATTGCTCTTTTTCGACATCCCAATTATATGGGGATGTTACTTTTGATGCCCCATTACGGTGGTATTACTTTTCGATACCCCTATCATAGGTGGTATTGCGGCAAACATCATACAACATATTATAGCTCAAATATGTCATGTCTCATGCATGTAACAAACTATTTTTCTCAATTTTAAACATATAAACTCCCACCAACAACAAACAATCATGAATATCACAACACATCATACACGAATAAGCACGTTACAACATCAATTGATCAATTAATTCCCCTTTTAAACAAAACCCCAATTTTAGAATTTAGGTTACTAACAATATACATCAAGTCAATTAAAGACTCCCAAAACCACATGGTAATCCCTTATCAACAAAAACAATCATATATACCATGGAAAGGGTTCATAAAAAAGTATTGTTACTCACCTCTTGAAGACCTCCAAATAGCTCTAAGCATTTCCTACTGCGAATCCTAACGTTTGCCAAGAGTTATCATCATCTTCCTCTTCCTAGACTCCCTCTTCCACAACTATCTCTTCTTAATCCTTGAATTTCTTCTCTTCTTAGCCGTTTCTGAGTTTCTTGGTGTTATTAGGGTTCAAAAACGCATCCTAAGAGTGTTAAGATTCTATTTATAGAGCCCCCAATAGCCCAAAACGTATAAAAACGCGCTAAGCCCGCTTACTCTGCATATGGTGTTATATTTCGCACATAACTTGAGTTATAGACATTAAAAAATTATAAATTTTATATCGTTGGAAAGATAAAAGAATTTTATACTACTGTTATGAAGACCACAAAATATGAAACCAACGTTTAGATAGTCAAAATGTGGATAGAATTTTAAAAAACGGTTCTGGCGCTGGAACATGAATAGTGTGTACGAATTTGGTCATAACATGAGCTACAAGAATCCAATTTGGACGAATTTGGTGTCTATGGAAAGCTAAGAGACAAGGATATATTTATTATGCAGATCTCGAATTCAAATAAGTTCTCTTTGGTTACGAAATATCCATCTGAAGTTAGGTATCTAGTCATATTATGCGAAATTGAGCTTAAAACACTCAAACTATCTATTTATAATGGGTAACACAGCATGGGCCTTGATATGCTTATGTTACCTATCATTATTGCCGCAATAATTTAGTCCATGGTAGGTTCATATCCTTATTTTTATTTTATTTTTTTAAAATCAATTTTACATTATTGTGGAACCCACTGGATTTTTATTATAAAGAAAACAATTATATTAAACTCTTATACTACCCTTTTTTTATTAAAATAAATATATTTGAATTTTTAGGATGTTACATTTCTCCCCTCCTTAGAGAATTTCGTCCCCGAAATTCATCACATACTCCCACATATATTGTAACATATGATGAAAACCAAACATAAGATTACCTTACCTTAAACAACAAGATCTGGGTATTGACATACGATGTCCTCTTCCATATTTCAAGTAGTTTCCTTCGAAGTTAATCCTTTCCCATAACAGCTTCACCAATGCAATTGTCTTGTTCCTTACAGTCTTTGTGCCCTTGTCCAAGATTTGACTAGGCCTAGGCTTATATATCAAATTATCCTTCAATTGTAAAGACCCAGGAGCTATCGCATGTGACTCATCAGGTACATATTTCTTCAGTTGCGACACATGGAAAACATCATGAAGATTTGTCAATTGTGGCAGAAGAGCCAATTGGTAAGCAACGAGCACGACTCTTTTGAGAATTAGGAAAGGTCCCATACAACAAAGAGTCAGTTCTCTGAATGACATTGACCTCCCCATCCAAAACTTAAGAGTGCCTCTCAAGATTACATGTTCCTCTTCCTAAAATTCTAAATGCTTTCTTTTCTTGTCGACATAACACTTTTTATCTATTCTACGCAATGCGCATCTTTCCCTCAATTATTAATCATAATTGCGATCTCTTTGATTAAATCTGATCTTAACAATATCTTCTCACCTACTCTGCACTAACATAAAAGGTGATCTACATTCCTAATCAAATCATTAATATATATATATATATATATATATATATATATATATATATATATATAGTCATTAAATATTCCACCAAATAATAGATGTACAATTCATGGCCCCTTAACTTTAAAAAAATTATTATTTTTTAAATAAAAAAATTAAATTTAAAATGAAGTCAATAATAACATTTATATAATAAAATCATGCACTTAAGCATTTGTTTCTATCCATCCGCCTATAATTAGAACACCTTCACTTGCATTTCGTTTTTATAAGCATTCTCACAAATTAAATTTAACAAACAATCCATAAAAGAAATTGATGTAATATTTTATATCATCCACACGTAGACATAATATCTCTTACAAACTCTATACCAAATTTCTTATATTCTACACAGAACTGAGGAATTTTATAAATTTTATAAATAAAGAAATGTGAAGCAGTAGCACGTTCACATACTAATTGTTAGCTATCCCAAAATGATAATTTCAAAAGAGGAAGAAATAGTTTCACTTTATGTTGATAAGAAGATCTTACCAAAAAAAATATACGTGATAACAAAATGGAGAATAATGTTTAACAAGATTACAATTAAACTATGCAGACATTATGCAAAAACAACTGTAAAAATTAACACCACAATAGTATAAGAAACCAATTCAATCTCGATCCTTGAGTAGGCACATACAAATAAGAAATAACATTTTTTAACTTTTTGTTAAGAAATATAAGTTTGTTAGGATTAGACATGCCATTAATCTATATGGAAAACAAATCATAGGGGAATATCAATCGCGAATAATATTTTGTCACTTGAGAAGCAATTTGGAATTTCAAGGAAAGTGATCCTCTAAAAATTATATAACAAAATTACAACATTATAATAAAATTTGAACATATATATAAAATTCTTTAACCTCACTTCCATTTTTATTCCCGTCCACTAATACTTCTTTAAATCTTGATGCTTCTTGGTTATTCCTAGACACATGGTTAACGTTCTTTTGTGTGTCTCTTCTAACATTTTTTTCCCTCTAAGGCTCCCCTCCTTAGGGACAATGATCCTATTCTTAAACA
The DNA here is from genome assembly GCA_030762895.1 of Sophora flavescens. Classification (NCBI taxonomy): domain Eukaryota; kingdom Viridiplantae; phylum Streptophyta; class Magnoliopsida; order Fabales; family Fabaceae; genus Sophora; species Sophora flavescens. The sequence continues at coordinate 143,055,171 of CM061068.1, read as the reverse complement.
ACACTACACCATTATTATATAACACACAATTCTTTTGATCCAAAAGAGATTTCAAATCCTAGTTTAAAAACTACACTCGCTTAATCTATTTTCTAAGGTCACTACAAATTTTCAACCTATTCAATTCCAAGTTTTAAGACTTAAAAAGATATCAAAATTCATATCTCTAGACTCTTCTATTAGGTTCATCTCTTGCAACTTCAAGTTAGACTTGTGCGGAAATTTCCTACTCCGAGTATCGACCACTGCATTAGCCTTTCCCGGACTATACTTCAACTCAAAATTATAGTTCCTAAGAAAATTCATCCACTTTCTTTGCTTTATATTTAACTCTTCGTCTATGTCTCTGTCTCTATATTTTAACAACTGTTTAAGGCTCTACCGATCATTAAAAACTTCAAGTTGTATCCTATAAAAGAGATTTTCCTTTCCTAATCAGCTTGGTGAGAGGTAAGGCTAGTCTAGAGAACTCGTTTATAACTTCCTCTAATACTTCTCCAATTCTAGGAAACTTCTCACACTTGTCATTGTCTTAGGCTTCTCTCACCCTATCCCTGCATCTACTTTACTAGAATCAATCACTACTCTACTCCATTGATCTAAGCTCATCTATCCAAGGTAAAAGATACCTATCCATAATAGTTACTTTGTTCAATTGCATATTGCCCACATATAACCTCATACTCCAATAAATTTTTTTTCACTAAAATAATCCAAAAGTTATTACAAAATCAGGCATATTTCTTACCATTGACTAAAGTGGAATTTGACTCATACTATAATTAAAAAAAAATTAATTAGGATCCGATAAAAATTACTACAGAGTGAAGCCGTGCGTCAGTATACATGAGCAAATTGTGATTTCAAATAAGTCTAATTTGAATGTGGAAAGTGAAACTAATTCAAACGTTAGTGACTTGACAAAGTGAAGCAATGCTTCCAAATATGAAATAGAAAAATCAATTCAAGTGAGATTTGCGATTTTGCCATCAAACAAAAAGAAAAAGTTAATTCAAGTAGCGTAAACACAAATGAGATAGGACTGCACGTTTTGTAGAAAATAAAACTAAGGAGCCACATATACACCACAACAAAAGAAACAAAACCACAATTAAAAGAATCTTTAAAAAAATTATCAAATTAATTCATCAAACAACATTAAAACATTTTAAGAATCTCAAATCAATAATCAAGAATCTCAAAACCTCGATTCTTCATATTAGACAAATACACATGTGAAAACCTAAATTCCCACATTAAAAAAAATCAAAACAAATTAAGAGATCACATCCTTCAATAATTCATTCCAATAAGGTTTTAAGAAAGAGTTTTATTCACATTCTATGAGTATTACTGTCACGTCACTATAAATCTCCACCTTACCAGAAAACTAGAGTATGTATCGATCCTTGAGTTCCCTCAACTAAGCACTTATTAGAAGAAACAACCAATACAATAAGGGTTGAAACCGAAGAAAAATCGATAGACATTGGTTGTGAAGAGATATCAAAAATAAAAATAGTTCTATTAGAGTACTTTATGACAACAAGTCTAAAAGACAATCACTCATTACCAAGAATAGCATCTAACCCAGACATAGATAACAAATAAGATCGAAGACATAAGGCACGTCCCGATGCACAAGAAAACAATTTAAACAAGAACTGGAAGAAATAAGATTATCCCCCATAGAAGTAGAAACACGTGGATCAAAGGACAAAAGAAAGATAGGTAACTCCAAATTTCACACATGAAGAATATATAAAAGAATGTGTTGCTCCTGAATCAAACAATAGAGTAACTTTTCTCCTGTACGAGTTGAAGAAATTCAGCTCCCTTCGGATCTAAGCTGCCTCGGATTTATGGCGGGTTGTTCTTCTTGAATTCGAAAAGTCACACGTGCTAAGGGTCCTAGGTTGCCACCACTCCATTAGTGATTGGCCTCCATTCCCCTATAGTTGACGGAGAGTCTCCGTCTTCCCTTGCATAGCTCTGATCATACAAACCAAAGCTACTGCAAGTGCAATGTTCGTCCCTCGCCTATTAGTCCTATAAATCTGCTCACTACCTATGAAATATTGGGTTGATCATGTCCAATATCCCAAAGAATAACATGCAGTATTTATAACTCTAAAAAGCATCCTATGTGCCTAAGTTTTGTTTTAGAAAAAGCCCCAATGCCACAGTCCGATTTAGAATCGAACTGCTCTGATACCAAAAATGTAACGCCCTTCGTTACATTAGTAACCCAAATTAATTTCAATAAAAATCTTTCAAAACATTTAATAAAAAAAAACACAAGTCATAAATTTTTTTCTCAAATAACTAAGTATGAAAATACCTCGTATTAAATAAAATAATAGTATTTAAAAAGTATTGAAAAAAATTATTAAATCCAATCATTTGAATAAAAACTAAAAGCCTCAGAACTGGGCTTCTCATTACAATCTGAGAAAAATAGTATGTAAACCAAAGAACGTCATCCGCATAATACTCCAAACCATACTACATTACTAACCAACTAGCTTATCAAACATAACTCTTCAGATCTCTGGATCCTCAACAGCGATGTCCTCGGGCTCTGAAAACAACACTTATAATGAGATATAAAATCCCAGTGCACAACAATACATTTATAAAATATTTTGAAAATAGTGTTGTTCTCCGCCGGTGCGGTAACCGAAAAAACTGTCCATGGTATCCACTAATTTCCCAAAATAATATATAAAAAAATACTTTTAATAACAACAAAAATTTCGTCAAGTCAAATGCATATAGCATAAGGTCAACTCGTCTCAATGCATCACATTCCACATACCAAGTAAATTCTAAATTAATCCAAGTGGCTCGAAGGCCTCATAACTAAACTGGTCTCTTGCCAGCATGCCATAAATCTCACACATCACAAGACAATGGCGTCCCATTGCCCACCCCTACTCATGAGGAATGTTTCGATGTCACCCTCCTGTCAGGGACATTTCTATTTCGATACCTCACATGTGCACATGGCGGTATTTCTCCCTTTTCGACACCCCAACGTGTGGTGTGTTACTTACGATACCCCTTTTTGGGCGGTATTTTTATTTTTTGACATCCCAATTATATGGGGATGTTACTTTCGATACCCCATTACGGTGGTATTACTTTTCGATACCCCTATCATAGGTGGTATTGCGGGAAACATCATACAACATATTATAGCTCAAATATGTCATGTCTCATGCATGTAACAAACTATTTTCCTCAATTTTAAACATATAAACTCCCACCAACAACAAACAATCATGAATATCACAACACATCATACATGAATAAGCACGTTACAACATCAATTGATCAATTAATCCCCCTTTGAAACAAAACCCCAATTTTAGAATTTAGGTTGCTAACAATATGCATTAAGTCAATTAAAGACTCCCAAAACCACATGGTAATCCCTTATCAACAAAAACAATCATATATACCATGGAAATGGTTCATAAAAAATATTGTTACTCACCTCTTGAAGACCTTCAAATAGCTCTAAGCGTTTCCTACTGCGAATTCTAACGTTTGCCAAGAGTTATCATCATCTTCCTAATCCTAGACTCCCTCTTCCACAACTATCTCTTCTTAATCCTTGAATTTCTTATCTTCTTAGCCATTTGAGTTTCTAGGTGTAATTAGGGTTCAAAAACGTATCCTAAGAGTGTTAAGATTCTATTTATAGAGCCCCCAATAGCCCAAAACGTGTAAAAACGCGCTAAGCCCGCTTACTCTGCATATGGTGCTGTATTTCGCACATATCTTGAGTTATAGACATTCAAAAATTATAAATTTTATATAGTTGGAAAGATAAAAGAATTGTCTACAACTGTTATGAAGACCATAAAATCTTAAATTGACGTTTAGATAGTCAAAACGTGGATAGAATTTAAAAAAACGGTTCTGACTCTGGAACATGAATAGTGTGTACGAATTTGGTCATAACTTGAGCTACAAGAATCCAATTTGGACGAATGTGGTGTCTATGGAAAGCTAAGAGACAGGGATATATTTCTTATGTAGATCTCGAATTCAAACAAGTTCTCTTTGGTTATGAAATATCCGTCTGAAGTTAGGTATCTAGTCATATTATGCGAAATTGGGCTTAAAACACTCAAACTATCTATTTATAATGGGTAACACAGCATGGGCCTTGATATGCTTATGTTTCCTATCATTATTGCCGCATTAATTTAGTCCAGGGTAGGTTCTTATTCTTATTTATATTTTATTTTTTTAAAATCAATTTTACATTATTGTGGAACCCACTGGATTTTTATTATAAAGAAAACAATTATATTAAACTCCTATACTACCCTTTTTTTATTAAAATAATTATATTTGAATTTTTAGGATGTTACACTTCTACTTTAAGATAACTATAACTTGCCGAACAAGGGTTCGTTTAACCACAATGTTTATAAGTGCTTTGGCATAATGCTGAAAATATGAAGAACTTTTTGCTTCAATGCACTTAGATATACAATAACGACAATACTAAATTTGATCATACACTCAACAAGGGATACACAAAAGTAGTTTTTAATATTTCTTATACAAATATTTGGAAACAGTAAATAAAATGAAAACAACGTGACAACAATTTTTATGATCATTTATGTTGTAATCATTTATGTTGTAATTATTCTTGAAGTAGGAAATGAAAAATGAAAACAGAAGACAAACCAAGCAGGCTCAAATTTCAACAAAACTCCCTGGTCACTATAGCAGCTAACTTCAAGAGCTAAGTCTCAGGAATGAACTCCATGAAGCCAATTTAAGCTAATATTTTCTTTAGGTATCTCTATCTTTAAATTAGGAATGCCAGGGAAATGTTCCCATAAAGCAACCCTTTCTTCATCACAGATCACATATATTTCATGCTTTAAATTCTTAAACTCCATGACCGAGTGTGGCAATTTACTCAGTCCCGAACAACCCTTCAAGTAGAGCCACTCAAGATTATGCAAGTCACCAATGTCTTCTGGCAATTTGTTAAGATGAACACAATCAGATATATCTAGACAGCGTAGGTTATGAAACCCTCTCACAGACTCTGGCATCTCTAGAATATTAGAGCATGAACTAAGCCTTAGTACTTCCAAATTCTCCAGCTTTGCAATTTCTTGTGGTTGTGGCAATGCAGAAAGCTTGTGACAGTTGGTGATGCAAAGTTTCTTCAATGATTAATGTTACACACCCCATCAGGAAATTTCTCCAGATCATTGCAATAGCCAATGCTCAACTCCACCAGGTTTGGCATAACATTTTGGATAGAACAACATTCAAAAGCCTGGCTTGTATTACACATGTGAAGGGATAACTTTCTCAGGTTCTTCAATATGCATAGGGAAGGAACTGAAACCTTCTCCAACCTGATTCTTTTCAAGTTAGATAAAGAAGCAAGTAGCTCTATCTTTTTTATTTCAGAACGATGGAAACCATAATTTGTGACTATCAGAACTTTGAGTTTACTCATTTTCTGTGAACTCTAGCAAGGTGTACTGGCTAGAGCTAAGATTTAAAGCCAGAACCTCAGCTTCGTCGGGTTCCATGTCACACCAATCTGACGTGAACTTTTCATCCACAAAAGCATTATATATGGCATCAAGAATGGCATATGATGTTTGATTTTTTTGTGTGCGTATAATTTAGACAGAGAAACAAGCCAGTTGATATAGATAATATGCGAGCAACAACCCTTGGCTGTTTCTGTTGTATCAACATTCTTGGTAAGAATGACAACATGCGGCAAAAGACCCCTTGCTGATTCTTTCCTACCCACCATGCAGGACGATTATCTCCATTTAAGTCAATGATCAATCTTTTTCTCTGTTCAAATGGTTCTTGGTTGCTCTGATGGATTGCTAGCTCTCTGAGGAGATCATGTAGCATGACAAAGTGGTTATTGTAGTACATGTCTGCGTCCTTTGCAACATTCCTGCTCAAAGTTAAGTTACCAAAGGGAACAATGATTAACTAAAATACCAACACATTGATTAACTCCATTTGATAACAATTACTTTTAAAAAAATATCTTTGCTTCATAATGACAAGCATAAAGTTGTAGATATCCATGTTATTGAATCATTCTTTACTTCTTGCTTTATATAGATCGTTTAAATCAAATGTCATGAAGGAATTCATGTCAAAAATGATTTGAAACCCCTAATTTAAGAACATTCAAACTCCTGCACAGATGGTTTTAAATTTGTTTAACTAATTATATTGTCAAAAGCATGCATATAAATTTAAATTAACATATTAGAACTCATATTGTCATAAGAATATAGTTTGACTATCTAATGTCTATCATTAAATCAAGCATTGAATGGCTAACAAGGAGAAGGGAAAAACAGGAGATGCAGGGTACCTTGTAACCATGACATTAATCAAATTCCTGGTGGTTAAATCATGGACAATGGTCATTGCATTTCTACCATCCTCATCTAGGTTATACAGTTCTACCCACATATCAATGAGGGCAGCAACAGGGATCCTTTGGTCTTCAGGAAATAGCCCTAGATCCATGAAGCACTCCTTCTCGTTGATGGAGAACTTATCCTCCAATATATCTAAACTTTGTTGGAGGTGATAAAGCAAGTCAGTATCGCTTGACTCCGGAATGGACTGACTTTGTAACCGTTCCTTCATATTTTGCCATACCTCAAAAGGTTGCTGACAAAGTGATCCACCAATAACTTCAAGCGCCAATGGTGAACCCTTACAACCTTTCACTATCTGCATTTCAGCGCAAGAAATAAAAACCACTGAATAAGATAAGGGGTCTCACTCACCAATATCCTTATGCCACTAGGAATAAAAAAAGATAAATTATATTAAACATGTTACTACCCAGTACATTAAATATATTCACTACTACAAAAAAGGGCTTCAGTAGCGCTTTTTTTTTGCCTTTAGTAGCGCTTCAAAGCGCTATCTATTCACCCGCTACTAAAGGTGGGAGAGATTCAGCAGCGCTTTTTTAAGCGCTGCTGAAAGTAGGAATAGGTAGCGCTTCCTTGAGAAAGCGTTGTCTAAAGTTTGTAATAAGACAATCTATTACATACTTTAGACAGCGTTTTCTCAAGGAAGCGTTATCTATTTATCACTTTAGGCAGCGTTTTTTCAAGAAAGCGCTATTGAAAGTAGGAATAGGTAGCGCTTCCTTGAGAAAGCGCTGTCTAAAGACAATCTATTACATACTTTAGATAGCGCTTTCTCAAGGAAGCGCTGTCTATTTGTCACTTTAAACAGTGTTTTTTCAAGAAAGCGCTACATATCCCCTCTTTTTTTTCATTATTCACTGTTTTTCTACATTTCCCACCGTGATAAAAACATGTTAACCTCGATGCTACCACACAACTTAAATTTGTATTTGTCTTGATTGTACCTAGAAATGGGTAGAAATGGTGCATAAGTCCAAGACTAATGCCGATAACATATCCTATGATTCATAGCATAGTTTCAATGCCAGATAAAGAACAGTTTTGGCAACATCAGCTCGGCCTTTATTCACTTACATTGAACTTAGGCAACTTAGGTACTTCAAATTTAATTGATTTCTTACAGACCTTGCTTTAAATAAAAAATAAAAAATAAAAACCTTATGTTAGTTTAAGTTTTATACATTGCTTGAAAAAGACCTTTACACTCAAGTTCCGTTATAAAACTACTAGGTGCCTTCTTTAAAACTTAAACTCCTTGATCAAACAATGAGCTGGTGGCTCCATCTACAAGCAGGCTGCATGCAAGTGTTTGATAAAGTTCTTGACGGTGACTGTATTAGAAATCGGGATATCAACGGTGATCCTCAAGGAGTGGCAATGTTTTCCTTTGTAAGAGGAGCAATCTCATCCCCATCGATTCCAGGTTCGCTGCCAGCGACACCTAGGCTCAACAGCACCGTTTCCCATTGTTTGGCAGGTCCCTGTATCATAATTGCTCAATAATTAGATGAATTGCATTTCCCTCTTATGGTTTATACCTCTAAAGGTGTAAACATGTTTTGCACTTTGCAATGTGCCATGACATAATCAAAATAGATGTTTCACACAACAGCATGCTGCATGCTTACCTTCCATGAAAAGTCTTGGGTCATACAATTCTGGATCATCTTTTTCAAAGTAGAGGTGCCATACATTTGAAGGGCTCTCTTGACAGTTGTAGCTAACTTATCCACATCAGCTGGATCAATAACCTCACACTAAAGAACAAACCCACTTATAATCTTATAAGTTTCACTCCTCTATCAAAGTGAAACAAGACTATTTCTCTACTTACTTCTACGTTGAATGCTCCCGCGTGGAATCTAGTAAAACCTTCTTGTACAGTGTCAACAAGTCCACCGGTTGAGGAAACTATGGGCACCTGTTGCAAGGTCACACCACCATTTAATGTTTAAACAGTCAAAAAAAGTTGTCATGGAACACCAAGGTGTAGATAGATGAGAAAGAAATAAAGGGAAATAAAAAAAGGCATATAAACTCTACCGTTCCATATGGCATAGCATGCAACTGAACTAGACCACATGGCTCAAATCTACTTGGGATTACTATAAAGTCAGCTCCAGCAATAATCTTGTGAGCCAAGGGACCATTGAATTTTGCTACCCCTCTAGCCTTATCAGGATACAATTCCTCTAGTTGCTCAATTTGTTTCTCCATGGTCTTCTTTCCATCTCCCTGAAGAAACAAGAATATGAATCATAAGCTTAACTTTGTTTAGGTATCAGTATCATCAGTAATATGGACTCAGTTAAAAAAAGAGAACAACAATCAAATGAAGACACTTACAAGAATTATTATCTGAACATTCTGGTCAATGAACTTTGAGATAGCTGCTACAAGAATATCTGAACCTTTCTGCTCTTCTAGCCTGCCAATGAACCCTATCACAGGGATATTCCTGTCAACAGGCAAGCCAACTTCTGCCTAAAGGGCTTCTTTCAGCACAAGTTTTGCTTCAGTGACCTAAGAATGACAGTTTTATTGAGCATGGATTTCAGTGTCTCATGTCAATGAGGAAACAAATTTAAAAGAAGCTTCTACTTACAGTTGTTGCATCATAGTGTACATCTATGTATTTGTCAGTTAATGGACTCCACTCTCGATTATCCATGCCATTCACGATACCGGTGACGCCAGCTGAACTAATTATATTGTCCAATTCAACACCTTTTTCCTCTCCAGAAACAAGTTCCTGGGCATAATATGGACTTACAGTTAACACCCTGTCCAATTCTAATATTGCAGCCTTCATCCAATTAATTTTCCTTCCCTTCACAGGCTTATGATGCTTGAAAAAGAAACAAAAGAGACATGAACACGGTTGGATGTAGAACAGTTAAGTATATAAACACAAAAGCCATGTTGTAATGTGTGTTTTAAAAAGAAAGATAAGGGTATCATACCCGTCAATGAAGTCAAAAGTGATCCTAAATTCAATAGGTAAATTGAGAAGAGAGAAGTCTGAGAATGAATGCCTCCCCTGGTAGGCTATGTTATGAATACAAAATGCAACCTGCCATGATTGACCAAAGGAACATCAGATTCCTGAGAATGATGATGAAATGCAAAATTGATTTCATACACTTAAAAAGTAAATAAATTATCACCTTTGCATTCTTGTAATCCCCCTGGACTGGTACATAGATTTCAAGTAGCATGGAAGAAGAGCAGTGTGCCAATCATTGGCAATAAAGATAACATCTTCGCCAGCCAGAACATAGAAAAATCTTGTCAATTTAATTTTAAGTTTTTTTTCTCACAATCATTATACTCAGACCCGTTCAAGTATCAACACTCTATCTATTAAACAGTAAAAAGCACAACATTCTGCTCTTTTAAACATCAAAAAGCACAACACTCATCTCTGGTCGTCCAGTGGTCATACAACCATATCTTGACATCATTGAGTCCCTTGTTGCTGCTTGGCTTCCTGGTTCTGAGGGACAAGGTGTGACTGATGTCTTGTTTGGTGACTATGGTTTTAGTGGCAAGCTTTCAAGGACATGGTTCAAGACTGTTGACCAGTTACCAATGAATGTTGGAGATTCTCATTATGATCCTCTCTTTCCATTTGGATTTGGTCTTACAACTCAACCAAATAAGGCCACATAGAAACTCAATTTATTGGCACCATTTACCATTCTTTGAAATTTTCTGACTATTTACCATTCTCTAGTGAAGTTCTATTTTCTGAATATTAGGGGATGTACATGTTTGAGTGGCAATGGTTTTTAACTGACTTGAACACAACTCCATAGTTTGATTGAGCAATTCTCTTGTAACAGAGTCGACTTTACTTTTCAGCAAAAAAAAAGAAAGAAAAGAAAACAAGTGATGATTAATACCAAATGAACGTTTGAACTAAAATGCTAATGTGATTTGCATACAATTTACACGGTATGACAATCTTCATCATTCCTACCACATAATTCCATTCGCAGTCAACAATTTCAATTAAAGAGACAAAAGAGAGGATCTCAGACCTGATGGCTGATGGAAATGATGGTGGCAACCACGACAAATGAAGAAAACTTGTTTTACTCTCACGCGCGCGTTCCCAATGGATCGATCTTTCCCTTCTCTTCTCTTCTCTTCTCTGTTTAGGGTTATGCTTCCTTCTTTGCGCGGGTCCCTCTATTTCACTTTGTGCATGCATTGTTGACCTCTCTTCCTCTTCTCGATTTCTTCCCCAGACTCTTCTCTGTTTTGTTCGTCACCACCAGGAAAGTTGGATTAGAGAAGAAGTGGTGAGTTTGGATCGGGGAAGAAACGTGAGTGAGTGAAACACGGTCGCGAGCAGTGGAATCTAGGCGTGGCGGAGGGAAACGAGGGAAACACGGCGATGCAATACTAGAAGTCGCGAGGGTAGGGTTTGAGTTTAGCAAGGTTTTGAGAACGAGGGAATATACAGGCTGCGTCAATTTGAGAACGAGCTAGGGAAAATAGAGCCACGCGAGAGAAAGAGTTACGGTGAGCAAAGGAAAATATTTAGTAAAAAGGGAATAGATAGCGCTATTTCAAAGAAGCGCTATCTATTTACTTACTTATGATAGCGTTTTTTTGAGGAAACGCTATCTATTCTCTTACTTATAATAGCGCTTCCTCAAGAAAACGCTATCTATTCCTATCAATCTACATTTAATAGCGTTTCCTTAAAGGAGCGCTGTCTTAGAATAAGGAATAGATAGTGCTCTCTTAAGGAAGCGCTATTAAAAACCTTCCACCTATTTTTTAGTAGCGTTTTTCATTGAAGTGCTACTGAAAATGGGCTACTAAAACCCTTTTCTGTAGTAGTGATTATTTTCCAATAAAAACTTAATTTTTTTTAATTCTACATTATGTTGCAACTATTTTAGTCGACTGCTTTTGATGGGGGAAAAGGACACAAAAATAGAAATATAATCATTTTGTTTTTATTCATTTGGTGATTTGCTTATATGCCATTGCAGAAGAATTAACATGACAACAAACATATATTTATGTCTTGTCACATCTAATCATGTCTTATTGGTATGGATGATTTTGGAAAAGTAGAAGAGAAAGCACCTCGTGGACAAGTTTATCGTCAGGTATGTATGAGCTGTTACTATTCAGTTGAGCATCGTGGCGGGAAAGGGATACTGCATCATCATTACCAAGTTGTTGCAACTAGCATGGGGTGCCAAATCTTCTAAATGCAACCCTTGAAGTCACCAAAATCTTATATTCTGTCATCTGGAATTTAAACTTCTCAATAAGGGCTTCTGACTTAGGCCAAACATCATCCAGGACCAGCAATATTGGATTTCTCCCATCATTCCTCAGCAGCATTCCCAACCGGTTAGTTGCATCTTCATCACTTTGAAACTCAGGCACCTTACATCCGCAGTATTCAAATAGTGTCTGTATTATGGTCTTCAAGTTGTATGTTTTTGAGACGGTGACAAAGAAGATATTTCCTCCGAACTTGCCTACTCAAACCAAAAGAGCTTTGTAAGCCAAGGAGCTTCTGAGATTTGGTACTAATCCACAATATCACAATTCATGTCATATATGACTCCATGAGCTAGTCATTTCACTAGACTAGGAGGCTAATAGTTTAGATTAATGATATATTATAACATAACTAAAAATTACATGTAAGAAATTTGAGTTTGTGATTTAATCTCCAAAAAGGGGGTTTGGCCAAGAAATAGATCTCATAAGGATTGGATTGGAGGAGTCTGACATTTTTTCACTGCAAAATTACTATGCCCATATGCTAGAATACTATCTGAAATAGTGTTATATCTAATTACCCGTGTAAAAAAAAGTAAAACAATTTTTTTTTATGGGACCATCCCAACATAACTTCTTAGGGTGTTAGCCAAGTGATGAGGAAATGAATATAAGAAAGCATTGGTAACAAAAGTTGATTACCTTTGATCTGTGGGTCCCAACATAGCTTCTTAGCCAAAGTGCTTTTTCCAGATCCTCCCAAACCAGTCAACACAAGGACAGAGACACCATCCTTGAGCAGCTCAGTCTTCAACTTGTTCAAAGGTTCATCCATTCCCATACACTGTGGCCAAAATTGTCATTGCTAAGAAGAATCTGGAGAATCTGTCTCACACTGACCAGAACCTCCATCAAGTTCCTTGCATTCTAAGTCTGAACATTAACATCTAAGTGCCTCTTGAGAGAGTCATCCTTGGAACGTAGCTTTCCCTGGTAATAAGGGAAATAAAAGAATTTCCAGTCACTAAGTTTAGAACACTTGCGAGCAAGCTCTTCACCAGCTTGTATCTCACGTTCAAGCCTTCCTATCTCTTATCTGGGGCGATCCAACTGCTGATTGTAGCGTTTCATCTCTTGCACCAGTGGAGCCAAAGAGTTCAAGGTGTCTATGTTGCTTTCAAGGGTTGGCTTGAACTCTAGACCCTTGTTGATGGTTACAAGAGTCGCTTTCAGCGCCTCTCCTATACCAGCTCCAACAGCACCTCCACTTAACAAATTTCCCATAAGCTCGCCTCGAAGTCTTCCCCAGATAACTAAAATCACAACTTTCATATCAACGCCTTTGATCAACCAACCAGATGCACTTGTTCTGTTCTGTCCAAGGTTCTTGTCTAGGTTCCACCGATGATCACCAAAAATTAATATATTTCGTTGACTACGAATGCTTTGTGTTTAAGCTATTTTGTTGACAAAAATCATACACTGCACCGTCTTACTGTTAGCTTTTCTTTGATGAAAGTCGGGAGGTTGTAGATCGACAAAAAGATAAATAGATCATCAAAGTTAAGTGGATTTAAAAAAAACAGAGAGAGAAAAGAACCCGCTTTGATGGTGGACATTAGAGACATAAAGCAAGGATGGTGGCTAAAGACTACTCACAACCAAGCATTGACTACAACTAAAATTTTGCTCTTGTGGCACGTCTAGATACTATTCGAGCTTGAATCACTATAGAAACTCAAAAAAATGGATGATCTATGTTCTATACATCAGGTCGACATTTCTAAATGGGCTCCTGATAGAATAAATTCATTTCATCATAATTAAGTGGATTTTTAAAAAAAAACCTTAGATTTGATGGTTCACTTTATTATTTCACGGTTTTACCTAATGAGCTGTGTTATTTGAACAACAAATTGTAAACATCATATGGGACAAATTCTAAACACCGTATGTATCTCTCACTAACTTTTATCTTATTTTTATACATACATTTCAAAAATACTTCCAAGAAAGCAAAGGATATTGTCCCATATTTAGATTTCCAAGAAACATTTCTCATTACCTATATAAAGGAAAGTTAAGAGGTCCATGCAACTTCCTACATAAGAGAGTGACCAAATCCAGCTACAACTCCCACAAATACATGCCACTCTTCCTATGCACTCACCCGGAACATCCACCTTATTGCTTCTTCAATCCATTCTCGTACTGTGTTCCCCGTTCTCATGGCTGTCTCGTGTGTCAGCTCCAACCTCGACAAGTTCGGGGGTTTCCTGAAGATTGAAGAAATTAGTGGATGATAGTTAGAAACTTGGAAAAACTCTATTCTCATGTGTGAAGATGAGAAAACTTTATTCCTGAGAATCACATTCCCAGGAATGTAGCTTGCCTGGGAATAAAACATTCTAGATACCAAACATCACCTAAGATAATTTATCCGGATAAGTAGTTGTATTTTGGGCATAAAAAACAATTACTCCCGTTCTTTTTCTTTATTAATTTTAGCTATTTGTTTTTGTTTCAAAACAATAAGTGTTTTATAAACCTAAGACATATTTGACCATTTTTTTTCTTCCATATATATCCTTATAATAGAAATAAATTGAAAGGCCTTGAAAATACACAAAATCTTCCAAATACATAAATGACTAGTGGAGTATGAAGTAAATGTAGTTGGAATTTGTAAAGAATTAATGGTAAAAATAAAGGTATTTTGATACAAATATAAACACATTAATATTTTCTTAATCTATAGGTAAAAACTTTAAATTATCAAAGAAAAAGAACGGAGTAAATTTTTTTTTTGGCTGGGATGTTAAAATCCCAAGCTCTTTCAATTTTTATTGGCAAAGAAAGGTGTTTTTTAAATCACATCGGTGTCACGTACTCCCTCCCTCTTGTCCATATTATAAGTAAAAAATTAATATATTGTTTGTTACCTAAATTATACTTCATCTAAAACTTCAATTTTTATTAAATGAGGTATTGAAATTTGTATTAAATAAAGGATATTTTGGAAATAATGTCATTAAATGAGTCATTGGAAAATAAAATTTTCTTATATATTGGACAAAAAACCTTGGGACTTTTTTACTTATATATTGGACTAGAGATATTATTGGATGACTGTGTAAAAATTTTTATAATGTAAGTATGTACATTAAATCCTATTGTATATATGTTTTATTTATTTGTAATCATTAAAACAATATGATTTATTCTTTATTGTTTATGTTATTTTACAGACACTAGTACACTACGAGTTATATTCCATTAAAAAAAAAGGTAGTTATTAAGATGATAACGCGGTGAGTTAACGTGGTGAATGGAAATAGCGTTATTTGGTTGCGCTTTACTGAAAAAAATAAAAAATGGACGAGTTAACACGGTGAAGTTAGTCATCAAAGAAAAGCTAACAGTAAGACGGTGCAATGTACGATTTTTGTCAATAAAATAGCTTAAACACAAAGCATTGGTAGTCAACGAAATATATTAATTTTTGGTGATCATCGGTGGAACCTAGACAAGAACCTTAAACGAACAAGTGCATCTGGTTGGTTGATCGAAGGCATTGATCTGAAAGTTGTGATTTTAGTTATCTGGGGTTTCCCAAAGACTTCGAGGCGAGCTTATGGCAAATTTGTTAAGTGGAGGTGCTGTTGGAGCTGGTATAGGAGAGGCGGTGAAAGCGGCTCTTGTAACCATCAACAAGGGTCTAGAGTTCAAGCCAACCCTTGAAAGCAACTTGAAGACCATAGTACAGACACTATTTGAATACTACGGATGTAAGGTGCCTGAGTTTCAAAGCGATGAAGATGCAACTAACCGGTTGGGAATAAAAATCAAGAGGATCAGTTCATATTATGCAATCAACAATTTTCCCTATTGACTATGTTCACATTTTCTTATTTTATAATGACAGGCAGGTGTGCCTATTGCCAACAATATATTCTGACCAAAGCTAGATGTACAAGCTAAGCAGCGCAGGACATAGAAGGAAGGAAATTGTAATGCTAGATACTGAAAGGAAATTGTTTTTTTACACTCCAAATAGGTGAGGGACACCATGCTCGATGTAAGTGTAGCTCTATATGGTCCTATACGATATTTAAAGTTGGATTAGATATATGGTATGCAGGTATTCTGGATATTCAAATACCAGAATTCATATTAAAATATGTCAAAACAGTAGATAATCCTTCATGTACTAGATATTAAAATAACAAAATTACGAGAATATGAGAACCAGAATAGAAAAATGGTCATTTTTAGGGTCCAGACAAAAATTACCACTAGACTAGGTGAGAACAGATTGACTATCACAATACCATTGCTTTAGCCCATTATACCAGATAAGTCAAGAACTCACCAGCCAACAAATTATGACAATAAAATTCTCCATTCAATCAAAAGTGACAGTGATACTTACCCATAAAAGAGAAACACAATGAAACTAAGAAGTACTCTGCCTTGCCATCATACTCTTGCTTCAGCAGTACTTCTCCAGTTCCCACAGTTGGGCTCGGTTGTGAATGAAGCATTGAAGACTGCCAATAACAACATCTATTAGATTTGTAAGATATAGCAATTGATCTAAACAACTAAAATTATTATAAAGAATTAAATTGATTATCTATACTTGATAAGTTCCAAAATAGATTGAAAAATGAATATTTAGGTGCTTACAAACCAGAAGGAAATTGAAAAGATAAACAAAAAGGATGGAAGAAAAAATTCAAGAACTTCAAGGTGGCATTAGCATGTACATTAGAAGCTCTATTTTAATTGCAATGTATCATAAAACACACATAACAAATACAAGTTGAATTGTCTTAACAACACCATAAAGGTGTGTGACAAGCAACAGACAAATGATATGCCTTAAGAACGCTGGGAAACACGCTGTAGTTTTTTTGTTGTCAACCTGTGTGAGAAACACTGAAACATATACACAAGCAGTAGCAAGCTCAAAGAATGGAATAGAGCAAGGGAATCCCAGTGTTAATCTGGAATTCAAATTCACCTCCTCTAAAATGCATTATCAGTTTATCACCTTATGCATGGCTTAATAGTGAACAAAACATTAGATTTTCATCAAGAGCTTCATGTGACAAGCTTAAAGGCTTACACTAGGGATCAAGCACAGGCTAATTAAATATTTTAGCTTATCAAAATTCACAATGAACAGTCAGTCATGTACAGTTGTCCCTTTCCAATAACCCAAATTACTGAAAGCGCCTTTCAATAACTTCAGGAGTTAACCAAATCCAGTAGGACCAGTACAAGTACAACAGTCTGAATCTGTAAAACAAAAGTAATTCACAAGAAAAATTAAGAACAACCAGTTGCAGGAAGTAATTTGGAGGCATGCTGGTTTTGAAAGGGGCCCAAATGGGTAGCATAAAGATTGAATAAAGGTTGTGAGAAAAACATCATTTAAAGGTAAAAATTACTCAAGCACGCACACATCATAGTAAAAAAAATATATAACCATGGAACTTACACCACAAAAAAGATGGTGAGACTAACAAATCATGTCCTTGGAGTACCCAAAATCACATATCTTCAAACAAAGTGCAGAGCTTCCATCTAGTAATGTGTTTTCCAACTTGAGGTTCCGGCTACATAATACTTGCTTCATGAGGACTGAGGAGACACATTACTTGATTACGAGATAATATCTAAACTAATCCTAACTGATTTTATCAAATCAGTAAAACATAATAACTAACTAAAATAAATCCTAACGACTAGTAATGAGAAAGATAATACTTGTCGTTTGTAACACCCTAGTTTTTACACCTATGATTAATTATTTTATTTGGATGTTTATGTTTATTTTGTTATGTGGTTTAGTTTGAGTAATTAAATTACTCTCTTCAAATTATTTTATTGGGTGCATTAGCACTTACTTATTTCAGTGAATGCACGCTTACTAGACAATAATTTACGTTATTGTCACTATTATACCGGTACAGAAAAATATTTTAAATAATATGATTAAGAGAAAAGCATTTTTCATATTTTCATTCTATTTAATTTTAGAGTTAAAAATATTTTGGTTTGACATTAATCGGAGATTAATTTTGGACGAGAATTTTCTTAGTTGATCAGTTCAATTATTAATCTTTACTCTAATTTGAATTTTGAAATCATATATTTATCAATCTTTATTTTTAGATTCGAAAAAAAGTAAAAACATGTTTATTTTAGGCCTAATATTTATCACTCATTTTGTACCCATCACTAAATAATTAGTTTTAAAACACAACTTTATCTCCTCTCTCTCTTGTACTCGACGCCTCCCCAACCCCCTCCTGATGTTTTTTTTTCTTTTTCTCTCTTCTCTTGCATTCTCCTTCCTTCCTTCATACTTTTTCCTCTCCACCACAAACAGTCTTTCTACCCCATCTCTTCAGCCGAGTGCCATCACCTCGAGAGCGCCGTCCGTCGCTGCTTAGCGCAGGAGAGAGAAGATGATGCGACTTCTCCAACGCGTTTCGTTCGTCACTCCTCGCTGTACGCTCTGTTCTGGCCACTCCGTCGTTGCTGCCGCCGCGGTGACGTCTTCCAGCCGCCATCCATAGTGGATCTGCCATTTTTGGTGTGGTTTGAGCTCTCCTTTTCCCTTCCCATGAAGCTTAGTCTTGTTTTTGAACCATGGCTGCTACAAGACTCCACTGCCACTGCGATCTTGCCGGAGCCGCCGTGACACCGCCGTGCCCATGGCTGGCCGTCGCAACCTCTTTCTTCCACCTTGGGTGAGTTGTTTTCCCTATGTTTCACTCTTTCTTTCATTTTCTCCAAATTAATTTTTAAACCCTAACCCTAACCCTTTGATTTCAGATTTTAATCTTGAAATTTAAGTTTTGTTTTATGAAATTAGGACTGTGAATTAGTGTTTCCCTAAACCAAATTCATTATTCTTTAATTAAAATGAGTTTTCCCCAAATTGTATTTAGGAGCCCTAAACCCCCAATTTGATTTTATTTGAATTTGGGTATGTTTTTGTGAAGTTAATTATGATTTAGTGCAATTAGGACTCTAAATGGATGATTTCCAAAGTTCTTTTTCAGGATCTTTTAATCAAAACAAAGTCTCCTTAAAGGGTATTGGGAAGCCTGAGCTTCAAACATGATTTTCTTTTAAAAAATAACCTTGTTTGGTAATTATATTAAGTGTTTAGATAAAGTTAGAATGTGTGTTTGATCATGTGAAATTGATTTCTTGATTTTGTTGTTGCACGTTGTTGGATTCCCTCTCTGAGACGTCTGACACGGCTATGCTTGCTTGATGGAGTGGATAGTTGCACTCTTGGAGCTAATGTGAGTATTAAGACGAGGATCCTTTACTTGTCTTCAAAGGTAAGGGGAGTTTGCCTAGGGATATTCAATAACTGTATGCATGTGTATATGTGTTTAACTGGATATTTATATGTTAATTGAGCTTACTTGGATATCTGATGTACTTGAACTGTTATGCTATTATCTGACGTTGGACTGTACTTGTTCTAAATGTTATGATGCGTATCTGTGATGAACTGCTTTCAACTGTGATATTAGCATTGAACTAATAATATATACTGCTGTTGATTGAAAGTTTGCTAAGCCAGACGTGCGTCTGTGCTCAACCATAATAAGGATTAAAAACCTTAATAAGCTTTGAAGATGAAGGGATTGGTGTTCTTTTCCAAAAGCTCTTTAAACTTAAAGTACTTGTTTTAAATGTTGGATTTTGGTGTACTATTGTTATACAAAAGAAAAATCCTTTTCGAACTATGTACCCTGGGTATTTTAGTACAGATGTGCAGAGGAGTCTTCCTAAGTCACTCAGAGACTTAGATCTAGTTGCTTGATGAAGTATTTGATTGTGGAACGATCACGTGGGTTCTTCTCAGGAATAACTTTTAGAATGACCAGCTTAGGGTTTGAGACTTGGATTTTTGATAAGTATGTATTTGTATGACTCAGAGAGTCTTTATTTTAAAATGGAATGTTATGGCTCTGAGAGCATATCTTTTGAAGGAAAATTTAAGTTGTTTCCTTTGGTCTTGTAAAGCTATGGTTATGACTATTATTTTTATATATTGATATCTGGTTGGATTTGGTGTAACTGAAATTCTGGAGTGAAAATGTAATTATTTTAGCAGGTGTTCTTTTACCTGGGATGTCTGAATTACAGAGGAGACTCTGTCGAAATTTTCGTAAAATACTAGCTTTTATTCAAGTATATTCTTTAAATTAAATTGGCTTGCCATACTATGATAGTAAGACTGTGTGTCAATCAAGGCCTAGGAGTCGTGACAAATTTTTTTTACCCAATTTCAGACACTTATATACTTATATAAATTATTTTCCGAAAGCACCAACAAATTATCTTTTAATTTAAATTCCGCATGTGTTACGTAAGTAATGCCCCAAGGGGGGGCGTTAAAAGGTGGTATCAGAGCTGGTCGAGTCTTTCGGGATCTTTGGGGAATAGGTCTGTTAAGTTTTGTTGTGTGATCTCTGGTTGGTTCTTGTTTGAATTGTTTCTTGTTGAAGCAATGTGTGTTGACGCACAAGTTTATGTTTCTTGATGGTTTTCCAAGGGCCTTATGTCCTGGGAGACCTTAGATCTTGAATGTTACTTGGGTTCGAATATGACATTCGATTATCCTTGCGAATCGTGTCTGACATTTGAAACAAGGTGCTTGTGTAAAGGGTTTTTCCGGGAGTGTTCCCTGGAAATATTCTAAGTTTATGGTTAGCAAAGGACATTGATTTTTGATTGATCTAGTTTCTGGATTCGGTCAGATCTCTGTCGCTTTGTGTAGGATGTTGCCTACGAAGTTAAAACGAGTTAGATGACTCATTCAACTGAAAGATCGGTGGTCTGAACCATTTGTTAGACCGAGTGTTTTCCTTGTGAAGCACCAATGTTGTGTGAAGGCTCGTGTCACCGTCTGGATTCCTGACAACTAAGTAAAGGACGAATCATGAACAAGTATTTTCTGACTTTAATTTGAAATCTGTCAGGACTCCTGAATTAGTTATGCTAATTCATTGATTTCCAGTTATTCATTTCTTTGTTTGTGAGAAGTCGTACTCACACTTCTAAATAATCCTCGATGTATTAGACATTTGAGTGAATTTATTTAACGGAATCCATTGGTTTGGATACTTTCACACTTTGTTGAGAGAAGTGATTATGACTATTTCTTGAGTTATAACCCAGATAATTTCGTGATAGCAGAAGTTTCTTGGTGAAACTCAGTTTCGTCACTTCTATTTTTGATAGAGGTGAAAGTCATCATTTTGTAAATTCATTGTACTAACAATAAGAATTAATCCTCTTGGGATTAGACATTATTCACCCCTTGATTCTTTGAATCCGTTGGAAGATTCTTGTGGAAGAATGAACTTTATTAGATTCATGTTTGTAAATGTGTATTGATCATGCATTTTTACATCCATGAACCTGATGGAATGATCTTTTTCCATACTGGATGTTCCGATATCCTTCAAATTAATGAAATTCTTTTCTATGCTTATGTGAAAGTGAAATCCAGAAAAAAATTTCTTTTCTTGAGAAATTCTTTTATGATCACTAAGGTCATGTCTTATTGTCGTTCGAAAGTGCTTGTTGTCATTGATCATCTTAATTCTATGTATTCTCCAAATGTTGTCGATGTGTGATCCACCTCATCAGTCATGAGTTGGATATCTCCTCATCAAGATGTACAATTGAGACCTTCCTTATGGAAGATGTTGGCATTCCTTCAATCTTTGTTATGAGTTTTCTAAAGACCTGTATGAGTCTTGTTTGAATTCAAGTGATCGTTGATCGATTGGTGAAGGTTTACATCTTCTTACTAGTTAAGATCCACTATGCAGTGTTAGTGAACCGAATAATGTATCAGAGGATTGTTCAGAGATCAGGGAGTATCTTTAAGTGTTGTTTCAGATGAAAAACGGAAGTTTATCAACGTGTGTCGGTTAAGATTTCTTGAAGTGTTGAGGACTAAGTTGAGACTAAGTCCAACTGATCATCCTCAGTGGGATGGATGAGTAATGAGATTACCTATCCTTAGCAGGTTAGCTGGGAGATAGTGTGGTACCTAATTTTTGTCATCTCTATGGTAGGACGAACCAGAGTTGATAGGAGTTTCGTTAGTGTATAGATGTTAATGGTATTATGAGAACCCTTAAGTTCAACATTATTGAGTGAGATGATTACAATGGATCTTATCGTGATCGAGGTAGATATATCATTAAAGGAATTTAGAGTAGTGATCAATGTTTATGGTTAATGTTGACTTAGTGAGTCCGAGGGTTAACGGAAAAATATATATGGTAGTTTTCCTTAAGCTGAACGGACGTAGTAAAAAGGAGTTCTTGAGTGAAACTAAGTTGTTAGAAAAGTTTAAGAATTATGATTTTGGATAATTCAAGTTGAAGTGATTCCTTTTGGTTGTAGTTGCATGGAGAAATGTAATCGTATTCGTTAAGATTGAAATGAATGACTATGATATAATTTGGAGTGGTGGAATATGTTCAAAGGAAACTAAGACTACAATTGTGTGCTTTGGGTTGAGAGTTAATATCTGTAGGAGAGTAAAGTTAGTGTTGAACTTGATATTCGTTGTGAGGATAAGGTGTTGAAGAAGTTTTGATTATGTCTTTCGAGTGTGATAAACTTTGGCGGGATGTTTATAATCTTTGAGGTCTTATTCTAGTAAATATGTGGTTGATGATCCATAGTAGAAATTGGACATTTTAAATTCAAGATTGCCATTGGGGAGTGTCCACCTAGATTTCTTGGCTTTGTTTTGGTGCAACTCTTAGGGGTAATGGCCTTAGAGAAACTCTGTTTTATAATCTCTTTTCCTGGCTGCAAATAAATAAGATAAGGGTATATATGATACAAGCATTTCCTTGCATAAGTGATGGAACCCTGCCTTTAGATGAAGGAATTGTTAAGAGTTGTGTATTTTCCTTGGACAATAGGGTAAAGATGCATAGGAAATTTCTTAAACTAGGGATACTAACAGGGCTTGAGAACCAAATTAAAAATGAGAGGCAAATGAAGGATATGAAATAGAAGTAGGCAAAAGATCCGAGAGGAATTAAGAAGAGAATGGATTATGTTGGATGTGGTAAGATTCAATTTTAATAAGATTGAATTTCTTAGGTTCTTGGAGCAAAGTTTATCATGTGCAACTCGGGAATGTTGTGACGTTTTGATTGGAGACTTGAAAAGTGTGAATTGGATATGACTAGAGGAGTAGACTAAGCTCAAATGGACTAAGACTATGATTGCATCTCTTGAGTAGAAGGTTAATTGACTTTATGGTAAAGTTAGTGTTGGTTTTGATGTTAGCTGTGAAAGTTTGATATTGGAGAAAATTTTCTAATGGATCTATATTGAGAAGTGAAGAGATTAAGCGTTGATTTTGTTCTTTAAAGTGTAATAGCCTAAGGTGAAATATCGAAGGTAGTGGGGATAATGCGGTAGTGAAAAATCTCGAGGATAAATAAAATGGTATAAGAATCGATCTTGTTATAAAGTTATAGATAAAAGGAATGAAGCAATGAGAATACAAAGTAAGATTTTAGGGTTAAGGTGTGATTACAAAATCCTGTGTAGTTTTGAGCTACGAAATTTCGAGGACGAAATTTTTTTAAGAGGGGTAGTAATGTAACACCCTAGTTTTTACACCTATGATTAAATATTTTATTTGGATGTTTATGTTTATTTTGTTATGTGGTTTAGTTTGAGTAATTAAATTACTCTCTTCAAATTATTTTCTTGGGTGCATTAGCACTGACTTATTTCGAATGATTGCACGCTTACTAGACAATAATTTACGTTATTGTCACTATTATACCGGTACAGAAAAATATTTTAAATAATATGATTAAGAGAAAAGCATTTTCATATTTTCATTCTATTTAATTTTAGAGTTAAAAATATTTTGGTTTGACATTAATCGGAGATTAATTTTGGACCGAGTATTTTCTTAGTTGATCGATTCAATTATTAATCTTTACTCTAATTTGAATTTTGAAATCATATATTTATCAATCTTTATTTTTAGATTCCAAAAAAGTAAAAAAATGTTTATTTTAGGCCTAATATTTATCACTCATTTTGTACCTATCACTAAATAATTAGTTTTAAAACACAGCTTTATCTCCTCTCTCTCTCTTGTACTCGACGCCTCCCAACCCCCTCCGCAATAGTTTTTTTCTTTTTCTCTCTTCTCTTACATTCTCTTTCCTTCCTTCATACTTTTTCCTCTCCACCACAAACAGCCTTTCTACCCCATCTCTTCAGCCGAGTGCCACCGCCTCGGGAGCGCCGTCCGTCGCTGCTTAGCGCAGGAGAGAAGATGATTCGACTTCTCCAACGCGTTTCGTTCGTCACTCCTCGCTGTACGCTCTGTTCTGGCCACTCCGCCGTCGCTGCCGCCGCGGTGACGTCTTCCAGCCGCCATCCATGGTGGATCTGCCATTTTTGGTGTGGTTTGAGCTCTCCTTTTCCCTTCCCATGAAGCTTAGTCTTGTTTTTGAACCATGGCTGCTACAAGACTCCACTGCCACTGCGATCTTGCCGGAGCCGCCGTGACGCCGCCGTGCCCATGGCTGGCCGTCGCAACCTCTTTCTTCCACCTTGGGTGAGTTGTTTTCCCTATGTTTCACTCTTTCTTTCATTTTCCCCAAATTGATTTTTAAACCCTAACCCTAACCCTTTGATTTCAGATTTTAATCTTGAAATTTAGGTTTTGTTTTATGAAATTAGGACTGTGAATTAGTGTTTCCCTAAACCAAATTCATTATTCTTTAATTAAAATGAGTTTTCCCCAAATTGTATTTAGGAGCCCTAAACCCTCAATTTGATTTTAATTGAATTTGGGTATGTTTTTGTGAAGTTAATTATGATTTAGTGCAATTAGGACTCTAAATGGATGATTTCCAAAGTTCTTTTTCAGGATCTTTTAATCAAAACAAAGTCTCCTTAAAGGGTATTGGGAAGCGTGAGCTTCAAACATGATTTTCTTTAAAAAAAAATAACCTTGTTTGGTAATTAGATTAAGTGTTTGGATAAGTTAGAATGTGTGTTTGATCATGTGAAATTGATTTCTTGATTTTGTTGTTGCGCGTTGTTGGATTCCCTTTCTGAGACGTCTGACACGGCTATGCTTGCTTGATGGAGTGGATAGTTACACTCTTGGAGCTAATGTGAGTATTAAGACGAGGATCCTTTACATGTCTTCAAAGGTAAGGGGAGTTTGCCTAGGGATATTCAATAACTATATGCATGTGTGTATGTGTTTAACTGGATATTTATATGTTAATTGAGCTTACTTGGATATCTGATGTACTTGAACTGTTATGCTATTATCTGACGTTGGACAGTACTTGTTCTAAATGTTATGATGCGTATCTGTGATGAACTGCTTTCAACTGTGATATTAGCATTGAACTAATAATATATACTGCTGTTGATTGAAAGTTTGCTAAGCCAGACATGCGTCTGTGCTCAACCATAATAAGGATTAAAAACCTTAATAAGCTTTGAAGATGAAGGGATTGGTGTTCTTTTCCAAAAGCTCCTTAAACTTAAAGTACTTGTTTTCAATGTTGAAATGATTTTGGTGTACTATTGTTATACAAGAGAAAAATCCTTTTCGAACTATGTGTCTTCGAGTGAAAAATTTCAAGAATATTTGGCAATATCCTATTGGGGGAAATATTTCAAAGATAAAAGAATTTCATAGATGCTTTATAAAAGGATTTTCAAAAAAAAGGTTTTTCCTAAATATTTTAGAAACTTTTCGATGACCTGGATAGGTTATCGAGGATTCAGTTTTGAATTTGTTTTTCACTAAACGAAAAATAAGTACTTAAGAAAGAGAATCTAGTACGTGAGACGTCGCCTCTAGTATTCAGTGATGTGCACATGATCTTGAATCAGTGTGAATTCGGGACTACGAGTCCTGGTTATGATGTTATGGACTTAGGTCCTAATCGTGTTGTGTTGGACTGTGTATTCTAACCGCGTGTGATGAACATGATTAAAGATGAAGGTTGTTTTCTACGACCATAACCCTTGACTGCGGCCACGGTCTTGGGCATTGTGATTGAGCGTTCGGGCTATGAGTCCTATGCTTCTGAGTTTTCAAGTGATGGGG
Source organism: Sophora flavescens (assembly GCA_030762895.1). Classification (NCBI taxonomy): domain Eukaryota; kingdom Viridiplantae; phylum Streptophyta; class Magnoliopsida; order Fabales; family Fabaceae; genus Sophora; species Sophora flavescens. The sequence goes on along the minus strand of CM061068.1, from coordinate 143,029,263 downwards.
AAATGATGATTTAAGTCGTTAGCTTTAAGCAGCGACAGTGAAAAGAATGAACACAAAGAAATCCGTTTAAATAAAATATTTTCTCATGTGCATTTCCCCAAGCAGACGTGCTATTGATGAATATATCAGATACAAGGTGGTATCTGGGAGTCTGTCCATGTAAACCGAGTGAAGAGGCACATGTGACGTTGCCCGTCCTGAGACCTTAATGCATGAGGGTAAGGGGGCAACTGCCCGATGGGCTAGAGCTTGACCAACTCTAATTCTTCTCCAGTGAAAAACGGTGTTGATATCTCATGAGATTAAGTTAGAGCCTGATGATTGAAGTGTCATGCATATTTTCAAAAGATTGACTGTGCGGGTTTGAGACCCTTTGATATAACACTGTTATGTTATGTATATGCATGATTTAACTGCTTATATGATTATGTGATGTATGTATCATGTATATGGTTGTTGTGTGATATATCCATTTGTCGGTATCTCACCCTTACAAACATATCTGGTTTCTTCTGGTTTGCTATTGTACCCTGGGTATTTTAGTACAGATGTGCAGAGGAGTCTTCCTAAGTCACTCAGAGACTTAGATTTAGTTGCTTGATGAAGTATTTGATTGTGGAACGATCACGTGAGTTCTTCTCAGGAATAACTTTTAGAATGACCAGCTTAGGGTTTGAGACTTGGATTTTTGATAAGTATGTATGAGTATGACTCAGAGAGTCTTTATTTTAAAATGGAATGTTATGGCTCTGAGAGCATATCTTTTGAAGGATAATTTAAGTTGTTTCCTTTGGTCTTGTAAAGCTATGGTTATGACTATTATTTTTATATATTGTTGTCTGGTTGGATTTGGTGTAACTGAAATTCTGGAGTGAAAATGTAATTATTTTAGCAGGTGTTCTTTTACCTGGGATGTCCGAATTACAGAGGAGACTCTGTCGAAATTTTCGTAAAATACTAGATTTTATTCAAGTATATTCTTTAAATTAAATAGGCTTGCCATACTATGATAGTAAGACTGTGTGTCAATCAAGGCCTAGGAGTCGTGACAAAATTTTTATACCCAATTTCAGACACTTATATACTTATATAAATTATTTTCCGAAAGCACCAGCAAATTATCTTTTAATTTAAATTCCGCATGTGTTACGTAAGTAATGCCCCAAAGGGGGGCGTTACATCGTTGTCGTGCATGACGCTTACCAATTGGACTATCATGTTAGGCATGTTATTCTCACACGTTTTTCTTTTTAAATATTTCATACATTGTTGTCATCTCTTTTTGTTTGGCCTTTAGGAGGATGACGTGTGTACAAACACTTTTCAATACCCTTCTATTCTACACTTTTAAAAAAAAAAAAAGTGGTAGGTGGCAGTCTGACTGGCGCCTTTGACCCGTCAGAGTGGAGAAAAAAATATGCCACGTGTCCAAAACGACCCCCCATTGGTAAATAGTTTCAGAATAACTCTAAACTGGTAAATAGTTTCTAAAAGGAACCCAGTTTGGTCAAAAAGTCGGAGCTGGAGGTGGAGTTGGCAGTGCCACATAGACTGCAAGGTTACCACGTAGCATTGGAGTCCTATACGTGTAACTCAGACACAAAACCACCCCGTTGGTGATCAACTTCACCGAAGTGAAGCCAAGAGAAACATCTATAACATTGTGAAGCTGAAACCAAACCACCACGCAGCTCAATTACTCCTACACTTGTACATCATCTTCATTTCATCACAAAAAATCTTTCTACTGTCTGCAGAAGCTGAAGCTGAAAAACAACCTTTCACAACTCCTTCCTATTCCTCAGGTAATTAACTATTTGATAATGAAAATTTAAAATTATTTTTGAGTTTGGACTCAATATATATAAATGTTCATTTTTGTCGCACTAGGAGGCAATGACATAGTGAAGGACGTAGTGTTATGGAGAAGAAAGAAACAAAGTGCAAGTGTTCTTATAACGGAAACCCTAACATGGGTATTGATGGAAGTATGTCAATTCAACTTCCTCACAGTCATCTCATGGGTTGCCATATTTGTTGTTTCTTCACTATTTCTCTATGCCAATATGTTTAGACTTTTGCGCAAGTGAGTACCCTCTTCTTCTAACGCCTCTTGTCTTATCAAAGCTTTTCATTCATTCTTCATCACTTAGTATTTCTTCAATCTTCAGGGAACCCCCGAACTTTTCGAGGTTGGAACTGACACACGAGACAGCCGTGAGAACGGGGAACACAAGACGAGAATGGATTGAAGAAGCAATGAGGTGGATGTTCCGGGTGAGTGCAGGAGAGAGAGTGGCATGTATTTGTGGGAGTTGTGGCTGGATTCTGGTCACTCTCTTATGTAGGAAGCTGCATGGACCTCTTAACTTTCCTTTATATAGGTAATGAGAAATGTTTCTTGGAAATCTAGATATGGGACAATATCCTTTTCTTTTTGGAAGTATTTTTGAAATGTATGTATACAAATAAGATAAAAGTTAGTGAGAGATACATACGATGTTTAGAATTTGTCCCATATGATGTTTACAATTTGTTGTTCAAATAACACAACTCATTAGGTAAAACCGTGAAATAATAAATATACATAACATAGTCCATTTCTTTTACCAACTTTTTTCCTCTCATTATTCTCTTTGTATATTTTATTTTTTGAGTGTAGGTATAATAGTGGGCATGACGGTTCCAAAGAACTTATGTGAATAATGAGGATATGATTAAGATATTCGTGGAATGGTTGAAGGAGAAAAGCAAGAGGTCTTATGAGATGGTTGATGAGAAGGCCATTAAGAAGATCAGAAGCAGAGTAGTGACCCAAATGAATGGGAAGAAAACAGATTAATTTGCTTTTATTGTTGCTAAATAAATTACAATAAGGTTAGGTAAAGTTAAAATACATATATGTAGTTGTTCCATCGAATTCAGAACCACGAAGTCATTATTGATTTCTAAAATATGCGGTGGTGT